>CM021103.1:212291758-212873770 GCA_007115665.2 Sequoiadendron giganteum
GATCATGTTTGATCCTATTTTGTTAGCTCAGGAAAAAGGTGGAGTGTTGAAATTTATTACTTGTCCCTGAGCCTATCGTTGCCTTACCTCCCTGTTAGGAGTTATTTTTCCTTTGCTAGTTTTGGGATCTTCATCCCTGTAGCTCCTAATTGCTCATAATTGAATGAAGTAGGAATTTTTGAATTTCCAATTAATGCTGGTAGGTAAATTTGAATTTTAGAGGGATTTTTTGATTAAGAAAAATAGAGGGAATTTTTTCCCAGTCAGTAAGAAGAAGTCAGTTTTTTGCATCAGCAAAAGTTTAGCATCAAGAAGAAAACTTGCAGTAGCAACAAGGAATGTTCTCAGAACATTTTGTTGAGTGTTTGCAGTGAGCAGGATTGCTCCTGATCACTCAGTATTTTCCAAGAACAACAAATAGTTCCAGTCTAATTATAACAGAGAGCTTTAAGTAGCTCCTGATTGTTTATGATCTGGTTGAGCATTTTTTGTTCGCTCCCAAAAAGTTGTAATAGGTATTTTTTAGTTTGTTTGAAGTTTTATGTTTTATGTATTGTCATTTCTAGCATTTTGAATAGAAGAATAAAATATTTCATGTCTCCTATTGTTTGTTTATTCCACATTTAAGTTTTGGGTATTTCTAGTTTGTTTGGAAATCAAAGAAACAACTCTATGTTTTCTACACTAAAATCCCAACTCTTTGATAATTCTTGGTCCTCATGGATTCTCTTATCTTGTACAAAGAAAAATCCACTTTTTATTATAACTTTTGAGCTCATTTATACCCATGCAAATGATATATATTACTCCATTTCCTCTATCATAACCATAACAGGTTCTTTGGTGATTGACCAAGATGGTGGCAACGTTGAGCTGAAACCCACATATCCTAATTAAATTTTCCCCTTGTGCTTGAATAGAATGACACCTTAATGATGGCACCATACTTGGGTATTACAATGGCAGTGAAACTGGATTCCCTTTAAGCACCATTGTCATGAATCAAGTGCATATGAAGCATGATTATTATTAAAACTACATATGAATTAGATAATATTAAAGTAAAGTCAACATATAATAGGACATAAGGAGATAAAAATGAGCAATCAATGAACCAGTATTCACATGTGAAAGATGAATTTATAGAGAAAGATTCAGAGGTTTATATTAGAATACAAAAGAATTGAGCCTCCAAATCAAGTCCAAGATCAGTGCATAGAGAAGACCAAACCAGTGATCAAAGAAGTGAAATATGAACAAAATACCCTTAAGTGCATATATATAAAAACCATCTTTCACATGCAATCATTGAGTATTAGGACAATCATAGTGACTAAAAATTCCATTTGAGATATTAGATTGAATGAGTCAAACCAAGCACTTGAATTCCTTTGGGCAGATAGAAACTAGAGACTGTTAGTGTAAAATGAAAAGAAAAAGAGGGTCCTCACCTCCAATGGGGCATGTGTGCAAAAATTGCACAACAAGAAGGATCCATCAAAATCTTCTCAGGCTGTGTCTTTGAGTTCCCATAGTCAACATAATCGGCTTACATATGAGTGTAAGAACTGTTGAAGTTCTCTAGCCAAGGAGCACATGACTTTATAGCAAAGTGTCATGGATTATTTTGTTTCCTTTTCTACTCCTAATTCTTATGTGGTTTTTTCTACTCCTATTTTTTCTTCTGCTTCAGTTTCCATCACCTTTGTGCTTCTTTAACCTTGATTGGTGGATCCTGATGAACCTCACCCCAAAAGGGTGTAGGTGATCATATCTCCTTCGATGAATCCTGCCCTTCTTACTTCTCTTCCTTACCTTCCTCCTTTCTTACAACCTGTCGACATGCCTCATACAAGGGTGGTGTCATCTATGGTTCCATCTTTGTGTTCTTCCACTTCTGCTTCTTCTATGGGGATTCTACATCCCCCGTTAAAGTGAAAGCTTGAGGATGACCTCACTCTAAGTGAGGATCATAAGAAATCCTCATCTCCTATTGAGTTTGGTTATATTTTGGTTTGTGTTGTCCTTGTGATGGAGGCAACCCCTGTATCTCCAGAGTTAGTCACTTCTCCTCTTCTCGAGGTTATTTGTGACTCTCAAGTATCCTATCCTCCACTTTCTTAGTTGACATATGGGACTCCTATTAAGTGTCTGTTCAACTCGGTGGAGGATATCTTGACTCTATCATCCATCTTTGAGAGATCGGTGACCCTAGTCTCACAAGAGCTCAATGAAGAGGACCTTGATGGCCCCTCTTTCTTGGCCTTTATCATAGGTGAATCAGTTGGTATAACCCTTTCTATCCCCCTTTTAGGCTTGTCCTCCCTCCTCCTATAATTATATCAATTAGGAGAAAGATGACCTATTGGTGGACTTGAATTAGGGTGGTACCTCTTCTACATTTGTAGATTAGATTTGTGTGCTTGCTTGTGTTCCCTCATACTTGTCTATATGTATTTTGTGCTCTTTCCTAGAATACCCTTCCTATCCTTGTAGGTCCTTGGATACAAGCATGAGAACCTATCATGACTTTCTTCTATTTATTTGATCATTATTCAATATTTCATACTCTTGCATTTTCACGTCAGGGATGATAGAAAGCATTGGGGGAATTTAGTCCTTCTATGGTGACCTAATTTTTATCTTTTATTTCTCTTCAGGTGCTCTTCTTCATGTTTTGATATATTTGGGGGTTGCTGAAAATTCATATATAAATTATATATCTATCTATCTATCTATCTATATCTATGGATAGTTCTAACTTTCAATTATTAGATTCCCTTGTCTATTGATTTCTTCATCTTTACATGTCTAATTCATGATGTTTTGGTTTTAAATGTGTTGTCCCTCATGTGTGTGAGAAAAAACCATGAATACATCCCACCATGTATCTCATTCCAAAACATCTCTTGTCTTTCTTTTCTTTCCATAGAATGGCATGTGGTCTTTTGCCTGGCACACATCATTCTAAGAGGGGCTCTCATCTCAACTTAATTTTCAATTGTAATAACCCATTCAAAATTATTACCTAATTAACATTATTATAAATGACACATGAATATAGTCCAAATTAAAAATTTATAACTAGTGTCTAAAGTTGATCATAGCTACACATGTCCATTTAAATTGAGCCAAAGATTCTTATATTCACTTCAAAAGTTAAATTACAATATAAAGTTTTATTTGGCTCCTAAGGCCACAATGGCATTACATAGTACATTTTCCATCAAGTACATGAATGATTTACATCAAGTTACATCATAGACTATAATATTTTGGTGAAAATTTAAGGTTATTCTTCAATGCTTGCCTCCAATGGTGGATGAGAACATGGTTGAATAAATTTACCACCCAATCACAAAGCTTATGCTTTCCCAATATTCTTCTGACTTGAAGAATTCTCAACCCTGCATGGAAAGTTTAGAAAGAGAGTAGTCCGCAAGGTGGAATCTAGTGCATGCCAAAACTTCAACATGCAAATTCTATCTAAAAGTTAGAAAAGTAAGTGAAAGATCTATGCTAGGAATGACAGAGAGTAAAATCATAGAGTGCATTCATGCATACATAATGAACTATATTGCTTGGACAAGAATGATAAATGTGTTGCAACAACAACAAACAATAGGTTATGGTAAAGAAAACCTATACTCTTTGTACTCCATTTCGGTACTCATCCTAGAAGGTGACTTTCTACTCTAACAACTATCTACCCTTTAGCAACAACTACCCATAGGTGCTCTAGTCAACTAAGGTATCACTGTTCTATTTAAGTTTTTAAATTATTCTTTCACAAATGTATTCAAATGAAGAAGCATAATGAAAATTTAAATTCTCAACACAAATCATATTAATGATTTATAGAGTATTTCAACAATCAATCATATCATTCATATGACTATTTTCTACTTATCATCATAAGCATTTTCCTCTTTAAAAATGTACTAAAAACAAAAGAAATTATGTCACAAGTATGAGTATGTACATAGACGAAGTCTATGTGCATACACATATATGTGCCTAATAATGTTTAAGTTTGTGCACATATTCTAAAATAATTATAAAATTCAGATTTACAATCTTCAAATAGTATTCCCATGTCAAAATAAATAATCTAAACAAGTATATACTAAGAGTTCCTCACATACTGTTATTGCATTCTCATAATTGTGATACTCTAATATTGTTGTTTTCATAAGAACATTTATTGTTTAAATAGAAGGAGTATTGTTTCCTACTAAATTGTCATAAAACAAGTTGTTTACATATGAACATTTATTGTTTAAGAAAAACAAGTAATGTTTCCTACTAAACAATTGTAAATCTAGTTGTTTACATATGTACATTCATTGCTTGAAAAAAATAAGTAATATTTCCTACTAAATAGTTATAAAGAAAGTCGTTCACACATGTACATTCATTATTTTTACAAAATAAGTATTGTTTCCTACTAAATAGTTATAAAGAAAGCTACTTACATGCTAAAAATTTTATAGAGTAAGGTTGTTTCTAGCTATAATGACATATTTTCAAAAAAATAGAGTTGTTTGCAAAAGCATAACTATTGCTTACATAAATACATTTCTATTTCAACTAAATAGATTATATTAAAAGATAAATAATGTCATTTATCCAGTTTGCTAATCTCAAGATGTTTGCATGCTAAATGATCATTTACAAGTAAATATTTTCAATTTAGTAATGAACGGGTTTTCAATTATGAACAAAAAATAAAAAAATCAAATAGCCCAGTTTCAATATTAAGAACAAAATGTCTATTATCTAGATCTTGAACACTTTCATCATTGGAATTATTATGAGCATCTTTAATAATATAAAGAAACCAAGTTCGACATGCTTGTTGGTGAATTTCTTGAGCAGATATTTTAGTTAAGAATGCAGGGAAGTTTCAGGTTCAACATTATTTTTTCCTATTCAGGATGGAACAAAAAATTCAAGGTTACTCTGGGCTCAACCCATTTTTTTGGTCGAGTACTTCTTGTCTAATCCTCAAGTTTCATTTGAAATTACCCTTATGGGCATTCTGGTTCATCCCTTAATGAATGCCACTCTATACTTCATGCAAAATCAAATCTAATACTAAATCAAATAACATAATATATCATTCGCGAGGATCAATCCTTACAAGCTTACAATGAAACCCAAATCATACATTCCATCGATTCTTCAAATTGAGGGTTTTATCTTTATACAAATATGTTTTCAACATTCCTGCATTAATGTATGATTTTTCCTCCTACCATTATCAACCTAGCCGATAATGGAAGGTGATATGTTTTAACTATAATACTGTTGATACATATCAAAGGCCACACAAAGGATTATGTCCTCTTTGCATAGGTTCAAGAGACGAATATTTATAGAATCAACACCAAATGGTACACATTAAATTTGAATATAATTTTCAATAGCCATAATATGGCTTAGACTATTAAGTGAACTTGCTTAATAGTCAGTTCTTGGGGTTCGATGCCTCAATCTAGAACAAAAGGCTAGCCAAATGGCTCCATTCTAGATACTAAAGAAAAAGTAGGTCGTAGGACATGCGATTCCCTAGAGGGTGGTTGCCAAATCTATACCTTCGGCTCAAGCCAAGACACAAAAAAACTATTGTATGCTACTGTGATATCAGTTCCACCATCAAATGCAGTGATAAACACTAGCTAAAATGAAAAGATAAGATAGTGAAATTGATATTATTTCAAGAAATCGAATTACCTCAATGGTTGAGCTTTTTTATTGAAGCTTTCCTTAGATTTTTCCTACCATTGCATTCTCTTCTCTACTTTTTTTCTATTTGTCGATTTTCTTCCAAATCGATCCCCTTCTTTTCTTCCACCATTTTCATTCAAACTGGTAACCCACCCCTTCTTGAATACGACTCAGTTCCAACATTATGGATTTTTCCTCCCATAGCTAATGCCCTCTAATTTTGAACGTTTTATTAATGATTAGGCATGCCACATCCATTGTGAGCTTTCCTTATATTATTCATTGATTTCCACAATCTGGTTCATAATATATTAGTTATTAATTTAAATTCAATATGAGTTTGAATATATATGTAAAAATGTACATGTATGTATATATATTACATATATATACATACATATATATACTTATATATTTGTATATCTACATGCATTTAAATGATTTCGTTCACATCTACCATGTATTGGAATAAGGTATATATCTATATGTATATAAGAATTCATATATAGGTTTCTTTTTTTGGAATGGCTCATAGGTTCCATACACTATCATTTAAGGTAAAAAACTTGAATTTTTATTTTGAGCATCCTTATATATATGTGTATATATTTATACAAGCAAAGGAATTTTTTTTTACAATACTTGCTTTTATTTCCTTCAAATCACAAAGTTTGAATAAACAATTTAATCTACAAACCATTCATTTTCAAACATTGAAATAGTTTAAATTGGGAAATTTTCATTCTCTGATATATGCAAATTAGTTAGATGCAAGTCATCATACCATTTGTGGTGTGTGCACCTATATTCCAACTGGCTTACCATTCAATTTGGCTAAAAAATCCTACTTCAACCGTGTTCTCGTCCTTCAACCTGTCACCTTGCGAATGCACACACTTACACTTGTAAATTGATCAGTAATGTTCAATTCTTGGTAACATGTAAAATAAATTTTCAAAAGCTCACAAAGTCAACATCAGTCAACTTCTTTCATTCAATTTTTGAATATTCCAAAATCTTCATTTAACATTTAATTGAATTTCTTCAATAATTCAATTTACCATATTATGATAAATATTTCATAAAATTGGGTTATGAAATCCTTCCCCTCTTGGAAGAGACATCGTCCTGATGTCTATTAAGTCAAATAAAAGAACATCATATCAAATTTTGAACATTCATGTCTATTTCAACATCTCAGCAAAAACATCAGATCGAAAACTTATATGTCTATCTCAACATCACATCATAAATATATGTCTATTTCAACATCACATCAAAAATATATGTCTATTTCAACATCAGATAAAAAATATATATGTCTATTTCAACATCACATCATAAATATATGTCTATTTTAACATCATAATTTTAAAGCATGAAATATCATAGTATCTCAATCCAAAAAATTCAAACAAAATTATTGAGTCTCTTTTTAAAGAAAAAAAATGTGGAAAGGAGAATTTTATTTCTTCCGCATCCTCCCAAGTAGCACTATCCTCTAAGTACTGATCCCATTGGACCTTAAACTGAGCAATATCTTTGCTCTAAAACTTAACATTACATCTATCTAGGATTCTAATGGGCTCCAGTAGCACCACTCCTAGATCTTGTACCTGCAAGGATTTCCACTCAAGTACATGAGTCACATCAGGATGATATGGCTTAATTATGTAGAGTAGGGGTGGACAACCTTGAACCAATCTCAAATAATCAAAGTTTCAAACACCAAAAGTTGCGTTTCTGATCCACTAGTCTTCATTCACCCTAGTAGCCCTCCAAACAAGGTTTTACAAGCACAATTTTCAAGGAAGACATGAGAACCAAAATGTTAGCATACTTTTGGATACCCTTTTTTTTCTTTGAAAACATATCTAGAACTTGGATAGGGTTGATTTGGTAAGGAGGCTTTAAAATCTGACTATCCTATTTCTTGAACCTAAAGCATGGGGGCAAAAAAATGACCTTTTTAACCATAAATTCTAGAGAAGACACTTAATTAAAGATATGGAAGAATATTTGAGTATCCATCTGGCTCTTCTACAACATATCAAAAATTGTTTTAGGGTTGTTTTGGAACACAAAGCCCTAAATTTGACTGTCCCACTTTGGAATAGGCCTAAAAGGGAAAAATTAAGTTTATTGTAGCTAGGGCTTTCACAAAAATAGGCTTCCAAAGATTTGTAAACCACTCCCTGACTTAGATAGGGTCCTCACACATTCATTAACATATTTCAATATCCACCAATACATTTTCAACTCTTCTAACACCTTTTTGATGCTCCTTTCATAGTCTCTTTGGTCTAATGCATGAAGATATCAAACCTTCAATCTAGTCCAGCATGTGCAAACCTTCTCCTCTGCTCTTGCAATTTTAGGAAAATAAAACCTATCCTATTCCAAGACATTACACCGAGTGTTATCATTTTTTACCAGTGGAATGGAGAGAAAACCATTATTTTCACTCAGGGCACACCCAACCTAGGGTTTCAAATGGGTTGGAAAGAAATGACTCTAAAATTATCAAATCTTAATGAAAATCACTGAGACCAAGTGCAACATAAATTAGACTCAATTTAGATTCATCCCAAATTTATTGTAGGTTAGCATGAATCCGTATAGTCATGTAAAAATAAAAGAAATAATAAGAAACACATTCAAATATTTAGAAAGAAAAGGTATTTTATCGCTCCAACTTCAAGATTTCAACCTCTAAACCTTGCATTCGACCAAATAAGGAATTTTAAACATGTTCCAACTATTCCCAAATGGTTACAAACTGATTTTCAGCTTCCAACTATTCATCTTCCACTTGATAACAAAAAGGAAAAGTTGCTTTGTGCAACTTGACAATATTTACACATTTTTTGTATTTATATACTAATTCACCCACTAATGACTCAAGCCAATCCAAACACCTATGAAATGGTCTCTCAAGATGTTATTTACATTAAATTGACTCAAGCACAATAAATTTTCACTTTTTGACTCTTCTTGGGGCATGAAAACTTGGGTGACCCTGCACCATACCCTCGGGGAAGAAAGATTCAAGCTCCACTTGAATGGAAGGTAGAAACATGAGAAATATACTGAAAAGCACCTACTTGATGTCTTCAGATCCTCACATATTACCTTCTTTGAAATAAACCCATGTTTGCTTCATCTTGACAATCAATTTATTGAACACTTGGAAAAGGCAGCTAGATAAACTATATTGCAACTCACCTTCCAGAGATACCTTGTACAATGACAGAAGAAATTGATTAGTCTTCCCATTAGATGGATGATACTCTTCCTCCTCCATTTGGATGATAACAATGGAAACATTTTCCTTTGAAACTATTTGTGTAACACCTTCACCGGCTATGCCTTCTTCTTTTCCCTGCCGCTCGCACTCTTTTAGTGACCTTGTCAACATGGCAACACCTACTTGAAGTATCCTGGTCTGGAGATCCACAATGACAACTTTATTTTCCCAATGTACAACCTCATCTACTTTCCTACTAGCATACATTAATCTCCTTGCATCCTCAAACTCAAATGGCACATGCCTAAGATGCTGAACTAAATTGAAAACTCTATCCTTGCAGCCCAACAACTAAAAATTTCTACCATACACTATGTTTACTAGAAGCATACCTTGTTCCACTTGCACATTAAAATCAAATTCACTTTCTTCAAACAACTTTCAATGATGGGATCTTTTTCATTGGAAATAAGAAATGTGAAAACTCATCTACAACTATGTCTACATTATCCTTCAATACCTCATGAACTTCCCAAGGTGACTCTTCAATGCTTGTTGATGTCGAAAAAGTCCTAGGCGTACTCACCATTGTATTACCTACCTCTTCCTCTTTCTCAAATGGATTTTTCTCTTCCTTCATCCACAAATACTTCCAAATGTCTGGTTCTACTATCCTCTCTTGTATTCTTCTCTTATGAATGATCTCCTTGATAAGCTACTTAACCTTATTTCTTATTGACCAATGCCAACCATTTTTCTAGTTTACTCTCTAAAGCAACTACTACATCTCAAGTTCAACTATTTTTTCTATTTCTTCCAAGGCGTGCCTAACTTCTCCTATCTCTTTCCTAGTATAATTTTTTTTTACCTTCTCATCCTTCTTCTTTATCTCACTTCCCTATTTTTTCATCACTAGTTTCTTGCTAAATAACTCCTCACTCTACAAGTATCCATGGGATTTTCTCCTCAACTTTTCCATTATTTTTTCTTAAGAAATTCTCTTTCACCTTGTTTCTTCTTACCTTTGTGATACCTCACCTTAGACCTCTTTTTTTCCCCTGGCCTAGTCTTTTGGAATCCAGGTTCTTCCTTTAGCTTATAAAAATACAAAATACAAACTCAAAAAATATTCTTGCTCAGATCTTTGAGCTCTAATACATATTTTATGTAGAATAGGGGTGGACACCTTCAACCAATCTCAAACAATCAAAGTTTCAAACACCAAAAAGTGGGTTTTGATCCACTAGTCTTCATTCATTGTAATAGCCCTCCAACAAGGTTTTCCAAGCATAATTTTCAAGGACGACATGAAAACTAAAATATGAGCATACTTTTGGATACCCTTTTTTTCTCTTTGACAATATATCCAAAACTTGGCTAGGGTTGATTTGGTACAGAGGCCTCAAAATCTAACTATCCTATTTCTTGAATCTAAAGCATGGGGGCAACAAAACATTCTTTTTAACCATAAATTTCAAAAAAGACACTTAATTCAAAATCAGAAATCATATTTGAGTACCCCATTGGATCTTCTACAAAATATCAAAAATTTGGTTATGGTTGTTTTGGAACACAAGGCCCTAAATTTGACTGTCCCACTCTGGAATAGGCCTAAAAGGGAAAAATTAAGCTTGTTGCAGCTAGGGCTTTCACACAATTAGGGTTCCAAATATTTTCAAACCAATCCATAAATTATATAGGGTCCTCACACATTAATTAACATTTTCCAATAGTCACTAATACATTTCCAAGTCTTCTAACACCTTGTTGATGCTCCTTTCATGGTCTCTTTGGTCTAATGCATGAAGATTTCAAACCTTCAATCTAGCCTAGCACATGAAAACCTTCTCCTTTGCTCTTGCAAATTTAGGAAAATAAAACCTATCCTATTCCAAGCCATTCCAGTGAGTGTTAGCATTTTTCACTAGTGGAATGGAGAGAAAACCATTATTTTCACTCAAGGCACACCCAACCTAGGGTTTCAAATGGGTTGGAAAGAAATAACTCTAAAATGCTCAAATCTTAATGAAAATAAATGATACAAAGCGAAAAAGAAAGTAGAATCAATGTAAATTCCTCCCCAATTTATTTTAGGTTAGTATGAATTTGTACAATTACATACAAAGCAAATAAACAACAAGAAACATGTTTAGATTTTTAGAAAACAAAGGTATTTTATTGCTCCAACTTCAATATTTCAACCTCTAAACCTTTCCTTTGACCACAAAATGAATTTTAAAAAACATTCCAACCATTTCAAAATGGTTACAAACTATTTTTCAGCTTCCAACTAGTCATCTTCCAATTGATAACAAAAAGGCAAAGTTGCTTTGTGCAACTTGACAACATTGACACTTTTTTTGCATTTACGTAATAATTCACCCCCTAATGACTCAAACCAACCCAAAAACCTATAAAGTGGTCTTATAAGATCTTATTACATGAAATTGATTCAAGCACAAAAATAAATCACTTTTTGATCCCTATTGGGGCATGAAAACCTGGGTGCCCTTGCACCACTTAAGCAAAGAAACATGAAACACATCATGAAGTCAAGATAGAGTAGGTGGTAGAGCTAGTCTATATGCGACTAGGTTAATCACTTCCAAGACTTCAAAAATTTACACATTTCTTGGGGACAAGTTGGAAGACTTTCTAAAAGCAAGAGAGCTTCTATGATGTTTGAATCTCAAGAAAAATTTGTCCGCTATTGCGAATTATCTAAGAGTTTAGTTCTTGTTGACATAACTCTTCTTTCAGTCTGCCACCTCTTTTAATATGCTCTTAATGACCCTCATTTTTTCTTCCATTTCCTTAAGAATTTTAGGTCCTACTATGATCCTATCCTCCAATTTATCCCAATTTATGGGGGTATGAAACTTCAGCCCATACAAGGCTTCAAATGGTGCCATGCCTAAGGATGTATTAAAGGAGTTGTTGTAAGCAAACTCTACTAAAGGAAAATGTTCTTCCCACCTATACTGTTGGTCCATACAATATGTTCAAAGGAGTTTTTCGACTACAGGATTCACCCTCTCTATTTTCTCATCAGTTTGAGGATGAAAATCCAAGTTGAAATTCAATTTAGTCCCCAATGCCGCATTCAAGGTCTTCTAAAACCTCAAGGTCATTCGTGTGTCCCTATCAAAAATGATAGTGTCTAGCACTCCATGTAAGCAAAATATCTCTTGATAAAATCTCTTAGCCAGGGTCAACGATCCATCCTTAAGGTTTATTGTAATGAAGTGCACAACCTTAGTAAACTTATCAATCATGACCAAGATGACATCATGCTTATTATTGCTCAATGAAAACCCTTGTACACAATCCATACTGATCACTTGCCATTTATATTCAATTATGTCATGAGGATACAATAACCTGGCTGGGTGTTCATGCTTATCCTTGACTCACTGGCACTCCAAGAATCTGGCTACATACTTCACTACATCCTTCGTGAGTTTAGGCCAAAGATATAGTCTTCAACTCCATAATCATCTTGGATACTCTGGGGTGTCCTAAATATGGTGCATTTTGAACTTCTTCTAAAACCAATGTTCTCAACTCTCCATAGTCAATAATATACAGTATTCTTTAGTATATCAAAATACCATCCAGTTTGATCTCATACCCATCGAACCGATGATCCAAAGGATTTTCTACTAGGTATATCTTCACTTTCTCATAGTGCTCATCCCTTGGCAGATTTTGAATTACCTATTGTCTCAAGTTAGATCTTGTTGAGATCATGATTGTCATATATCTTTGTCTACAAAGAGCATCAAGCACTTTGTTCTCTTTCCCTTTTATATATTCAATTCCAGAGTCATACTCGCTAAGGAATTCCAACCACCTTCTCTACACACATTAAACTTTGGCTGGGTAAATATGTATTTCAACCCCAAGTGGTTTGTCTTGAGTTCAAATGGCTTTCTCAAAAGATAATGCCTCCAAATTTTTGCTAATTATAAATCATGAGGCACATATTTCACTTCATGTTGCTTGCCACCACTTGTCCATCTTGCATTAATATTTCCCCCAATCCCTCTCCTAAAGCATATGCTATTATTGTGAATCTCTCATTAGGATCAAGGATAGTTAACACTGGTGCTATTGTGAGCCTCTCCTTTAGGATTTAGAATGCTTGCTCACCTTTCTCGGTCCATTCAAATTGTGTTCTCTTCCTTTGGATTGAGGTGATAGGAGATGCAATCTGGGAGAACCTGTTGATGGTATTTTTATGCACTTCACAACATAGTAATACGTAGGTGCATTACCTCTCTTGAAAGACAATCTTCCACAATCAAATTGCAGAACACTATCCCAAGGTCTCTCAGATGTTAGGTCTTGATGATGCTTGGAATATATTAGTTGTTTGATGTGATTTTCTAGAATCACAAGGCGGTCTTACGTGGTTTAAAGCTGTAGGAGAATTGGGTCAACAAATGGAGTTCTTCATATATGAAATTAATGTGCTTTTGCTATAGGTTCAGATAGCAACCTTGGACTCCATTGTGTCGTCAAATTTGGCTTTACAATATGCAATGAACCTTAGCACAGGATGTTTCTTAAAAAAAAGAAAAAGGGCAGGGAAGAAGGATGGTTCCTGGACCTGCAACTACTGATGAATAGTGACCATGGAGGTTCCTGCTATGGACAGTTTCCTTAAACAGTATTTCACTTAATATGAATTCTCATAGTGTCATGAAATCTATGCTATCCTCTAAGGATTGTAGATATTCATCATTCATTGACCATGTAAATGTGAACAAAGACAAATTTTAATGAGAAACTATGAAATTATAGTCCAGGCTAACTTTACACAGTCACCTACCAGCAACAAATGACTAAAAGTATGGACAAGGAAAGCATACACACAACAGAAAACTTCATAAGCAAAGACAACATACTAAATCCAGCAAAGCTAACCTAAGGATACAAGAACAAAAAAGTAACTTGAAGTAAAGTTTTAATTAAAGGGAGAAGAATCATGAAACATGTAGAGAAACCCAAAAATACACCAGGAAACGACTGTATTTTCTATTATAATTTATGCAGCATGCCTTTACAACAACTCAACTCTCTTCAAATGAGAGGAGGAGAGCCCTATTTATAGTTTTCAAAAAGAAAAATGAGTGGCCAAGATTCACTTTACACTAGGGTTTCACCTACCCCCAAATATATTACATTTATAAAACATTTCTTGTCTTTTCCCTATTTTTTCATCTAGTGGCAACACCGTAGCAATTTCATCATTTTTCTGTTTGCCCTTTGCTATAGCTATTCTTTGAGGAATTCTTCATTGATGATAGGGTTGCCTTCATGCTTCTTCGAAGCTGCATACTCCATGAAACTCAAGATCAGTGGCTGGAACTTGTCCAACTCCATGATATATGATCGTAACACATGGTAGCTCCATTCTTGGGAATTGCTAACAAGCTTCTTCCAATCATCATCATACTTAGCAGCGTTTCTTCTGAAAAACTTTGACTGGGTGAAGGCTCGAGCAGCAAAACCCATGAAATCTATGGTAACCTCATCCGACATCCCATCTTCGATGTTCTTTAAGAAGTGGGGCTTTATGCTCTCTGGATTTATTTCAACAATGGGTAGCTCGTACCCCATCATTAGCTTGAGGTACCGAGTGCAATCCTCTCTGGACTCCCTGGCCCATTCGATATCCGACGCTATATGTTCCAGGATCTGCTCCAACCTTTCCCTCTGGTGATCAAAGTCTTGCTTCCATGCATCCACTAACCAATGGTCATCATCTTTGAGGGAAAGGTCCTTCTCCTAGACCTCACTTGCCAATGCGAGTATGGCCTTAATTTTTGGGTAGGCTACTTTGTATTTCCCCGGGAACTCTTTCCAGACCTGCCTTGTACCCTCAAGAGTTCTCTATACTTCTAAGAACTTATTTGTTGTCTGGACAACCAAGTTGATACCTATGTTTCCCATGTCTAAGACCTACAGGAACCATTTTTCTGTAGTCTTATCCAAGTTCCTTCTCTTCTCCAATTTATTGATCTGCTCTTGAGATAGCAATTGAGGTGGGGTTGATGGCGTAGTGGGCTGCTCATCTAGGGATGACCACTGTTGAATATAGGCCATCAGATTAGCCACTTGTACTTTGAGTTCCTCCTTAGAAACCTTATCCTATTGGATAATATGCACCACCGTGGCGACCGATTCCTGGAGGTGTTCAACCTTTTTCTCCCTTGTGGCCACTCCCAAGTCAATGGTGGAGATGTTATAAGTTATTCCTTGTTCTCCAACCACTGACATTGCTATTTGTACCGCCCTAGATCCAGAGGCATCCATGGTCACCTTCGATCTGATCTTTGGATTTTTCTCTTGCTTGGTACTTATCTATGCTCTGGCCAGTATGGCTTCCAGCCTTGCCTTAGGATCTTTTGGGGTGGGAGTCTTTTGCTTCAACTGCCTCTCCTGCCAATCGGGTATTTGGGGCTCTTCCCTGGGTGGTCCACTTTGATTCCTGCTGTCCACCTTCTCAAGCTCAATGGCTCTGACAACAAGATCCCTCTTCTCAGTTCTTGCATCTTCTTTCTCCTCATCGGATTCCTATCCAAGCGTTTCATGTTTAGTGGGAGACTCAGTGTGCAACTACTCATTGGAGGGATCCTCCCTTTCAACACCCTTTTCTTCTTCATTTTGGCTATGTTCATATTCCTCTCTCCTCTTGCTCATCTTCATGGAGAGATGCTTCCTCATTGTGTTCTAGGGTTTAGCCATGCCCTTCAGTTGGAGACCTATTGCCTTTAGTTGTTGGAGCAGCAATTTCCTCTTCACGTGCAAGCCAATCCTTGACTTCCTTATCCTCAATCTCCTTAAGCTACTTGCCCCACTCTACATTGAGCTCAAGGTTATTTGTTTCCTTGATTAGTTCAGCGTCCAACTCCTCACTACTCTCACTAGAGGATTTGTAGGCCACCTCATCTATCTCCCGGCATTCGAACAGTGGATGCTCGTGGTATTCAAATTCTTCATCTTCCGGCCCCTTTGTAGCCTCTAGCTGTCGTCGCTCAAGTTCATCAGATATTTGCATTGTTGCCTCCATTCTTGATGGTTTGGTAGGGGGAGGGAGAGCTGGAGTGTGGGCCATAGCCTAAGCTATTGTAGCTTGAACCATTGGATTAGTAAGCATCCCTGAAGGATCAGATGACACTTTTTGCATGTACTTCACAAAGAATTTCGGGAGGCTAAGGGCAGGCATCGTAGCAGCAGAAACAAAGGGAAGGGAAGGAGACCAACGAGGTCATGGTAGAGGAAGAATCCATGTGAATAATCTTCATGATTGGAGAGGTGGAAGCAAGGTGGACAAAGATGTCCACTGCAGGCAGGGAGGAAGCGGAAATGACAAGCAAAGCATGCGGGATGGTGGCAACAATAACAACAATTGCAGTGGATGGAGACCTCGATGGGTTAAATCCTTCTCCTCGTTCCCCAAGGAGTGGACCTCTAGCTATCACAGTCGTCTCCATGGCCCTAGTTGTTTTTATTTGTTTCTTTAATGGCTCGCCCTCTGATGCCTTTCGAGCATAAACCTTCAGTTTGGGTAGCTACTCATTGGCTTCTTTTCTCTTTCTAGTTTTGAATGATGGTGGGGTTTTGGATGTTTCCCAATTGTAGCAGTAGCCAATCCACCATCGGAGCCACTCGGTTCACTTTCTAGTCCCTTAAACATTAAGGTGACTCCTTGTTGTTTCAATTGGGCTACCTGTTGTTCGATCCACACCTTTTTTCAGATCTAGACGGGTTTGGTGAGTATATCGAGGTCATCAACCTGTCGCTCATTCTAATCAATCATAGGCAGTGGAAAATTGGTGATGACATCATATCCTGGATTGATCATCATTTCCTCATCCTCCTCAAGCTGGTCAAGAACCGGGCACAAATTTATTCTCCACACAAGGCAGTCATGCACATGTAGTGCCAGAAGCACACTTCAAGATCATCTTTACAATTAGCCCAAAAATCTTCAATGTTGTGGAGGTGGGCATACTCACGTCCTAGAGCCTTTTTGATATGTCTGTATGGGTCCATTCGGGGCTGAGTTGTATATTGTCGGAATAGGTATTTGACCAACTTCCTTTCTAAGTACCCAGTACATTAGGAGGTATGAATCTTGTACATCCCTTGGCCGAGCCCAATGGGGTAAGGTGTACCCGCCTGATTCTTTTTTCTCAGTATATTATGAATCTGCCGTAGCTGCCAAGTCAGCTCCAATAGTATAATTCGATCATTGGGCTACTGGGGCAGCTTGTTCGGTCTTTCTGTGAATCCCTGGGCATGGATGTAAGTGAACCTTGGAAATTGTATGTATAGGAAGGCATATTTCCTGAGGAGGGCTCTGGAACTGTCGAAAACTCTTCTCTGAAATTTGTCTCCTAGAGATTGAATGATGTAGGTGATGAATGCATCATTCACCCTACAATAATCCTTCTTGAAGTTTCGGTACTGTAGTTGAGGGTATTTATCATAAGGCTTGAGGTTTTCCCCCGATGCCTCACTGAGTACCGTAGTTAATCCATGATAGTGTCGCTGGTCTATAAGGGAGTATACTAGGTAGGATCTCATGCAAAACTTGGAAGTCTTCTTCACACTTGTAAACTGTTTGTGGAAGCAATCATTAATTATCTCCTCCCAATAAAAGGCAGTGCCGTCATTGCAGAGAATCTGCTCCACAAAGTAGAACATCCATTCCTGGAAGAAGGCTACAGCAGGAAGACCCATCACTCAGCTTAGCAAGGTCATGAGGTCATGGTAATCCTCGAAGAAATCACTGTGAAAAAACTCCCGAGGGAGCTTGCCGACACT
The DNA here is from genome assembly GCA_007115665.2 of Sequoiadendron giganteum. Lineage (NCBI taxonomy): Eukaryota > Viridiplantae > Streptophyta > Pinopsida > Cupressales > Cupressaceae > Sequoiadendron > Sequoiadendron giganteum. The sequence goes on from CM021103.1 coordinate 212,309,574, forward strand.
ACCCCGCTTGTCCTTCAACCAATACTGATTGATTAGTTTCTTACATTTCAGCGAATCTTACTCCCATAATTCCTTGCATTCTTCCATGGTGGGGGTCTCCATGCTCTTAAAGCTTGAAATGTGGAAAGTTTTTTTTATACCCGATGGGGACATATCCATAAGGATATTCCCATCCCAGTCCACTATAGTTCAAGTCTCAAGTTGATATGACTCTACACACGCCATTACCAATTCCGAGGCCACCAAGGCTAGTAGGAAGCCTGTAGCTTTGGCAATTCTGCTGCTCCTTATCAACCTCACATTTTTTGTCTTGGGATTCACTCTGACTCTCTGTGTAAATTCCTCAACATCAACCTAACCGATATTGGTATCCATGACATCTCTCCAAAGAGTGGTGATTCTGGATTGTAAGGGCACCCCATGAAACTTGTACTTCATCTGTTCCTTATCCTCCTTGCCTCAGGGTGCCTTGGCTATTCCTTTCCCCTTCTCCTTGGAGGCATGAGAAGTTTTTGCACCAGATTCCATAAATCTTGCACAAAAGACATGAATCAGTAACATCAAATATGAAAAAACAGCCCTGGACAAGTCCCTACACATCAAGGTTAGATCCGCAATCATTGTCCATATCTGACAATCGTATACCATTTGATGAAACATCATTAGAAAGCAAGGCAGGTGACCTGGGTTCCTAAGGTCGGAGTTCCCTTGGCAGAATGTCATTTGTAAGGGAAAATTAGGTATGGAACTCCCAAAGGTGTTTCCCGGTGTTGGATTTGCTTGATTGAGGGTTGGTGTGAAAGAAGACCCAATTTTAGCAAGTGAGTCAAAGTTCATTTTGGATTTGGAGGTCATTTGAGTCCTCAATTAAGCATTGGGGTATCAGCTGCAGGAAGGCTGCCTAAAATGGTGTAGGGAAGACAGAACTCCAGGTGCTAGAATCTGGAACTCAGACCGTTGTCATCGGGAAGTAGTCATAGGTTAGTCGTTCACAATGGCGAAAAGTAGGTGGCAATCTGGGAGTGGAATTTCAGAGGGTAATCCCCGGAGATGAATTTTAGGAGTTTTGGGAGCATTGCGGCAAATAGAGGATCGAGGCCTGGAGGCGGGAAAGATGAACGGGTTCAATCGTTTGAAATGACAACAGCAGAATGGATTTCCAAAGGTAGAATTCTAGGATCCGGAGTCCGAAAGAAGCTCGATTTTGAATTCTCAACTTGGATTTTGTGCTCGGTGAAAAGGGGACCAGGGTCCGGCAGTCGAAAAGTCATCCCGGATAGCCATTTGGAACAGAGAAAGTAACGCAAAATTTCGAAGGAGGAATTTCGGAGTTCGGGGTTTGGATTTAGCTTTCACTTCAGATTTTGGTTCCTTTTTATAAATTCCAATAGACCTTGTGAGCCCAGGATCCGAGGTCCGGAGGGATGTTCAAGCCTGGCCATTCACAATGGTGAAGTTCACAAGGAATTCTGAGGGTCGGATCCCAGGGATAGTTTGTTCCTTGGCCGAATTTTCAATTTTTTGCAAGTTTGAAACGGATTTCATGTAGCCAGGGCCCGAGGGTCAGAGAGATACTTGAGGGAGGTTGTTCTAAATGGCAGGGGCACAACAAAAACCCGCGAAGGGAAATCCAGAGGCTGGGGTCCGGGGCGAGCTTGGCTGATGTCAATTTTGAAATTTAAGTTTAGCATTTTGTGCAGACAGTCGTGGGAAGGTCCGGGCCTGGGAGATGCCAGTGACTATTTTGAAGAACAACAATGGTAGGGTTAAGCTCCGGTGTTGAATTTCGATGATTTTATGTGGTTTTTCAAGATTTTTAAAAGGTGGGTTTTTTAGTGGGAGTACTAATCTACCAGATTTTTACCCATTTTTATGATTTTACTTCATTTGAACCCAAAATTTGATGAAAAGGAAGATGAGGCATGCGGATGGTAGACGTACCTCAAAATCTCAAAGAGGGTGGTGTTGAACGCACGAAAAAACAACTAGACGAGAGCTCGAGCGCGGGGGTGGAGAATGTCAGATGCGGGGAGCATTGCAAATTTCTTTATCACTTCGGTCAGGTGAAAATGATAGCCAAAAATCTACTTTAAATAGACAAAACACCATTAATATAGCAAGTTAATGCTTCGTACGGTGATCCGAAAGGTTGGTGAGTTCAAATCTCTCAGGCGACGGCGGGCGACCTGGAGTTCGGTGGCTGGCAAGATGTCCAACTGCGGCCACGAAGAACGACGAAGTTCAGGTGCAATCCCAAATGTGGAAATCCGAGATCCGAGGTCGGGGGTCCGAAAAGATGTTGGGCACTGAACGTTGGTAGCAGCAAACTCAGAACAGGAATCTAGAGAGGGAAACCAGATGGTCTAGACCCGGAAGGGCATTCTAACAAGGGAAACCCGAACTGACTTCAGATTTAGCATTTTTAAAGGGGTTGAGTTTGGTCAAACTTAATATGTGACTTTGGAGGGTGAGTTGACCTATTAGGGCACAAAAATGGACATGCAAAATGAGGTAAAGCCAAAAAGGAGCCGACAATCAAAAAGAGGGAAGAGAGGGTCCCCGTTCCGAACGGGGCATGTGTGCAATAGGCACAACAAAACCCTTGCACAAACTTCCTATAGTATCCTATGAGGCCCATGAAGCTATGGACTTCTGACACATTCTGAGGCACTAGCCATTCCACAATCACCTTGATCTTCTTGAGGTCCATGGAGACTCCTTCATCTGAACTGATATGGCCCAAATAGTGCACTCTATCTTTATAGAATGAACACATGTATAGATTTCCAAAGAATTTTCTTTATCTCAATCACTGAAAAACTATCCTCAAATGTCTATCATGGTCTTTAATAGTCTTTGAGGAGAATAGAATGTCATCAATAAAGATCAGGACAAAATCATCCAAGCAATCTCTAAATACACTATTTATAAGGATCATAAAGGATGTTGGTGCATTAGTCAAACCAAAAAGTACCAGTGTCAACTCATAGTGTCCATACCTAGTTCTAAATGTAGTCTTCAAAATGTCTTCTTCCTTAATCATCAATTGACGGTACCCTAACCTGGGATCAATTTTGGAGAACACTGTTGGTCCCTTCATTTGACGAAATAATTCATCAATCCTCGAGAGTGTATACCAGTTCTTAATGGTAACCTTGTTCAACATCCGATAATCTATACATAGACACAGAGTTCCAACCTTCTTTTTCACAAAAATAACTGGTGCTCCCTAAGGAGACATACTAGGTCTTATAAGTCCCTTGTTAAACAATTCTACTAGCTAGGCCTTCAACTCATAGAGTTTTGTAGTGTTCATTTGATAAGGTTCCTTGGATTGAGGCTTAGCTCCTAAAATGAGGTCAATAGAAAAATTGAATTCCCACTTCAGAGGAAATTTTATAAGTTCTTTAGGGAATACATCTTGGAACTCCTTAAGAATAAGATAGCCATCTAAATATGGCTCCTTTTTGTCAAGATTACTAACATGTACAAACTGACTGTGCACAATTCCATGCTAAGTGATGACACTGCAAAAATCTCATAGAAGATGTATGATGCATTGTTAAAAGATCACAATATGGTTTTGGATGAGTGTAAAAAATTAAGGGCCACAACATAGGCTAGTTAATCAATAAGAGCATTTCCCAACCCTCATCCTCTTCAAAGTTATCATCTCAATCCAAGGAGACCTTTGCATTGAGGATTTAGAGCACGAAGAAGGAAGTGCAAGTAGAGAAAGATAATGCCAAGAGGTCCAAAGAGGAGATAATCAAGGTGGCTAATGATATTTTTGATGATGTTTTAAAGCATAGAGTAGAAAATATTGTAAACAAGGCTGATAATGTATGGGATGCATACAAGAATATTCATGTAGAAAATAAGAAATATTTGTTGGTTCAAAAGGAATTCTAGATCGAATGGAGAAAGTAGAGTACTAGGGTGGGAGCTTTAATGGAAATGATGCCAAATATGTAGGAAGACCCTGAAGCTCCAACAAATATTCATATCTTGTTGTTCAAGAAATTGATTTATTAAGTGAGATTACAACATTTCATGGAAAACTGGGTATGCAACTATAGAATAAATTGAGAATGATTAGAGATATGGAAGGGCATGGTAAGCCCAATATATTAGATGATAAATGTGATTTGAAGGAGTTTGCAGCATGGAAAGATGAGTTGGTAAATTTAATCCCACACTTCAAGAAAATGATTAATCTCACTTATTACACAATGTTGCACCCAACTATAGAAAATATGACAGGAATTGAAATGAGGATGAACACATTTGTCAAGGAGTCTCAAATAATAATTGATGCAAGATACAACCAGCATAATACAAAAGTGTAGAAGTTGTTGGATATGCAGTGGCCAATGGAGGAGGAATATAATACTGTAATGATCTAAAATATTCCTGCAAGTTAAATAAAGGAATTTAATAACAAGAAGGATCTCACCCATTCCTAATGCTCCATGTCTGACTTCTATTGTACCTTCTCAAGCTTGCTATAATAGTATGATGCCCTCAAGTTCTGTGAGCAAGTTACTATTTGTCTAGTCCTAGCTAAGCCTTTGAAGGATTTATGAAAGTGTATATAATTATGCAACTAGAATATAGATCCTAATATGCAAGCAATGATTAACATAAAAGCCTAAGATATGAAGTGAAATTCCTATAGTAAAAATAATGTAAGAAATGATCGGATCCCAAAATGAGATCAAGATTGTCATTTTATAGACAATGCAATCTTGAACAGACGGACAAGATGAGAGCTTTAAGGAATGCCGTAGAATCAAAGGTCAAGATTCAATAAGGCAACTCTCAATTAGGGTTAGGGAAAAATATCCATATGTGTAAATAAGATTTAATTATATGAATTAAATCAAGACTGAATGTGACAGTGGAGATGAAATTAGTAAAAATCAGAAGACAAGAGGATGAGATTTTAGAAAATCAATAATTTTGGAAATTACTTGATTTGTAGAAGAATAATTCCATTTTGAATTAAGTTAATTCAAAATATGGATTTTGTGAGATAAGAGTAATTGATTTTTGAAATTAATTACTAAATGAAGAATCAGTTAAGTATGTGAGATATTTTTAAATGATTTTCTCTATTTAAAAATATAGAAGTGTCACATACAATAATTAAATAATTACAAATAATTATTTAATTTAGAAGATGTGGTTTATTAATTAAATAAATTAGCAAATCTATTTAATTAAGAGGATTTGGGAATTAGTGACACATTAAATAAATATATTTTAAATATATTCATTTAATAATCAGGAGGACATAATGATAAGGATTAATTAAATAAATTGATGACTTTATTTAATTATTAGAAGACTTTGACAATTAGTGACATATTAAATTAAATAAATATGATTTAGTTATTTAATAATCATGAAGAATGAAAGATTATGAATTAATTAAATAATCATGAATTATTTAATTAATAGTTGAATGTGGGTTAGGGACATAATTCAAATGTTATAATTATGCTAGGATGAAAGGTGGTAAAATATGGCTTGCTGGCCTAAGTCATTTTTAGGTGTCTACATTTTCCCCTCTTTGTCGTAATGCAGCTTGTCGCGTTATGGCAAAGAAAACAAGTCTAGAATATGCCCCAATGCAAAATAGGTTGAGGAAGAATGATGAGGAGGTAGCGGTATGCCCCCTCGAGAGGATAGTTGGGTTTAGAGGACACAAGTGTGCTCTCGAAATTGATGAAAGGACTAGAAGATGAAAGATAAAAGATAAGGATGATAATGATGAGGACTAGAAGAAATATTAGAGAGAACAAATATGGATGTTAGCATAGAAGGAAATGAAAATTAGTGCGGAAAATGAAATGCATGCTAGAATGCTTCAATATTTGCTAAGGTACTAATAATTGTTGCTCGAATCATCATTGGGCGGTAAAATGACACAAATGGACAACAAACACCAGGGTATGACATAGACCAAGGTGTGCAAGGTCATCCAATTGTAAGATAGACAATTGCAGACAAGGAATGTCCTAACTCATACTAGAGGCCAATTTGCCCCATTACCATTTAAAACATTGTAATGATCACCCTCTTAGGTCTTGCAGAGCTAGAAGTGCAAAGGTAAATCCTAGAAAGATTTTACCTATTCGTTGGCTAATGCTCATCACTACTGATTATTGAATTTTGGAAAATTTATATGTAATGGTTGAGAGTAGTTTTGGTTCTTAAAAAATATAAAATAGATTGATGACTTTGCTGGGGACAATGCTAGTGCGTCTCTAGGTCGGATCTGGTATAGTTAGAGTCAACCATTTTCATTGTTCTACATTGTTCGGAGGACATTTTTTTCAAATTCTCATCAACAAGTCAAGCCCAGTTTTATACATAAAGTTTTGGTTCCATTTTCCATCTCATATCGAGTTATGTTCAATATCTTCTCTAAGATTATGAGTGCATCTCCAAAGTGTAATTAATTTATATTTACCAACATTGTGGGTGGTGACTCTGAAGTCTCTTGTGCCACTACAATGTTAGAGTTCGAAGAAGAAAGTGAGAAGAAGAAATTTGAAGAGAATTTTGAAGCCGTGCATGCAACCAGAAGTAGAATGAAGAAGAATCTTAAGAAAAATCTAGATAAATAAGAATGATGAAGTGGGTAAGTTCACTAATCATCTTATAGCATAGGGAAAATTATAGGTTAGCAATACAAAAGAAAAATCAAACTAAAACCATCAACTAATAATGAAGAACAATGGAAAATAAAGCATAAAACATGAAAGATCTTACCAAACCCTTATGCATTCCATGAATCACTTTCATTACACTCCTCCATTTTGTTGTTGTATAATAAATTCCCTTAGATTTTTATTGAGTATGCAAGTGTGACCCAAAGATAATGACAATAAAAAAATATTGAAGATTTCTATGATGTCTAAAAATTCTAAGATTTTCCAGGGATCCATAAATGATAATGATAAATCCTTTTTATAGGAAAAATCGATTTCAAAAGAGAGGCTGAGATCGAAAGACAATAATCAATGGTCACGATTAAAAGATAAAGAATGGAATAGGGTTAGGGTTGAATTATAAAATATGAATGGTAGAGATTAAATTAAAAAATAATTTAATCAATGGTGGATGTTAGTCGAGACAAGGAGGGATAAGAATGGAATGTAGAAGATAAGATCAATACAAAAAAATCATTGAGTTGGAGAGAAAATCCAATATTTTTCAATTTAAGTGACCAATGACTAATTAGATAAAAAATATATTATCTAATTACAGAAGATTCTGATAAGAAGGAAAAAATCATCACTTTGAATTAAATACTGATTTTTCTTTCAAAATCAAGACATGAAAATATAATTAATTAAATAAAGATTCACTTAATTAAAAAGAGGAAAAAAACCAATTAAATAATTAAAACAATTACTTAATTATAGATAATAAGGAAATAATCATCATTTTGAATTAAATAATGATATTTAATTCAAAATCAATATATGGGATCTAATTAAATAAATAAAGATTTATTTAATTAATAGAGGACATATGAATTTAGGAAATAATTAAATAATTAAAATTATTTAATTATGAAGAATGAAGACAAAATAATTGTGAAGAAATTAAGTTGCAAGCTTAGGATAATTTTTAGTGTCTAGATATTTCCCCTCTCTTATACAATGTCATTTATCACCTTGTGTCAAAGAAATTTGAGTCAAACATGACCTAGTGTAAGTAGGGTAGCCTCATTCCCCCTTAGAAAAATTTTCAAAAAATTCAAAAAATATTTCCAAAAGTCAAAATTGATGGTCAAAAAAGTGATGACGAAGAAAGAAATGATTTTCAGGACCCTCAAAGTTAATAGAATGTAGTTGGAAGGCCTTGGAAAAACACATCCAATACAAACCCTAGAAAAACCCTAATTTTGGGGGGTATAAATAGGAACTTGGAAAATCCAAGCTCATTTTGCACTTTTGAACCTTGGAGATTAGAGCTCTGAGTGCAGATGGAGCGAGTTCCTTGCAGTGAGCATAGGGCTTACAAAGTTCACACATTCAGATGACCAGAGAGCACAAGAGATCTAGTAAGGCTCTTCGAATCCGCTTTGTCAATTTTTAATTTCACGCATTTCTATGTAGGATAAAATTTAGATAGTCAATTGCATCATTTCATGATAGCCGCAAGTGCTATCACATTCACCACAATTGGCTTCAAAACAATGCAATACCTTCAAACATGATTAGGCTAGGATAGGTTTTTATATTTTTCAATGCAATTGTTAGAGTTCGACGCATCCATGGGTTGCTGAAACACATCTGCCGTGATGCATCTAACTGTGGTTGTGTGCAAACACTAAAGGGCTTAGCCACAATTTCTTATGAATGATGCAAATGTAATGGTAGATTACAAATGATTTGGGGGTTCAATGCAATTGATCTCCTATGATGCATCCACTAGGAAGTGACACAATTGCTAATTATACGATGCAATTGATAATGAAACAATGCATTTGAGTTTAAGAAACACAATTGAATATTGAGGAGGTTTTCCTAGGTTAAGCTTGAATTTATTTTATAACATGTACAAAATATATTGAGGTAGGTTGTTTAGCTAATGTAGTGGTTTTCATGCTTGTCACAAGTTCATATAGATCTAATCTATACATGGGAGTCTTGACCACCAGAGACTTATTAGTTGAAGGACCAATTGAGTAGTGCTAAAAGGCATAGGTTATGGTGTGTTGGTCTGTGCCATGTCACATTCATTCCCATCATCAGGAAAAATAGGGGGATTCTAACAACACTTTCCAAGAAATGGCATTTAGAGACATGTTCCTTTTATCTATCTACAAGAGAGGTGACCATCACCTTAGAGGATGTATATAAGATCCTTCGACAGCTAATTAAAGGGGAAAGAGTCAGATATGATTGAGGCCAAGGATATCAAGCCCTAACCACCTTCTATGTGTATGATGATGTGGCACAACTAGATATCAATCACTATGAGATCAGATGGGAGATACTAGTTTTCAGATACAAGTGATTAGATTGTATACTGTGCACTATGATAACTGGGGTAGTTATTCCAGACCGTCAAGTACATGGATTTCTTATTGGATGGGGGGATATGCTCATTTATATGATGGCCAATGAGATAGTATATGCATGGAGATCGTGTTTTTTTTTTACAGTATATTTTTAGCTACATGTCATAATATATCGATACAGATAGTCCATGAGTTGTGGAGTTACATTATTGATGGTTTGGGCATGGGAGCAGATTGTTCTGTTCCATCCACTAGTTGGTCATCAATTGGATACCATTGTACCTTATGTATATATGTATTTAGGAGTAGTCACATAGACACATGTTAGAGAAATTGTGTATTAGCAACATGGACTAGATACTTTAGTTGGTTTCATATGTTGACATTTATACATTATCATCTATGGCCATATGAGGGTGAGCATCTTCCATGGTGTTGATAGGAGAGATATCTGATTGGGTGGACTATCCCATCAGTACACATTATTGAGATGTACCTAACAAATTGTGTGCTATGACAGTTCAAAGAGTAACAAGAGGAGCCATAGGGACTAGCAATATATGCATGATCATCCAGATAGGTGATGCCCTAGGATCTGATGATATTAGTAACCATAGTAGATCAGTAGATAGATGGGCTATAGGCACAATAGCAGGCATGGAGAGGGGGACCAAAAAATGCAGGTACCACTCTTGAGTACAATGCATTGTAGTAGGTACATAGATCGGTACCATTGATAAATATCGATTAGTCAGTGCCAATGGTTAGGTGAGGGTAGGGTCTTTGGGGTAGGAGGGGTAGAGACAGAGGTAGAGGAGATGTAGGTAGAGGAGGTGGTGGTTAGGGTGATGATGGTGGAGATTGAGGAGATGGTGGTGATGGTGGCGGGGGATGGAGAGGAGGTGATGGTAGGAGGCATTGACGAAGGTTGAGGAGGAGGAGGAGTGGATCACTCTAGCCTATCTGAGAGGATGGAGAGGAGGAGAGAGAGGAGGAGGAGAGGGAGGAGGGAAAAAAGGAGAATTCCATGCTATAAATAGATGTGGACGTAGAGTAGCCTATGGGAGAGTAGCTAGATGTACTAATGAGTGCAGTTTCTATGGAGGTGGAGATAGCAAGGAATGAGGAGCATCTCGAGGATGATAGGGTGAGGAGGAGCAAATCCTACATGAGAGGATTCTACATGGGGAGGAGGGATATGAGGATGTATTCATTAGGGGTGGGTTAGGAGACTAGGATCGGGAGATGGATAGGATACAGGCCTGAGTGTAGGAATTAGAGGTTGAGGTTAAGTCTCTACAGGTAGAGAGGGATACAAATTTCATTTGAGCATAGTAGGAAAATTAGAGGAGTCTAGAATTTATTGCTACCTGCAGTGGATCCTCAATAGATATGGTAAAAGAAGTTTCCATTATTGGACGTAGAGAACAGTACTATAGGCAGCTCTATGAGAAGGTAGTTCCACTAGAGTGGTGGGTACCTAGTTTGTTAGAGGTTGTCAGTAGTGGGTGGTCTCACAACAGATTTTCTCACTGTAGATTGAGCTAAGGAGAGAGTAGCAGAAACATGGGTTTAGGAGACCATGGAAGCATTGGCTAGATCTAATTTGAATTTTCTATTTTGACACGTATATTTTGTACCCATCGAGCCTATGAGATCTTATCTTTGGGAGATACATTATGAGGTTGTACTGTGACACATTTTGAGATATATATATATATAATTTTTGGTGGTGATTATATGATATGTAGTTCTTTATGTGATATGAAATTCTTTATATGTATGTGTTATGGATGATGATGCATGCTTTATGATATTTATATAGCCTATCATGATGTCTTAATTCTATATGATGATGTATGCATTTACTTTTATGGTGTTATGTATGTCATGTATGGATATTATGTTAATGATTATGAAATGCAATTTGATTTTATGTGTTTGCAATGTAATGTGAATGTATTTAATGGGGTAATATTCTATGTAATTTATGATGGTTATGAAATGGGATGATAATGAATGTATGTTATGAAATGGTATCCTAAATGTAATAGATATTTATATTTTTGTATTTTCAAATGCATCATATATCTATGATCTAATATGCATGTATGTATGAAAATGCTTAAATGATGGTTATAATATGAATGTATATTAAATTATCATTGTTTTATGTGTTATAAGACATTGTAATAATGAAAGGAAGAATAATTGTTAGTGTGGAAGACATTGATGTTAATGTGAAAGACATGGATGTTAAAAGAATCTTGGAATCTTTAATATTTTTGCAAATACACAATAAGTCTTGCATGAATCATCATTGGGAATTAAAATGACAAAAATGCAGAAAAAACATCTTGATATGAGGTAGACCAAGGTGTAAAAGTTCATTCATTTACAAAACAAATAGTTGCAGACAAGGAAATCTCCTAGCTCATACTAAGGACAAAGTTTCCCCAATCTTTTTGCCAAGATAATCCACAAACAAAAATCAAAGAAAAAGATTCTTGAAACATCATTGCTCCTCTAAATCCTTCATGGGACATCCTCAACGAAGCTAGTAACCTAAATCAAAGAAAAAGACAGTAGAAAAGGATAAGACAAAACAAGCCATACTATCAACAGTTGGTAAGAGTGTTTGCCAAAATTTGATTGTTCGATGTTTAAATGATGGGTTGATTGTTTGGAAAAGCCTAGTTTCAAGAAAGACACATATTGTATAAGATGTCTAGTCTGGCTTCAATCATGCGACCACCTATATAAGGAAAATGATGATTTTTGACTAACCGATGAAATATGATTTCAAGAAGGACACATCCTGTATAAAACATTTGATGGTTATGATGATTTAACCATTTTCATAAATTGTTTGATTTGACTTGATGAATTTTTTGGCTAGTTTGTCTTGTTGATATATGACTTGTCTTGATGTTTCAATCACCACTTGTGTGTTTGATGAAAGTGTTTGATTTATTTGATTGACGTGATGAACCCTACAGGAAAGACCTAATGTGGCCTTAGGGGCTCATCGACAAATGGCCTTGCCTATGTAACAATGCATAGACACCTCATAGTTTGACATGACCATTGAAATTTTTCTATGGAAAAATAATTGAGCGATGATTTTATTCTAAAAAACCTAAAAGGGCTGACCTAATTCCTTGGGGGTGCATCGAGAGATGGCCTTGCCTATGTCTAGTCATAGAGGCAATGTAGTTCAATAATGAAAAAGACTAACATGACTCTATTTTTAGGATTTTGAACATTTATATGGACGTTTTTGGGTTTTGAAATGTTTTAATTTTTTGTCTTTTTGAGGTTTTATGATTTTTTTGGATTTTGACATGTTTCAATTTTTTTTGTCTTTTTGGAATGTTTGGATGTTTTTGTCTTTTTTCAAGAAATTTTATGACCTCAAAACAACAAGTGCAAGATCCACATGACCTAGGTCGAGTATTTTCCCCTAGTCGGGTACACGATCGATTTATTAGGAATAGGATGAAATGGGGATGCAAAGTGTACTTGATTTCAATCATTCCAAGTTATGGAAAGGACATCCATTTATTATGGGTGATGATAAGTATGGTAAATGACAAGGTGTGTGGATAAGAAAGATAAGTGGTATGAAAGGGCCACCATATTGGAAGAATGGTAGATGAAGGAGCAAAGTTGACTACACATGACCCTTGTTTGCTAGGTTTTCACCATGGTACCTATCCAAAGTGCCACCAATGTGGTTTTCACTATTGGAGAAACTATTTCTCTTTACTATTTTGTTGATTTTTCAAATTTTTTTGGTGTTACCAAGACACCTGTTTTCCAGGTTTTCATCAAGGTAATTATTTTTTTGATTTTTCTATTCTTTTTTTATTTTTCCATGATTATGACAAGGCTCTTGAAAGCTATGTATAAAATCTCTTCAAATGAAGATTGTTGATTGGCTCTATTAATGGTTCCCCTTCAGGGGTAGAAATTTGGTATGCTCCTAATCCAAAGACTTCTGTAGCAGTGTAGGTGAAATTTGGTATACTTTCTTGTTATAGTTGTGACGAAGATGGTTTTGATATCCTTGGAGGTGATCTATTTCCTTTTTTCTTCGTTCATCTAGGAACTCTAGCTCATGTAGCCTTGACACATAGTACTCTTCATCATCGATATTCCCTTTCAAAGATATCCTTAGGGAATGAATTTTGACCTCAATAAAAAAATGGCCTCTAAACCAAATACCAAGGAATATGGAGTGGCACTGGTGGGAGTGTAGATGCTTGTGCAGTAAGCCTATAGATTGGGGTTAAGCTATAAATTCAAATCATGGCCAACATCATTGATGGTATTTTTAAGGATCGTAAGGATTTTTTTGTTAGATGCCTCAACTTGTTCGTTACCCTATGGATAATATGGTGTGAAAAATTGGTGTTGGATATGGAATTGTTCGCAAAGATGGAATAATTCTTGATTTTTAAATGGGCAGCCATTATTAGTAATTATGGATTGGGGGACCCCATACCGAAAAATGATGTAGTTAAGGATAAACTTAGAAATTTGTATACTAGTAATGTAACTCAAGGGAATGGCTTCAATCCATTTGGTGAAGTATTCAATTGTAGTAATGATGAATTTATGGTCATTGGAGGATGTGGGATGTATCTTCCCTATGAGGTCATGTCCCCATTGGGAAAGAGCCATGGTGATGTGATTAGGTGGAGCTCCTGTGATCGCACATGTATCAAGTCTCCATGGATCTAGCACAGTCGACATTTCTTGATGAAGAAGTATGAGTCCTTTTCTAGTGTAGGCCAATAATAGCCTAGTCTCATAATCTTCTTAGGTAAGGTCAGACCACTAGAGTGGGATCCACATATACCCTCATACACCCCACATAATATCACTTGTGCTTCCTCAGTATCAAGTCATCTCAACAGGGTATTGTCTAGGCAAGTCTACAAAGGGTATCACTGATGAGGGCATACTTAGAGGATTTATGAATAAATGTCTTACATTGGTTGTTTGAGAGATCATGGGGTTGGATTTGCACATGAAGGTAGTCATATTTTTATTTTTACCATGGGGAATTAGGACCAGAAATTTCACACACCATCTCTGTATCTAGGATGTTAAAGGTAGGGACCAAAAGTTCTTCTACCAAAAACTCAAATTTTGGCATGTTACTAGGTATGTCCAAGAGTGAACCAATGGCAGCCATAGCATCCACTACTTTGTTTTGAATGTAGGGTATTTGATGGAAAAGGATGCTGTCAAAATATTGCTTCAAGCTATCTGCCATCCATTTGTATGGGGCCATATTTTCATATTTGGTGTTGTAGTCATCATTAACTTGTCATATCACTAGTTGAGAATCTCCATAAACTTGGAGGTGTTTGATCTTCCATTGGATGGCCATACATAATCCTATTAAACGAGCCTCATATTCTGTTATATTGTTTGTACATGGAAAATCAATTTTGATTGAATTAGGAATGGTGTTTCCTTGTGGTGTGATAAATAATATGCCAACCCCTGAGCCATTATTTGTGTGGGATCCATAAAATTATAACTTCCATGTCATTCCAGTATCTAGAGTGAAGATAGATTCATCAAGAAAATATAATACCAGAGGATGATCTGCCTTAGTTGGTGCATCTTCTAGTTGGTCAACAATAACTTGTCCTTTTATAGCCTTTTTTTATTTTACATATTGGATATTGTATTCACTGAGTGTCATGAACCATTTCACTAGACATCATGTTAATGTTTCTTTACTAATGAGATACTTTAATGGATATATCTTTGTGACCAACATTTTTTGGTGATTTAACATGTAGTGTCTTATTCATTGGGTAGCAAAAACTATCGCAAGACAAGCACATTCTATTGGACTATAATTTCACTCATATCCAACTAGAGTGCAACTAATATAATACATTTCCCTTTCATGACCCTCAATATCATTTTGTGCAAGTAAGGCTCCTAGTGTTGATGTGGTTGGTGAAATATAAAGAATCAAAGGTTTTCCATCAATAGGTGGTGCTAACATTGGTGGTGTAAGTAGATAATCCTTGATTTGTTGAAAATCTTCTTGACATTTATCCATCCATACAAATGGTACCCCTTTTTTGAGTAGATGTTGGAAGGGATGTATTTTATCTACCAACTATGCTATGAATCATCTACTTGACTATAGTCTTCCTTTTAGTGTTTGTATTTGAATTATATTGGCTGGTGGAGGCATGTCCATTATAGCTTTTACTTTTGTTGGGTCTACTTGAATGCCTCATCTAGAAATAATGTATCCTAGGAGTTTTCTTGATGTCACCCCAAATGCACACATTTTAGGATTGAGCCTCACCTTATATTCTTCCAATATTTTGAAAATTTTATCCAGGAACCATAAGTGATCAACCCTTGTCAATGATTTAACTAAAAAATCATCCACATAATCTTCCATGAGAGTGTGAATTAGATCATGAAAAATGGTTGTCATGGCGCGTTGATATGTGGCTCCGATATTTTTTAGTCTGAAGGGAATGAAATTCCAAAAGTAAGTTCCCCATAGATAGGTGAAAGTTGTTTTATGTTGGTCTTAAGGTTTGATTCTGATATGATTGTACCTTGAGAAACCGTCCATGAGGGATAACATTTCATATCCTACCATTAGGTCCACAATCATGTTGATATTTGGTAGAGGGAAGACATTTTTGGGACATGCTTAATTTAGAACTTAGAAGTTTTTTAAAATGAGGATGCCACCAATTGATTTTGTTACTAGTACCAAATTGGAAATCCAGTCTACATAATCAATTGACCTAATAAATTTGACATCTAATAGCTTCTTGAGCTCAACTTTGACTAGTAAAGCAATTTGTGTGCGTGTTTTCCTTAACTTTTGTTTAACTGGCTTAGCACCTAGCCATAATGGAAAATGATGTAATATCAAATCATGATCTAGTCAAAGCATGTTGGTATATGACCATGCAAAGTTGATTTGTCTCTTTGTGAATAAGTTGTGGAATTCAGGTAGCTTTGTTTCTATCAAAGATGCTGCAAAATAGATCAACTAAGAATTATCTTTGGTGCCAATGTTGATTTCCATAGATTTCTAAACCAAGAGCAGTGAATTTTCTTGAACAGTGGGGAGAATGTTCGACTCTCCATCCTTGAGTGCCTCAAAGAGGTTTTCACCCTCAAATGCATCCTTTATTTTTACTTTTTCATTGTCCAAAGGTGCTTTTCAGTTTTCACTTAGGGACTCGTCATTTTTTAATTTTTAATTTTATTATTTTTACTTTTGTGACTTGAGGGGTGAATAGACTCCCCAAGATAAGTTGTGTTATCTAGGTGTATGGTAAATCCAACCTTATGGTCCCCACTAGGCATTCTTTCATACAATTCTAGGAACTCAGATAGTGCTTTGTCATTCTCAAATGTATCTAAAGTAGGAGGTTCTTATTGATCCCAATTGATGAGCTGGGGATAAACTAGGGGCATTCCATCATCAAAAGTGTCAAAGGTAGAGGCCGATAAGGTGAGGATAGCCCTATTGACATGGTCAAAAAAATTTATTATCAAATCCTCAATATTTTTCTTGGGAATGGGTAGATTTTGAGATGGGCCCATTGTAAAGGTTTGGTTATCAAAAGTGGGTTTGCCAAGTTCCCAAGGGTCATGATCAATGGATTCCAAAAAGTAACGTTTGAGCCATTATTCTTTTGTAAAAGGCATTTGTGGATGGGAATTAGCTAGATTTTGTGAGGAATTAAGCATTTGGTCAAATTCCTAAAATAGTTTATTGAGGCCCATGAAAGTTGTGGAGGAGATGGAATCCAATTCTTATTCATTAGAGTCGGGGGAATCATAGTAGCATTGGTTAGATGGCTCATTGAATGTATCTATAGCTTCAGAAGAACTTAGTTCCTCTTGTGATGGTGCTGAGGTACTAGAAACACCAATCTTAATTGGTTGAAACCCAAGTCCTAGGCCTTTCAACCATTTAGAGACAATGATAGGTTTAGTCCTCCCATTTTGATGTAATCCCAACCTGCTATGTCCATCATATCCTTTGTCCTGCATTATTTTGAAGCCTTTTCCATATTGTTTTGTAGGTATCTGAGTGAGTGGAGGAGGTTCTTCACTATCTTCCTTGTAAATCCATGAGGTCACATCTTCTTCATTTATAGCTTCTTTACTTAGTTCCCCCATTTTGTGAAGGTATTGGAGGGAGGGAGGCACATAGTGACCTTGTATTTTCTCTTATCTGCTATTGGTCAACCATATAATTTGGGATAAATCAGCTAACTGATACAATAAGATGTTTACATATGATACTCCCCATAGCCCTTATCTTGGATCTCAAATTTAGGAGTGACAGGTAGTTTTTGTGAAGTAGTTGGTCTAGAAAGGGTGGATAGGTTGATATATTGGGATGAAGTGGATGATGATGCCTCCTTATTAATAGGCACCTTCCATTGGGGTATTCCTCATAGGTTGGTGCAATACTTGAAAGGATCATGATCACCAGTTATTGTGATCTTGGTGCCATTTTATGGGAACTTAAGGCATTGATGATAGGTGGATGGGACAAACTTCATGGCATGTATCCATGGTCTTCCTAGTATAATATTATATGGGAGGACAAGATCCAAGATGTGGAAAGTGGTATCCATAACTACAAGACCAATTCTGACAGGAAGTGTTATGACTCCTTTAGATCTCCTTTCTTCGTCATCATATGCTTTAATGACAATACTCTTTGTAGTGTTTATACATGCTTCCGAGAATCCTAATGCCTTAATCAGTGACAAGGTGCAAATTTTCAACCTTGCACCTCCATCTACCAAAACTCACCTAACTTTTTCATTATGAACAAGGACTTTGAGGTGCAATGGGTCATTGTAGTTCATATTATTAGTTGAGTAATCTTGTTAAGAGAAAGTAGAATGATGGTAATTGGTTATGTAGCCTACCATTTCCTCAAAATGATTGACATCAAGATTGGTGGGGATGGTTATGCCTTGCAAAGCTTTTTCTAGAAAATCTCGATGATCAAGTGATATGCACAATAGTTACAAGATAGAAATTTGTGTTGGGGTCTTCCCCAACTAGTCAATTAAATTGTATTGAGGCTTGGAGGACTGTTTTGGTTGTTGTGGTGGAGGACCTTGAATGGTTACCTTTGTTCGGTGTGTATTGATAGTATATTAAGGAAGTTTCTTGATGGTAATGGTGTTGACATGTTCATAGGCATCTTGAATGTGGTTTATGATGATACCATGGTTCTAGTCATATTTGATATTAGCATAATTGGCAGTATTATCACTAGTCTTATTTCCCAAACTGGAGGCTTTTCCTTTTCCATGGTCATATAACGGATTAGAAAAGACTTTATGATCACTGTTTGAAGATGGTTGTTTTTGACCATTAACTTCAATAGTTTTGTTTTCCACAAGATCTTTAATAATTTTTTTCAATTATTGGCATTGTGATAGCTTATGACCCTTAGCTTGGTGGAAATCACAAAAAGCGTTGTCATCCCACCAAGGGGGGTTTAAATTTTCTAGGATCATATTGTTTTGGTTTAGGAAGTTGTATAATATTGTTCTGCAATAGTTCTTGAAAGATTGATTCAATTGGTTCCCCTAAGGGAGTGTATTTGCATTTTGGGAACTTCCTTTACGTTCTTGGTTGTTGTTTTTTCTAGACAACATTAGTAGTTTGATCAAAATTTCTTGGCATGTTGTTAGAGGGTTAATGTCCTCTAAGTGTAATGAGTGGTCCTATGTGTATAGTTTTAGCATCAACAATGCCATCATTGGTTACATTCTTGTTTCAAGACCAGTACTTGTTCTTATCGTTAGGAGCACTTTGGAAATTTGGATTTTTATTTGGAATTTTGATTTCACCTTTGTCAATGAGGGTATTTTCAAGTATGATACCCTTTTCTACTAGTTCAGAAAAGGATGTGCAACAATGTACTCTTAGGTCACCTCTCAATTTTGAATTAATTTTTTTTAGGAATATAGTGACCATTTTCTTTTAAGGTATTTCCACTAGACATTGACTAGATAGACTCCTCCATATTTGGAAGAAGGTGATAAAGTTCTCTCATTCATATTGTGTAGTGTGACATAAGGTTTCTACTATGATTTCATTGTCACTATTAAAGGTGAAATGTTCAATAATTTTTTTAGCAAGTTCGCCCCATGACCTTATGCCATGCGGAAGTTGAGAAAAAAATTTAAGTGCTATTCCAATAAGGCTTCATAGAAAAAGTCTCATGAGATATATGGGCTCATATGCAAGGTCTATACACATTGTGGAAAATTACCTTATGTGTTCAATAGGATTATGCCTCTCATTAAACATAGGCAAGTTTAGTATGACATATCCATGAGGGAAGGGTGGCATGTGTAAACTTTTGTTAAAGGGAAATGGACAAAAATATTTTGTTGAATAAGTCCTTTTTCAAGACATTGTCATATTGTTCATTTGTTGTTGAAGGGATTTCATTTGTGTTTGCAAAACATCCACTTGTTTCAATGATGAGTTGGCTGCATTGTTGGGGTCTATGTAAGTTTTTTGGATTCCAACATTATGTGACGGATTTTGGTTGAGTGTATAAGTGTATGATGTATTTTTGTTTGGAATATGAAAGGATGTGTTTTGGTTTGATGTTGGTTGATTGGGAATGTGAATTTTATGCAAGGTATTGTGTTAGTTCCCAAATTGCATGAGAGGCATAGGTCCCATTTGTGAAACCACTATTTGTGGTATGACACTAGTGGTGTTGATGTTTGATGTGGCATTTGTCATGTTTATGTTAACTTTGGGCCTTTTGCTTGCACTATTGATGGCAACTGTATTTGTCGATGATGCCCCTATGGTGAAGTTAAGACCTTGTTTCATGTTTGATGTGCAAAAGGGTGATGTGTGGACTATTTTTCATGGCTTGGGGAGATCCTACGAATGACATGGTTGTGTTTACTTGAGGGATGGGGCCACTAGAGACCGTTGTGTTGTTTCCTTGGGTAGATGAAGTTTTAAATTTATGGATATCAAATCCAAGAGGTAATGTGGCACCTTCTGCTAATAACTTTGCTAGATATCATTGAGGGTCTTGTTCTGAGTATTCATCTATAAAAGATGCAAATTTGGGGTCTTGGGCAACAACCTCTATGTCTTCCACTAAAACTTGTCCTTTGTGGTCTCTAGTGAAAAATTGTCTAATAGGGTTTTGTGAGGTCTTGAAGTCCCTTGTGAGGGGTTTGAGAATTGATTGATAAAGTCTTGTGGGTCAGCCATATTGTATCTTTGTTTTCTTTTTGACCTATTTTCGACCATGTAAGATTTTCTCAAAAAGGGTAATGCAAATGATAAGGAAATGAACTAAGTTTATGCTTTTTGGATTTTTAAAATAGGGAATGCCTAAAAGAAATATTCAACATTTTTTTTTGGTTTTTTGGAATAAGGGATACAATGTGACAATAATTCTAAATTCCTAACATAAGGTATTAATGATGTCTAATGGAAGTGTTCTAAATGCAAGGTGTAAACTCTAAAGGTTATCAACTTTTAGGATATTTTATGATAAGGTTTAATAACTATCCAAAGTTTTACCAATGTTTCAATTTTGATTTGTCAAAGGACCTTTGTGGGACCAAGTAAAATGACCAAGACAAAGTGAGCTTCCCCAATCTAGACTTGTAAGTTGGGAAAAGACTCAACCAAAATGAAAATAACACAAAAGTGTGACAAATGACTTGGTCCAATGACAATATTTCTAGAAGCAATGGTTTAACAAAGGAAAGGAAAGCTGGCCTATTCTAAATATATGTAAAAGGTAATTTCCTTAAGATCTCAACTAAGTTGAAGGTGATTATGACCCTAAGATGTAACTACGGTTTGTAAATGGTATGCCTATTTTTGAAGACTAGATGATCAACTAAAAGATGCAATGGTCCATTGCTTGAGGAAATATGTCTGGTTTTTTTTAGAGAGCACTGTATAAAGAGATAATCAAAGGTAGATCCTAAGTTTTGGTTTCACACTGTGATAATAAAAATTATTTTTCTGAGTTGCAGGCAATTGCGGTTTAACATATTCAAATGCATTTTTTTCCAGAATGACAATTATGGTGTAGGATAGTTGATTACAACTTTTTGTATAGCAGTTGTGGTTTTTGTGTGATAGATGTGTTGAATAGTGAAATGATCCTAAGTTTTGACACATTTTAGACTTCGTTAGGATCAAATTTTGCATGCTTTTGTTTGATTAGATATGAGTGAACACACACATAAGACATACCAAGCAAAGTGCTTGAAATAAGTACAAAAATAATTTACAATCTTAAGGCTAGAAATGAAAATATCCATTGGATTCCCACTTAGAGTTTCCTCCAACTACACTATCTAGAGTGGATGACTTAGGATCTTGGTAGCATAGGAACCCCCTTATAGTGCACTCACTTATTGGGCTTACCAAGATCCCAATTCTCGCATGAACAGGGAATTTGTCATCTCTACTACTAGACTGGGTGTATAATGTGGGTCAGCTTGGGAACAACCATTCATGCACCAGTAGATAGAAGGTTTTTGGAAAATTTAAACAAATGGTTTTTAATTAGTGCACCCATTCAGGTGGCCACACATATGACAAGATTAGCTTTGATAAAGAGATTCCCCAACCTATAGAGGTTACACTCTACAGGTTTTAACATACCACGTGGGCACTAAGGGAATAACTTATCGGTAAGAGCACTTGTAATGCTGAGATTTCCTCAGCATTCAAATTTATATATCGGTTGGCAGTAGCTTAGATTTAGCGCATTACCAATTGGGTTGTTCCCTTTGGGTGAGTACTTTTTCCAACCAAGGTAGGCCCTCTAAAGTTAATAAAAAATTCTCTTGTACCTACGATCACACAAGTGTGTAAGGGGAGAGGATACTTTTGTTATAAAATTTAGGATCTAATCTAAACAAAAACATGCAAAATCACCAAACACAGAAAGAAATTGTTCATTTTAGGCACCAAATGAAATGTGTTCTATGCTAATATAAAAAATCTATTTTAAATTCAATCCTTCAACAAACATCCTATATCGGATTCTATAAGTAATTTCAAATCAAGTCTTCGACAAATGAGAGGAAAAGTTGCCACATGCTACCAATAGATTATTAGTAACCAAAAACCCTATTCTACTAAACTAGAAATATAGAAAACTTAAAATAACTTGCAAAAATTAAAATAAAACCCTCAATAGATAGTTGCATCACATAATCTACAAATGCAGTGCATATTAATGATTAGATGCGATTCAAGAACAACAACTGCGGCTCATAGATTGTTGATTTTGGTTCACCATAGTAGATGCGGCTTGGGTTTCTAATAGCTGTAGTGAACGAGGATAGAAAATGTGGCAAACAACAACTAGTTGCATCACATGATCCAGAACTTGTAAAAATAACCAAAAATCTACCAAACCTAAGTGATTTAGTGATTCCTATGACCTGGTTCTAGGGTTAAATTGATAAACCAAAAACCAAAGTATCTCAGATTTAACAAAAATAACTCGAGCTTTAAGAAAATTTAATGATTCCCTAATGAAAAGTAGTTGTGTCACTCTAGCTTAGCAATTGTGTCAAACCATATGGAAAACCTACAAAATAAAGAAAATTGTACAAAATTTGCAGAATCTTCAACCAAATATCAGGTTCACCAAATGTAGCATAGGGAAAATTCTAGGTTAGCAATACAAATCAAAATCAAACTAAAACCCTAAAATAATAATGAAGAATAATGGAAAATAAAGCATAAAACATGAAAGATCTTACCAAACCCTTATGCATTCCATGAATCACCTTCATTACACTCCATTTTTTCTGTAGTTTAATAAATGCCCCCAGATTTTTATTGAGTATGCAAGTGTGACCTAAAGAAAATGACAATAGAAAAATATTGAAGATTTCCATGATGACTAAAACTTCTAAGATTTTCCAGGGATCTAGAAATGATAACGTTAAAGCCTTTTCATAGGAAAAATCAATTTTCAATGAGAGGCTAAGATTCAAAGACAATTAATCGATGGTCATGATTAAAATATAAGGAATGGAATAAGGTTAGGGTCGAATTATAAAAGATAAATGGTCGAGATTAAATCAAAAAAATAATTTAATCAATGGCTGATGTTAGTTGAGACAAGGAGGGATAAGAATGGAATGTAGAAGATAAGATCAATATAGAAAAAACATTGAGTTGGAGAGAAATTCTGATGTTTTTCCATTTAAGTGACCAATGGCTAATTAGATAATAAAGATATTATCTAATTATGAAAGATTGTGATAAGAAGGAAAAAATTATCATTTTGAATTAATACTGATTTTTAATTCAAAATCAAGATATGAAAATATAATTAAATAAATAAATATTTACTTAATTAAAAAGAGGAAAAAGATAATTAAATAATTAAAACAATTATTTAATTATAGATAATAAGGAAAGAATCATCATTTTAAATTAAATAATTATTTTAAATTCAAAATCAAGATATGGAATCTAATTAAATAAATAAAGATTTATTTAATTAAAAAGAGGAAAAAGCTAGTGAATAATTAAATGATTAAAATAATTATTTAATTATAGTGGAAACTGTCGTACAAATTAAATAAATTAATATTTATTTAATTTTAGAAAGAGGATAAGTTTAATTAGCGATGTAATTAAATATCATTTACTAAATTAATTGAAGAAGAACAATGATAAGAATGAATTAATTAAATAATTAAGATTATTTAATTAATAGAGGACATATGACTTTAGGAAATAATTAAATAATTAAAATTATTTAATTATGAAGAATAAAGATGAAAGAATTGTGAAGAAATTAAGAGTCATAGGCCTAGGACAATTTTTAGTGTCTACACATCCTACTAGTAAACCTTCTAATTTAGATGTGAATGCTCATAATAAAAATGTACATGAAGAAGCATTTGAATTTGATATGCCTAACCCAAATGAGGGAGGTTTACCTACTGATGAAGCTCTTGAGGGTCATCATGAGATGTCACAAGAAGAAGAAGGGTAGTAATTCTAGGAAAATGACAATAAACTCTAGGGTACATGGATCACTCCTAGGGTTAAATCTATTTTAATGATGGTAATTTTAAACCAAGGGGTAGATCCCATAGTACAACTTCACATCATTCTCCTGAGAGATAAGTAACTAATCTTACATTTTACACTCCTAAGCCAAGTGAATCTGATGATGTACTAGAAGATGAAGATGATATAGATAAGAACATGCAATCCTTAGAAGAAGAAGAAATCAAACTCAAGGAGTTGGAGGAGAGGAAATCAGGGATTTGAAAGAGAAATAATGGAAGGAAAGAGAGGAGAGAGTAAGGGAAAAAGTGTTAGAAAGAGATGACAAAAGGAGAAGAATTGAGAGGATGAAAGAAGCATTGAAAGAAGAACCAATCCCTGAAGCTCCTCCCAAAACTACTAATAAGAAAACCCTTGATCCTCCTAAGGTGACAATTCCCATGGGTACTTCTGCTACAAGCAATTACACTACCTGTATTATAGCAACTAAAGTCACTGATCCTTTTGCTACTATTAAGAATCATGTTGATCATGGAAAGAAGCCTATAGGCCAGCTCAAGAAAACCATCCCAACCATAAATACCAACACCAACACAAATACAAATACTTCTTCTACCAACAATACATCCTCCAAAGATTCTAAAACCTATTCTACACCATCAAGTGCACCTCCTTATCCTAATATATTAGGGCTACAATTAGCCAATGAACAATTCCAACAAGAGTTGAAGAAAATTGAAATTCAGGCTACAAATGTAGAATTAGCAAGGAAAATTTCATTCCTCAATATCTCCATACCAAATCTAGTAGCTTCAAGTTGTAGACACACTAATTCTGATCCACATAAGAATAAGTTTGATGGACATACTCCTGGTGGAGGGGGTAGTGGAGATCAGGGTGGTGGTGGTGGAGGAGATCATTAGAATAAGAATACCTATTTTGAAGATGGAGATGGAAGTGGTGGTGGTGGAATGAAAAATGGAGGTGGCAATAATGGTAGGGGTGGAAATGGAAAAGGTAATAATCAATCTAGTGATTAGGAAGATAATGAGTCTAGAAATAATCATAGAGATTGGTTCACTAGGAGAGCAATGCAAGTAGAAAGGTATCAATAGTTGTAATTTAATAGAATCCCTAGTTATCCAAATCAATTCCTTGAAGATATCAGACCTACCTTGGTAAAGTTCTTTGGTAACAATTCCATAAGTAGTGAAGATCACTTGAAGGGATTTTTAAATGTAATGGATGACTTTGAGGTAGAGTTTGAGGATTTAATGATGAATATTTTCATACAATCACTCACTAAAGATGCCAAAGAATGGTATAGAGGTTTATGAACTCAGAGTATGGGTTCATAGGAGGATTTCAAGAGGATATTTAGAGAATAGTATGGTGACAAGACCAATTCAAGGTTTCTTCTAAATCAGCTCAACAATATTTCTAAAGGCTCAAATCAAGTAGTTGTTGACTTCAATGTAAGGTTTTAGAAGGCCATGAACAAATTATGTCCTCATTTGAGACTCAATGATAGTGTATTCTTAGTAAACTATTGTAATGAATTTGATGTAAAGATGAGTTGCCACTTGCTGGAAAAGAATCCTCAAACCTTAAGAGAGGCTTTGAAGATGGCAATCCACATTGAGAAAATCAGTAGAGCAATTGGTAAAGTTGGGAGAAGAGATGATGTGAAAATATTGAAGAACCCTGAGAAAGAGGAAAAATACTCCAAAGCAAAAAGGATCTTCACTTGCAGACAATATTGACAATTTTACAAGTTATATGGACATTATCTATAGATTTTCCAAGCAAGGAAAGGGTCTCATAAATAATAAACCAAATTTTCACATAAATGAAAGACCTCCTTAGTTGCAATATCACCCTTATAAAAAAAATTGGCATAATGGAAAGCCAATTCCCAACAATAAGAATAAAACACAAAATAAAGTCCATATTGATCCTTTGTAGAAAAATAAAATCAATTTTGCTGATGAAATACCTTGGTGTGTTTTCTACCAATTTCCACATGCTTCCTAGACATGTTCGGTGGCAAGGTAGTTTGGAGAAGAACAAGATCAATCAAATGATTATGATCCAATGGAAGAAAATGATGTTGAAGTGAATGTTCTTATGCATAGGTGATAATTTATTGATGAGGATTGTTCTTCAGATGAAGAATCATAATAAGTTGATGTTGGCTATCAAAGGCATAAGTTAGACTCATCATCAACAATTTTTTCTTGATGAAGATGAAGAAATTGAGGAAAATATTTATGCCATGCAAATAGAAGAAATAGATATATCCTTAAGAAGACCTTTTGATGATGAGTATAAGTAGATGACAGTGAAATTAGTGGAGTAAGCTATGAATACTCATAATTTGAGAAGTACAATTGCTAATTGTGATCAAGGTAAACCTGGTAGTTTATTAATGAAATAGAAAAGTGCAACGAAACAAGGGGATAAGATATAAGAATTAGCCAAGTTTAAGAAATGAGAGGTCAAAAGTAAGGAGAATAAAGGACCTCATATTTGGGACAAAAAATATAGTGCAACAACCAACAAGCCTGATGAGGGGGTTGTTTCAATTGTTAATGTCAAGACTAAAAAGTTTGGAGTTGATCAAGAAAAGAAACATGATAATAAAGAGACTGAAAATAAATTAGAGCAACAAAAGGTTCAAGCTATAGAAAAAAGTATAGTCCCTTATCAGTTTCGAAAGTACAATCCAATTGACATGTTCTATCTATTATCTCAAGTAAAGGCGATTGTCTCATTGATGGAGATGATGAGAATTGATGAACATAAGTAGAAGGTAGTGGCCCTTATCAATGGTTTCACTCAGGCCTATGAAGATGAAAGGGTGTTTGCTCAGCCTGAAGTGAGTTGGAATCAAGTCAGTGATGAAGTAATGGAGGGAGACATTGATGAAATCCCTAGGATTTATTTGGGTAGTACTATCACAACTTGCCAAGACAACATTGATCCATTCTATGTAACTCTTGTTGTTGATGGTAAAATCCTAAAGAATTTCATGATTTATTTAGGAGCATCATCCAGCCTCATGCTTATGGAGATAATGAAAGGAATGGGACTAAAAATAAATTATGCATATGGAAAATGTTATGCCATGGATTCTAGAGAAAACCCAATTATTGGAGCCATCAAGCATGTTCCATACAAATTAGATGCTTTTCTTGACAAGGAGTTTTTCATGAGTATAATTATGGTGGACATCCCACCAAATTATGGAATGTTATTGTCAAGAAAGTTGAGTTCCTCCATGGGAGGTATGATATAGTGTGACATGTCCTTTGCAACTTTTCCAATTGAAGGAAAGGACATCAAGCTTGAGAGAGAGCCAAGAGCTCCACATATCATTGAACTTGTGGGAGAAGTAGATAGAATCCGTTTCTTAGACACTGGTATGGGAAACTTTAGAATTGAAGAGTTATAGGAAGATGAAGAAAAACTACACCTTTGGAGAAAGAAGTAACACAATAAGATAACAATTGTGATCTATGTAATATGCACTTTGATGGAGCTTGTTCAAAGGAAGGAGCTAGTGCAAGGGTCATACTAATTTCTCCCAGTGGTAATACCTTCAAGTTTTCATTCCAATTATTGTTTTCTTTTACAAACAATGTTGCTAAGTATGAAGCTTGTCTGATTGGGCTAAAATTAGTTGAGAAACATGGCATTAAGAAGTTAAGATCCATTGGAGACTCAAAACCTTGTTGTTTCTTAGGATAGAGGAAAATATGCATCAAAGAATACTAGATTAAGACAATATAGAAATATTATGTGGGATTCTATTGAATAGATTGATGCATTTGACATTGACTGGTTTGATAGGAGCAATAATAGAGTGGCAGATTTACTTGCCATTATTTCCCTCCTACCAAATGATATAACATTTGTTGAAATTTCAAAGGTTGAAGTGTAGGTTAGACCTTGAATTCTAAACAACATAAATAATTGCCAAGTGTTTAATGATGATGAATATATCTTGAGATTCTTGTAGTGCATAGATGAATGTGAAGGTCAATAAATCAATTTTGGAGCATTTGTGGAAGAAGTGGATGGTAAATAAACAATATTTGGGAATGAGATTATCCAATTGAAGACCAATAAGATTCCCAAAGTACTAGTAGCATTGTAAAGGGTGTTTGATGGCCCTGATAGAAGTAACACCAAGAATAAATCCACTCACAAAGAGAATTTGGAAGAAATCAATATTGGAATAGAGAATGCCCCAAAGAAGGTTTACATTGGGAAGAAGATGAAACCCCAAGTCAAGGAAATGCTGATTGCATTATTAAGAAAGTATAGAAATGTGTTTGCATGGTCTTATCATGATCTAAAGGCTTATAGAGAAGAGTTATTTCAGCATGAAATACCTTTGAAGCTAGATGTTAAGCCCTTCAAGAAAAAGACAAGACCAATAAATCCCACATTGCAGCCTAAAATGTATGAAGAGCTTGTAAAGTTGAGGGATGTTGTGATTATTAAGCCCATCAAACATTCTACCTAGGTTTAAAATATTGTTCTATTCAGAAAGAAGAAAGGTGACATTAGGATTTTTGTTGACTTTAGAAATTTGAATGAGTCATTGTTGAAGGATAGCTATCCTTTGCCAAATATGGAAGCCATGTTACAAAAGGTGTCTGATTATGAGTTTTTGTCCATGATGGATGGGTTCTTGGGCTATAATAAAGTGGTGGTCAAAGATTTTGAGAAATATAAAATAGCTTTCACAACTCCATGGGGCACTTATGTCTATGTCAAAATGCCATTTGGATTGAAAAATGTAGGGACTACTTTATAGAGAGCCATGGATGTGGAATTTTCTGATTTCATAGACATTTTTAGCCATGTATCATGATGACCTGATTGCATACAACATAAATGAAGAAGATCATTGTGTGCATCTGGAGAGGGTAGCTACCATCGATACAATTCCACAACCAAAAAATGCTAAAGGTGTCCAATCATTTTTTGGTTAGATTAATTTCTTGAGAAGATTTGTAACCAATTTTGTTAATATTACAAGGCCTATTTCCAAGATGTTGAAGAAAGGAGAAAATGTGGTTTGGAGTGAGGAGCCTAGTCATGAATTCAAAAGTATAAAGCAAGCCATCAAAGAAACTCTAGTTGTAATACCCCTCTGTTTTTCTTTCTGGGCTGGACAATGTGTCCTTGTTTTGTTTTGTTTGCTTTGATGTGTTTTCTGGATATTCAGATACTTTGATATACTTTATCATGTGTGTGTTATTTGATCACTATTTATAGAGTGACATAGACTATTCGTGTGATGTGATGTATCTTATCTGATGCTTTATTTGACATGCTTTCATTAGTGTAATAATGTTAGTTGTTATAACATGTTTATTATACATGAGATATTTGATTATGGTGGAACTGTCAGTTTATGATGAGTGTTTTGGTGAAGGGGATGTGATTGCATCACTCGCTTGTGAGCACCCTATGATTCTGTGATTTCCTCTTCATAGTGTGTATTTTATGTTGTTTATATATATGTTTTTTGTTATCTCATTTATAGGTTTGTAGGTACATGACATCGACTCCACCTGGCTTCACAGGTTTGAGCATGTCGAACCAATAGTAAATTTGAACGAGAGATAGTAAATAGGTAATATGTGTCAGGTCTACACCCTAGCCACATCGTGTTGTCAGTCGTTGCTTGGTATGTTTTCGTTTGCCTTGTTAATTACTAATTAATTCTACAAGGTTTATGTTATGGAAATAAATTTGAAATTATGCATTAAATGATGTTGGTATTTATTTAATTAATTTTAGATAATATGATGGAAGCTCTCTATTTAAATTAATTAATTAAATTAAATTTAATCCATGTGGTTAAATTTATTTATTAAGTAATTAAATTATTCATTAAGCAAGTAGTTTAATGGAATTAAATTTAATTTGGAAATTAAATTGTCTTGAGATTATTAAATTATTTATTCAGCAAATAGATGAATTGATTAAATTTGTTTAGAAATTCAATTGTGGTTTGAAATTATTAAATTGCAAAAATGACTTGAGGAAATATCTCTGTGTTGTTGAAAAGATATTTTTAATTTGACATGTGTGAGAAGAATTTATGAATCACTCTTGTTGAGAAATTATTCTCTGAGAGAATATTTTCCATAACTGAGTGAGGTAAGAGGTTACTTTAGGGGTGAAAAGAGGGATATTTTCAGAGGTTGTTGGGGTTAAAAAAAAAAAAAAAAGGTTCTCGGGAATTTTGGTGGCTTTTGTATTTTTTTTACATATTTTTGTAAGTGGTGATTTTGGAAAGGCTTTGGAAATTGAACTTTGAAGGTGAGGCTCTACTCCAACCTTCATTTTTTTCAAGCTTCAAGAAAATAGGTTCTTTTATTGTTTAATTTATTTAGTTGATTTAGAAATTTTGTCTATACAAAATTCAATTCTAAAGAAGCTTTGTTTAAATTGATTAAAAGGAAATCAAAAGATTTCCTGTCTAAGAAGATTTTGTATTTTTAGTAGAAGCTTTTAGTTGTTTAAAAAAAAAATGTAAGGCTTTTGTATTTGTAGATTTGTTGGGGAAAAACCTAGAGGAAAACAACATGAAGATTAGGAAATTTTATTTTAAAGCCTCTATGTAATTGTAGAAAACATTTGTAAGGAAATTGTTTTAAACAATAGAAAACTTCAAAGGAAATAGTAGAGATTTAGAATTCTCTATAGGAGTAAATTGGAAAATCTTCCTATCAATGAATTTGGGGAAAAAAATTACTTCTTCTTCTCCTCTGTGGAATTTGGGAATTTTCTGGAAAGTTGCACAATTTTTTCTGTAGATGTGTTTTTGAGAAAATTTGCCCAATTAAAATTAGTGTGTGGAATTCTTTATATATATTTATATATATACATATATGTGAACATATATATATTAAATATATATATAAATCCACATACATATACATATAAAATATTTATATAAATTTACTTATTGTAAATCCTTAAAATTCTGAGCTTTCAAATCATCGTACGACGTAATTATTTTTTGGAGAAACGAAATCATAATTTGTGAAAAATATAAAAAAGCGAAGACTTTCATGGTGGTTGGTGGGGAGGTCAAACCCCCACTGCCCATACTTGTTGGTGGGTGGAGTGTTGCTTATGAGGCAATGCGCCCACCTCATAGGGGGACGCGCTACCCCATACGGAACACTGCCCCCTCCCATCAATAATGGTGTGGCCGGTCTATACATAGTAAAACCGATGCTCCCATATATAAATTTTTTTGGTTGTTTTCTCAAAATCATGAAAATAAATTTGTTCGCCTTTTGACAATTGCAGATTTTGATATAGTTTAAGTTATTTAATATGAAATATATATTATATATATACATTATGTATATATGCTATATATTTGGTTTTTAAAATATCAATTATATATTTAATGAATATATATTATAAGCGTATAGACATAATTATATAATTTAAAATATAATTATGTATGTATATTTTATGTATATATATTATATATATTTAAAATAGTTTTATTTCAAAAAGGTAACATGTTTTTATGCCCAGAATGGAAATTGAAGAAGTTATGTTTTCACTCGATTTTATGTTGCTTTTATAAGTAATCAAGGGTTTGATTTATTCATTAAGTTAGTATTTCTCCTTCTCTGTAATTGAAAAGGGCAATTAATTATATTGTTCAATTATTTTGTTTGGGAAATTATTATCTTTGCTATGAAATCATTATGAAAGGGAATGGATTTAGAATATCCAAAAGTAGTTTATTTCCTTGCAATTTCCTTCTGTGATTATTTACTTTGTGTTCATGTTTGGGAAATGGGGTAAATGTGTCTTTAATATGCAAGTCTTCTAAAGGATCCTAGAGGATGGGGGTTGTCGTAATGTTATGTCAACCATTTATATTTACCTTGGGTAGTGCATGGTGTCTAGTCAGTGTTTTATCTAGTTTCCATGAACGGGGGTAATTTGTGCCTCCTTGGATTAGGAGTGGATTATGTTATTTGTGCCTCCTTGTAAGGAGTGACTTTGTTATCTTTGTAGTGTTTGGAGTGAGTTTCATTATATGTTGCCTCCTAGAGTTCGAGTGGTTGTTTTACCTAGTTTGTGTGCACTATGGTACCCTTAGTGATGGTTTTGTTTGGTATGTTGTCAAGTAGAAGAGTGGCTTCCGTTAGGCGCTAGAGCCCGAAAGAGGTAAACCAGATAACCTTCAGAGGTAGTTTAAGTAAGTGATAACTTAAATAATGTACTTAGGAGGTTAGGTAGTATTTCACACTAATCAAAATAAGTTCTAGCCTCACTCATAGACAAAAGTGTTCGTTTAGGCTTGGGATGAGTGGGAAGGCCTGGAATGGCAAGGTCATCTATCTTGTCCTTACGAGAGGTATTTGATTCCACATGAGTGAGTATGGGGGCCGGGGATTGGTTGAGGCCACCAGGATATCCCATAATTGGGGGTCAAAGCCTATGAAGATTCCCATTGGATATCCCATGTCGAGTTGTGTGATGACACTTTGTCTATGACAATGATTGGTTCATAGTTATGTGTATGGTTCTCTTAACATACTTTATTTGTTTTATTTCTGGAAGCAATGTGACCTATGTTAGAGTTGTACTTGTGTTGTACTTGTATTGCACTTGTGGTTGTATTGTTGATGTGGTTAGATGTGTCAGTATGAGTCAGCCTGTGATTAGAGGTTGTAGTTTTGATCATGTTATCTTGTTACTATCTCCTAGCATGGGGGGTGGGCCTTTGGGTATCACTAGGTTGGGAGGAACATGCACCATATTCCGTTGGGTCCCCCTTTGATCTTCAGTTCGTGGTGGTGAGGTATCCAATTGGAGAGCTCGTGGTTCCTAGTATTCATTTCATGCTATATTGTTATTTCAATTGGAACATGTATTTAATACCTCTCATTTGTATTTGAGGTGGATATTTTGTATATATATCACATTTGTATAATTTATCTCATTCGGGGAATGAGCGATGTAACCTTATGATCAAGTTAATGTAAATGGAATTTTATTATCTCTCTATGTTGTGGTGGAATTTATTATGTATGAAATGCATGAGTTATTAATTCATTATGTAAGTAAATGTCTTGATGTTATATGATGTATGTATGGGATTAAGTAATCTTTGTCTCATAGTCTTAGGGGTTGTTGGCAATAGGAAGTGAACATGTATGTTAATTATACTTTTAATAATAATAAAAAATTGTGCACTTAAGTAGTTTATTGCAACTTCCTCTAGAGTTATGTTGTGGGGCATTACACTAGTGCTAAAATCTCTAGATTTTTCCAAGCCTATGCATATTTTCTCTTTTTCTTCTTTCCATACTATTGTGTTGTGTTGGTGCAAAAAAATGATGAGGGTTTCATACAACCCATTTCATTATATAGTAAATCCTTACAGGCCACAAAACTTAAATATAACATGATTGAGAAGTAGGCCTATGCTTTGGTTAAGGTTGTGAAGAACTTTAGAACATATTTGATGGGATCTATAGTCATAGAATTTGTACCAAGTGCTCTAGTGAAGGATATCTTCACTCAACAAGAAACCATGGGAAGAAGGTGCAGATAGATCAACAAGATCCAAGGGTTCAACATTGATGCGCAGATTACCAAATTGGTGAGAGGTCAAGGGTTAGCCAAGTTAATGGCTGAAGCAAACTTATATGCCAATCAAATAAACCTTGAAGATGATTTCAACAAGTCACAAATTTGTGATATGCAAGATTGTGATTGGTATAAGGATGTCATTTACCACTTGCAGAAGATACAATGCCCTGAAGCATTAATTGACAATGAAAGGAGAACTCTTAAATTAAATGCCATCAAGTATGTTATTGTTAGTGGTAAATTATGGTGGAGAATCTTGGAAGGTGTTATGCTAAAGTTTGTTGATGAGCTCAATTCTTTTGAGCTACTAAAACAGATGCATAGTGGAGTATGTGGTGGGAATTACATGGCTAAGACCACAACTCATAAGTGTTGATGGTGTTTTTATGCACTTCACAACACAGGTAATGCATAGGTGCATTACCTCTCTTGAAAGACAATCTTCCACAATCAAATTGCAGAACACTATCCCAAGGTCTCTCGGATGTCAGGTCATGATGGAGCTTGGAACATATCAATTGTTTGATCTGATTTTGTTGGAATCACAAGGCAGTCTTAAGTGGTCAAAGATGTAGGAGAATTGGGTCGATGAATGGAGTTTTGTGGATATGGAATTATTATACCTTGTTGCAGGTTCAGGTAGCAATCTTGGACTCCACTGTTTCATCAAATTTGGATATACAATGTGCAACGAACCTTAACACAAATTATTTCTCAAAAAAAATAAAAAAAGGTGAGGAAGGAGGATGGTTCCTGGACCTGCAACTACCGATGAACAGTGATCATGGAGGTTCCTGCTGTGGATAGTTTCCTTAAATAGAATTTCACTAAATCTGAATTCTCACAATATCATGAAATCTATGCTATCTTCTAAGGACTGTAGATATTCATCATTCATTCACCATGGAAATGTGAATAAAGATAAAGTTTAATGAGCAACAATGAAATTAAATTCTAGGCTAACTTTACATAGTCATCTACCAGCAGCAAATGACCAAAAGTATGGACAAGGAAAGCATACACACAACAACAATCTTCACAACCAAAGACATCATATCAAATCTACCAAAGCTAACTAGGGAAATTAAGGCAGCAAAGTAACTTGAAGCAAAGTTTTAACTAAAGGGAGAAGAATCATGAAACATGTGGGGAAACCCATAAATACACTAGAAATGATTGTATTTTCTATTATAATTTCAGCAGCATGTCTTTACAACAACTGAAATCTCTTAAAATGAGAGGAGGAGAACCCTATTTATAGTTTTCAAAAAGTAAAATGAGTGGCCAATATTTGATTCTATTGTGTGGCCAAGATTCACTTTTACACTAGGGTCTCACCTACCTCCAAATATATTACATTTATAAATCAATTCTTGTCTTTTCCCTATTTCGTCATCTAGCGAAAGCACTATACCAATTTCATCCTATAGTTGTTTGCCCTCTACTATAGCTATTCCTTGAGGAACTCTTCGTCAATGATAGGGTTTCCTTAACACTTCTTCAACGCTGCATACTCTACAAAGTTCAGGATCAATGACTGGAGCTTATCCATCTCCATGATGTCTGATCACAGCACCTGGTAGCTCCATTCCTAGGAATTGTTGACGAGTTTCTTCCCATCCTCTTCATATTTGGCTGCATTATCCCTGAAAAGCTTTGAATGTGTGAAGGCACGGGCTGCAAAACTCATGAAGTCCATGGTGACCTCAATTGACATCCCATCTTCCATGATTTTTAAGAAGTTGGGCTTTATGTTCTCAGGATTGATCTTGATTGCTGGCGGCTCGTACCCCATCATCAATTTGAGGTACCGAGAGCACTCTTCTCTAGAATCCCTAGCCCATTCGATGTCCAGCGCTATCTGCTCCAAGATCTACTCCAACCTTTTCCTTCAGTGATTGAAATCTCACTTCCAGATATCCACTAACTAATGGTCATCGTCCTTGAGGGCTAGGTCCTTTTCCCAGACCTCGCTTGGCAATACGAGTATGGCCTCAATATTTGGGTAAGTAGCATCATGCCTCCTGGGAAACTCTTCACAGACATGCCTCGTACCCTCAAGGGTTCTCTGCACTTCTAGGAACTTATTTGTTTTTGCGGGCAGCCAAGTTGATACCTGTGTTCCCTATGTCCAAGACCTGCCAGAACTAGTTTTCCGTAGTCTTGTCCAAATTCCTCCTCTTCTCCAATTTTCTGATCTACTCATGGGACAAGAGCTGAGGCGGGGCAGATGACATCATGGGCTACTCATCCGAGGATGACCATTGCTGAATGTAGGTTGTTAGATTAGCCACTTGCACTTTGAGTTCTTCCTTGGAGATCTTATCCTACTGGATAAGATGCACCACTGTGCCGATGGACTCCTAGAGGTGATCAACCTTTTGCTCTCCCGTGGCCACTCCTAAGTTGATGGTGGAGACATTATAAGTTACCCCCTACTCTCCCACCATTGGCATCGCTATTTGTACCACCCTAGATCCTGAGGCATCCATAGTTACCTTTGATCTGATCTTTGGTTTCTTCTCTTTCCTGGTGCTTACTTGGGCTCTGGCCAAAATGGCCTCCAGCCTTACCTTAGGATCTTTCAGTGTGGGAGTCTTTTGCTTCAATTTCCTTTCTAGCCAGTTGGGCATTCGAGGCTCTTCCCAGGGTGGTTCACCTTGACTTTTGTTGTCCTCCCTCTCAAGTTCAATGCCTCAAACAACAAGAGCCTTCCTTTTAGTTTATGTATTTCCCTTCTCCTCATCGGAGTCATGCTCAAGTGAGATATACTTGGGGGGAGACTCGGTGTGTAGCTGCTTGTTAGAGGGATCTTTCCTATCAGTATCCCTTTCTCTTTCATCTTGGCCCCATTCATGTTCCTCAAGCTTCCCTTCCTGCTCAGCTCTATAGAGGGACTCCTACTCATCATGCTCTAGGGTCTGACCATGCCCCTCGGTTGGAGATTTTTTTCCCTTAGTCTCTGGGGCAGCAACTTCTTCTTCATGCGCAAGCCTATCCTCGACCTCCTTATCTTCAATCTCTTTGAGCTGCTTGCTCCACTCCTCATTGAGTTCAGGATCATTTGTTTCTTTTATCAGTTCAGCATCCAACTCCTCGCTGCTCTCACTGGAAGAATCATAGGCTACCTCATTAATTTCTCGATGTTCAATTAGTGGATTCTCATGGTAGACAAATTCTTCATCTTCTAGTGCCTTTGCAGCCTCTAGCTGTTGTCGCTCAAGTTCATATGATATTTGCATTGTTGCCTCCATCTTTAGTGGTTCGGTAGAGGGAAGGGGAGCTAGAGCATGGGCCATAGCCTGAGCTATTGCAGCTTGCACGACGGGATTTGTGAGCATCCCCAGAAGCTCGGATGGGACATTCTGTATGTATTCAACAAAAGACTGCAGGAGGCTGAGGGAAGGCACTGTAGCAGTGAAAATAGAGGGTAAGGAAGGAGACATAGAAGAAGAGGAGCTTGGCGAAGTCATGCCAGAGGAAGAATCCATGGGAATGATTTGCATGATTGGGGAGGTGGAAGCAAGGTGGACAGAGATGTCCACCGTAGGTGTGGAAGAAGCGGAGAGGACAAGCGAAGCATGTGAGACCGAGGTAGTAGGAGCAGCGGAAGTAATCATAATAGATGGGGACCCCAGCGAATCAGCCTCTTCTTCCTTACTCTCGAGGGGTGAATTTTCAGCTATGACTGGAAACTTGATGACCCTAGTCGCTTTCCTTTTCTTTTGGGAAAGTTCACCCTCCGATGCCTTACAGGCATAAACCTTTGGTTTCAGCAGCTGCTCACTGGTCTCCTTTCTTTTCTTAGTTCTAACAGATGGTGGGGATTTGGAGATTTCCCTAGTTGTTGCGGTGGGCATGCCACCACCAGAGTCACTAGGCTCACTTTCGAGTCCCTTAAATGTTAAGGCGACTCCCTGCTATTTTAATTGGGCCATTTGTTGGTCGATCCAAACCTGTGTTTAGATTTTGACGGGTCTTGTGAGCATGTTGATGTCATCAAGTTCCTGCTCATCCCAATCGAGTGCAGGCAGCGGTAGATTGGCAAAGGCATCATATCACGGATCTATCACTATGTCATCATCCTCCTCAAACTGGTCGGGAACCGGGCACATATTTATCCTTCACACGTACATGGTAGTCATGCGCATGTAGTGTCTCACTCGTACCTCAAGGTCATCCTTGTAGTTGGCCCAGAAATCCTCGATATTGTGGAGGTGGGCATACTCATGTCCCAGTGCCTTTCCGATGACTATAAGGGTCCATTCTCGGTCGAGCTGTGTACTGCTTGAAGTTGTATTCAGCTAGCTCCTTCTCTGAATAACCTGCACATTGGGAGGTGTGGATCTTGTACATTCCCTGACCAAGGCCAATAGGATAAGGTGTCCACAACAAGTGCTTGTCACTTAGGATATTATGAATATGTCACAACTGTTAGGTCAACTCCAAAACCAAGATCCGGTCATAAGGGTACCGGGGTAGCTTGTTCGGCCTCTCTGTGAATCCTTGAGCGCGCATGTAGGTAAACTTAGGGAACTCTATGTACAAAAAGGCATGATGCTTGAGAAGGGCCTTCGCACTATGGGATACTCTTTTATGAAAATCTTCTCCAAGTAGCCGGATGATGTAGGTGATGAAGGCATTGTTTACCCTGTAGTAGTCCTTAAAATTCTGGTATTGTAGATGGGGGGATCGGTCATAGGGCTTGAGTTCTCTTCTCGATACTACATTGGGTATCATGTTCAATCCATGGTAATGTCACCGATTAGCAAGCGAGTATACCAGGTAGGACATCATATAAAATTTTGATGGCTTCTTCACATTGATAAATTGCTCGTGGAAGCAATTGCTAATTATTTCTCCCCAATCGGAGGCGGCATTGCCAAGTAGGATCTGCTTTATGAAGTAAAACATCCATTCTTGGAAGAAAGCCGCAGCTGGAAGACCCATTACTCTTCTCAACAAGGTCATGAGGTCATGGTAACCTTCGAAGAAATCACTACGATAGAGCTCCTGCGGGACCTTGCCAGCACTTGCTTGCTTATCTTTCAACCAGTATTGATTGATCAATTTTTTGCATCTAATCGGATCTTGCTCCCAGACTACCTTGCACTCCTTTATGGTCAGTGTTTCCATGGTCTCGAAGGTGGGGATGTGGAAGGTTGTAGCTATCCTAGGAGGGGACATGTCTGCAAGAATATTTCCGTTGCTATCGACTATGGTTCTGGTTTTGGCTTGATATGCCTCCCGACATGCCAATACCAATTCGGGGGCTAGTAAAGCTAGCGGGAAACTTGCAACCTTGGCAAGTCCAGTGCTGCTAAATAACTTTGCATTCCCTGTCCTTGGGTCCACTCTAACCCGTCGAGTAAACTCATCGATGTCAACCTATCTGATGTTTGTATCCGTGATGTCTCTCCAAAGAGTGGTCACCCTTCACTGTAATGGTACCCCTTGGAATTAGAACTTCATCTGATCTTTATCTTCCTTGCCTCGAGGCTTCTTGGAAATTCCCTTTCCTTTCCCCTTGGATGCACCAGAAGGTTTTGTGTTGGATTCCATAAATCCTGCACAAAAGACATGAATCAGTAACTTTAAACATGATAAAAAGGTCCTGAATGAGTTCCTGCACATCAAAGTTAGCTCTACAATCATTACTCATACTTAATAGTCACAAAACATTGGATAAAGCATTACTAGAGAGCAAGGCAGGAAATTCGGGTTCCTAGGGCTGGAATTCCCTTGACAGAATGCCATTTGGAAGGGAAAATTAGCCATGGAGCTCCTGAAAGCATCTCCTAGAGTTGGATTTGGCCAATTGAAGGTTGTCATGAAGGAAGATCTAATTTTAGCAAGTGGGTCGAAATCCATTTTGGATTTGGAGGTCATTTGATCCTTCATTTGGGAGTTCGGCCATCAGATACAGGATAGCCATTGGAAATGATGCAGGGGAGATGGAACTCCGGGTGTCAGAATCCGGGTCTTAGATTGCCATCGTTGGGAAGTGGTTACGGGCCAACCGTCGAAAATGGTGAAATGGATGCAGCAATCTGGGTGAGGAATTATGGAGGGCGATCTCCGAAGATGGTTTGAGGATCAGTAAGCTAGGCGACGAATGGTAGATCGGGGCCCGGAGGTTCAAAAGTCATCCCGAGCTTGCCGTTAAAACAGTGCCAATGGAATGGAATCCCAAGAGGGGAATTCCAGAGGTCAGAATCTGAAAGAGGCTTGGACCTCAAAAGTTTTCCTAGAGTTTGGTTTCGGCGGGGAGTGGACCGGGGTCCGGGAGTCGAGAAGATGTCCGAGGATGACTGTGTAAAACGACAAACCCATGATGGAATCCCAGATGGTGAAGTCCAGCTTGATCATGGATGACAGTTTCTTCTCTGATTTTGGGAATCAGACATCATGTGGTCATGGTCCGAGTTTCGAGAGGACGCTCGGGACAAGTCATCAAAATGGCGAAATTAGGAGAGAATTCTAGGAGGGGAGCTCCGAGTACTTGATCTCAGGGACAGTTTTCCTGCCCTATTGCCGATTTTGAATTCATTAGAGTTTCGACACAGACACCATCCGGCCGGGGTTTGGAGGTCGGAAAGACACCCAGGAAAGGCCATTTGAAATGGTGGAAATGACACAGAAACCCGTGAGGGGAAATCCGGAGGCCGAGGTCCGAGGCAAATTGGCTGCATGAAATTTGATGGTTCAGTTTTGAGTTTCGCAAATGACCGTGGGAAGGCCCGGGCTCGAGAGGTGCCGATGACTATTCTAGAGAATGGTCGCGGTGAGGTTAAGTTCCGGATTGAGTTTCAGAGCTTCAAACAATCGATTTTTGATATTCTAACACATGGGTTTTTAAGGGAGGGCATCAATTTACCTAGTTTCAAACCCAACTTTGCATTTCTCATACTCAAGACTTGGAATTTTAGGAAAAAATAAGGATGAGGTGCGCGGATGGCAAACCTACCTCAAGATCTCGAAGAATAACCTATTGAATGCACGGGAGATGGCAAAAAGAGAACTCGGACTGTGGGGTGGAAAATGCCAGACATTGGGGAGCTCTTCGAATTCTCAATCACTCGGTCGGTTGATAATGACTGCTAGAAAATTTGCTTAAATAGCCAAAACGGTGATTAACACAATATCAAATTCCTTCCTATGACAGCAGGTAAGCTGGTGGATTCAAATTGCAAACGGCGGTGGGGAGGCTATCCATCCACGACCACTTGGACGACAAAGTTCGAGTGGAATTCCGCACAAGGAAATCTGAGATCCAGGATCCAGGATCTGGAAAGACGCCATGCTGCCGCTATTCGAAATGATAAAATCAAGATGAAAATCCGACAGGGGAAACCCGAGTGTCTGAGGAAAGTGCTGCAGATGTCAGAAAGGCATTCTGACAAGGGAAACTCGAATTACCCTTAGATTTAGCATTTTGAAGGGGGGGCGATTTTGGTCAAGCTTAAAATGTGAATTTGGGGAACGTGCTGACCTTTTAGGGCACAAAAATGGGCATGCAAAATGAGGAAAAACAAAAGGGACCCGATAATCGAAAAGGAGGGAAGAGAGGGTCCCTGTTCCAAATAGGCCGTGTGTGCAAAAGTCACAACAAATGGTGACTCCACTGGGAGAACGCTCCTGGTGTTCTAGAGATAAATATTCATTCTGAACCCATGATCTCTAGTTTCGTAGACCAAAGCTGACTTTCAAAGATGGAAG
Source organism: Sequoiadendron giganteum (assembly GCA_007115665.2). Taxonomy (NCBI): domain Eukaryota; kingdom Viridiplantae; phylum Streptophyta; class Pinopsida; order Cupressales; family Cupressaceae; genus Sequoiadendron; species Sequoiadendron giganteum. The sequence goes on from CM021103.1 coordinate 212,351,080, forward strand.
AGGAACAGGTTAAGGAAGGCGGGATTGAATTAAATAGAAAAATCATCATAGAGGTGTGCGCATGGTGAGTTCATTTCCTTTTCTCGGAGGTAGTACGAGCAACCACCATTCGGGAGAGATAAGCTACATAGTTCATCTAACCCCAAAAGTAACCTGGACACTGCTCCGCTACCAGTCAAGCATCCATAGCCCCGACAGAGTTGTTGCTGGGACCCCATGAACATAGCTCTACTACTAGCCAGGCATCCATAGCCCTGGTAGAGATATTCACACACCCATACAGTTGTGATTTTCACTTTATTTATGTCGTTTATTTGATATTTCTTTCAGCACATTCTCTTTTCTTTTTACTTCAATTGCATAAGCAATGAAGCTCACGATGGGCTTGGGAATCACAGTGGTCATCGGAGCAGACTTTAGATTTTTCACTTATCCCCTCCTCCCTGTAATCACCATACCATTCTTCAAAAACATTAAGATTTGTTTTCGTGTATTCCATGATAAAAGCTGGGGATTCAAGCAAAAAACCATCCTTGGTTAGTTCAGAGTTCAAAATTGAAACACGATGCTGAGGAGCATTCAAAGGGTAGCAATAGGGAATGAGGGCCTATCTAGAGAACAACACGATAGCGGGAAGTGAAGCAAACCACCTATTAGGGAAAGCACGACCACCATGGTAGAACAGGGGAATTCTTCCCAAAACCAAGACCAAAATAGTCGGGACAACGAGCAAAAACAAAGGACAAAGCAGGAAACCTATTCTAACCTATATACAGGTATTTACACAGATGGCTCCTAAAAGAACTGAAGCTTGAAAGTAATGCTTAAGGTGCTGCCCATTGATAGGCAATGGGACATCTTCACCAATGAGAGTCTTTAGGCAGAAGGCATTATCTCCAAGGATTTCAATAATTTGAAAGGGGCCAAGCCAAATCTTTTCGAATTTGTTGTGTCCCCCTTTCTTTTCATGGGTCTTGTCCCAGTATACGACTAGATTAGAAATGCGAAAGGCCTTAAGTTTGGCTCGGCGGTTAAACCATCTTTTGACTATGCTTTGATGTTTGGAAAAATTTTCTATTGCACGGTCTCATACTTCTTCAAGGTGCAGCAGCTTGGCGAGGGGAGCTTCTCTGTGATCTCCTCCTTCATAAAAGTCATTGATAAACTAGAGGGTTGGGATTTCTAGATGTATGGGAAAGACGAGTTCTAAGCCGTAGACTAGATGGTATGGAGAATCTCCAAGGGCAGCATTGTGACGGGTGCAATCCGCCCACAAGGCGAAACGAAGTTGGGTATGCCAATCCTTGGAATTCCTATCTAGCAGCTTCTTGATCACCTTGATCAAGTTCTTGTTGGTGGACTCAGCAAGACCATTGCCTTGAGTGTAATAGTTAGATGAGAATTTGAGGGAAATTCCATAGTCAAAGGCCCAGCTTGTGAATTTTAAAGAAGCAAATGCAGGGCCATTATCGCATACTAGGGCATATGGGCAACCAAAACAATTTAAAATGAAACTTTCTAAAAAATTTGTTACTAATTCAGTTGTACATTGCCTACAATTTATTGCTTCTATCCATCTAGTATAGTAATCAAAAGCGGTTAGAATGTACCTATGTCCCACAGACGATGAAGGACTTACCGAACCAATGGAGTCGAGACCCCATTACATGAAAGACCTTACCTGTAGGACAAGTTGTAATCGGAGAGCAGCGTTCCTTTCTCTGGTGGCAACACTCTAGAAGATGTGGTAGGTACATGCATGGTCATGAGCATCCTTGAAAATGGTGGGCCAATAATACCCAGCTCTCAATATTTGATGTGCAGTTGATAGACTTGAGCCATGGCCAATTCCGAACTTGTCATGGAATTTCTTAAGAACGCGATCGACTTCCTCCTTACCTAGGCATCTCAAATAGATACCTTCATGATTTTTCTTGTACAATATGGAGCCCTATAACATATAGTTGCTACTTTTAATCCTAAGGGCTCATCTTTGGACTCCCTACAGATGAGGTGGACATTTATGATTCAGCAGGTAGTACACTATGTCATCATACCATTCTCCTCGGGAGACATCCTCCAGCTAGTACTGTTGTACCGTGAGGTCAGGTTGAGCATCAATAATGACCTCCACTAGTGTTTGGGCGAGCACCTACCCTCTTACCATCTTCATTGGCTGGATCTCCATGTCGTACTCCTGTAGCACCACAATCCACTTTTCCCTTTGTTCCCCCAACTCATTCTGCATAAGTAATGTTTTCACTGCGGGTTCAAGAACTATGGCAAAAACCTTGTTGTGTAAGATGTAATGCCAAAACTTCTTAACTCCTTTAACAAGGGCATAAGCCTATTTTTCAATGTTATGATAGCGTAGTTCGACATCCTTTAAGGGGGTGCTCATGAAGGCAATTGGATGCTCGCTTCCCTCATCATCCTTTTGCGTCAAAATACTAGCGCAAGAATGATCCGAAGCAAAGGAGTACATGTAGAAAGGCTTTAGGTAATTGGGGCTGACCAGCACAGGAGCGTCAATAATTTCCTTTTTGATTTCCCCGAAAGCCTTTTTTGCTTCAGGAGTCCACTCAACCTTGGTGTCTTGCTTTAGCATGGCATTGAGCGGTTTGACTATTTCCGTGAAGCCGGTGATGAACTTGCGGATAAAGTTAATCTTTCCGAAGAAATATTTTAATTCTTTCTTCCTGCCTAGCAGCTGGATTTTCATGATGTATTGGAGATGTTCAGGGTCGATAGAAATTCCTCATTCTGACAATACATGCCCAAGGAGTTTCCCCTCAGAAACCCCAAAGATGCACTTCTTTGGATTAAGGGAAACCCCAAATGAGTCGTACCTCTCGAAAACCTTGCATAAGTCAATGATGTGATTACCTCGTTGTTTGAAAAATATTGTTAAATCATCCATGTAGATGATGATGCACTTACCAATTAGGTCCTTGAATGCAATATCCATAACACGCTGGAAAGTGGCGCCAGTGTTGATGAGCCCAAATGGCATTCTTCTGTATGCTAACATTCCCCACTTGGTGGTGAATGTTGTCTTGTGTCGATCTTCATATTGCACCATGAATTGGTTATATCCCGAATATCCATCTAGGAAGGACATCATTTGGGAGCCATTTTCTACCTGTAACACCTCGTCCAATGAGGGTATAGGGTAGTTGTCCTTCTCTGAGGCCCGATTAAGATTGCGGAAGTCCACGCATAATCTGATTTCCCTGTTTTTCTTTCTGACAGGAACCAAGTTCACTACCCATGTGGAATGTCTAACCGGAAAGATGATCATAGCTGACAACAACTTTTGTACTTCCTTATATATTATTGGCTCTAATAGAGCATTGATAGGGAATTGCAGCTACCGAAACGGTTTTGCATTTGGCTTGAGAGGGATAGTGTGCATGATAATCAACATGTCATATGTCTCAAGATCATCATAGCTCTAGGTGATGACATTGTGATACTTTCGCAGAGCCTCAATTATAACTTTTCTTTCTTCATGGGTGCACACCTTACCTATGAACACATTCCTAGCATTCCTAGTTGTTCCTAGATTGTAAGCATCACATTGGCCACCGATGGTATCCTTTTTAGCTTGTTGATCTTGGTCTCTAATTTGATCAAGGTCAAAGATTCACTCCAATTGAACCATTCCCCTAGGGATGGTGTTGGTTTTTAGGTTGATAATCCCTTCTATATTGAAGTCCGCCTCTTGGGGTTTGACTTCGTCGATTATCTACATAGCAAACACATCCGAACTAGTGATGAAGTCTAGAATATGCTTCTCATCATTGAATACTTGGAAATTGGCTACATTATTTGGCACTGATGGGATGGGGGTGAGTTCCACAGTGAATCTTCTGAGGCATGGCAGGGACAATGACTGCAACATGCTTGCCGCCTATGCCAGTGCGTTGGTGGTAAAATTCTGAGTGCGCGGGGTCAACTGAATGTTGAATGCATCCAACCATTTCAGTAGATCCCATACGCGGTGCCAATAGTTAGTGAGTCTTTGATGATAGCAAGAATAAAGCTTTCTGACCTATTTTATGACTAAATCTGAATCTCCATACACTTGGAGCATCTTGACATCCTTTCTCAATGCCATTAAGTGGCCTAATACCAATGCTTCCTACTCTGCCACATTGTTAGTAGAATAAAAATGCAATCTATGAGCAGAAAAATATGATTTACCTTTAGGACTGATCAGTTTGAAACCTGCCCCAACTCCATGCTTGGATTTAGAACTGTCAAAATGCAATGTCCAGAATCCAAGAGAATCCCTAGGTATAGGGATGACAGATCTAGCTTTGACCTTCAATGGGGGCTGCATTTTAGTGACTGCTTTGGGAACTACAGGGATGAAACATATATGTTCACGTACTACTGACCCTGTTTTCTCCTTTGGAGTACCCTATTTTTTAACATGTTCAATTATTGTTTGGCACAAGTAGTAGTCAAATTCTGAATGAACCACATTGTGCACCTGGCACTAGTTAGGGAGCAAGAGTTCTTGGAAGTTCATTTGAGTTCCCAAGTTGAGCTAGTCACACACGTATTTCTCCATAAAATCCTGGAAAACATCGAGAAATCCTAGACTATCATTCTCTTCCAGCTCTTTGTGATCAGATTCGATGAGAACCTCAATGCTCTGAGAAGCATTGTTCAAATTAGTAGGCGGGATGCATAGTAGAAGGAAAACCTCGTTCGTTCCCTCTTCTTCAGGGTAGTCCTGTTCATCTCAAAATGACACTGGGGAATAATTCCCCGGACCTATTTCAGCATACAACACCTCGTTCGTGTTGTTGTATTCGGTAATCATGAATTTCATCTGTGGCTCTCTGTCAATCTGGATCTGATTAGGCATTCCTTTCGATGGTAGCCACATGTGAGAGTAATTTGTGGCAGTGTATCTATTCAATGCCCTCATAAAATCCCTACCTAGGATTATGCCATATGTATCTAGGATATCAACTACCTGAATGTCAATGGTTTGTTGGATCCGAGGATCAGCAGCAACTTGAATGAGTATCCTATTGATCTCTGCCACTATGCTGATTTTGGTTTTATCAAGTTGTGTCACATTCTGCCATGAAGTAGTTGGCATTATCCCGAGTGCCTTGCACACGCTCAGGGGCATGACATTGGCCGAGGCTCCTGAATCAAGCAGGCAATTATGGAGGTTCTTCCCGAACACACGGATGGTGGTAAGAAAGGGAGGAGTCCAAAATTTCCCTTGAAACAACCCTCCGAAAATGTCCACTTGAGCGACTTGGCCTTTATCCTTTTCGCTGCCCTTGTTTTGGGTTGGTATCTGATTAGCTGCCCTGTCAGGCTAGTTATTTGTCTGCTAACCCACTAGCGGGTAAACTTAATGTTAAATATTTTCCTTACAACCGGTTCACTTGGCTGATCATTAAAGGAGACCTTCTTTACCAGAGTTTCTTGAGTTGACCCCTGTGGTGGAGTGCCACTTATCATTGTGAAAAAAGAATTTCGGACAACAAGAACCTTTAGAATTTCAAATGTTGATACACTCAGCTTCACCTTCTTGAACTCCTCAACAATATACTCCCCCATCTATTCAATCTCTTGATCATGGGAAACATTTTGGGAGGAGCTAGTGGTTTGACTTTGGCTATTGTTTTGCTATTTATTTCTGCTGAGATATCACGTGGGTGTATGGGAAAAACCTGGATTGTTATTTGCGTTCAGATTGGGTGGGGTGGAGGTCATGAAAGGAGCTCTAGCATGACCACCGACTTGTCTATTTCTCAGGTTGTAAGGGGTGGTCCGTTGGTGAAACATTGGGACTTCATCCTCCCTAGGCTCTTCTTCGTCATCTTTGGGACCATTATCTACTGAATCGAAAAGGTGAGCTAAAGGGCTTTCAGAACTTACCTCCCTCACCACATCATGATTGTTTGAATCAACATTCTCCAATTCGGGGGTGTTGCATTCCTCCTTTGGGAAAGGGGCCTGGTTTAGCACCAGCACCGAAGAATCATACGGATCGGACGGGACAATGTCTCTGCATCCCGAATTGTCGACTACATTCTAAACTTCTACTTGGAAAATCTCGGTCGTAGTTTGAAATTCTAGACAATCTAGTCCGGAATGGCAGCTCGTCTTGTGAATGTGGCACCAACCCGATAAGACGGCCTCTGCCAAGTAAAATCCACTTGCGGGGTTCTCATTACTGTTGCTATTGGGCTGATCAAGAGGAGTTGGAATGCCACCATTGTTGGGGCATTTATTCCATGTCCGATTTTTCCTTTGGAAGGGCCTTCTATTGAAGTTTTGCCCCAATGACGTGCTAGCATCCCGATTGTCCCGATTTTCACGGTGATCTCGATTTTCTGTATTAAGGTTGGCCTGGATGCTCTTTTGCAATGTCTACAGTTGGTTATTCTGATTCCTTAGGTGTGTCATTTCAGTTGACATCTTCTTGATCATCTCTGTGAGCTTGTCGATTCTATCCTTTTCGGTGTTGTTCGGTTGTGGTGCGGTGTTTTGAAGCAACACAGATTGTGCCACTGACTGATTCTGATGAGCAGGTGAAAATTGTACCGCTTGAAGGTACACAGGCATCTGGGGGTTGTTGTGGATGTGACCGTTGCTGTTAGGACAGCAAGTAGTGAGGTATTGGGTATGCCTAGTTCATCGGCTGCCTAGGATGTGGAACCATAGGTAGCTACGGTACTGGATTTAGCAATGGTGTTTGATGCTACAAGGCTTGCGTGAGTCCCTGTATTTGTGTCGGATGCATAGTTTTCCCAAGGGAAGGCAGTGGACCGGATAAATTCTGCCCCAAATCTGTGTTGGCAATAATAGCTTCAACATATGCATCAACCAACCTGGCAAGTGGTGGTCTCATCCTTTTTACCAAGGCTAAAGTGAGGTTGTCGAGCATTGCATAATAAACAGGTAGGAAAGCAGTATCATTGAAAACATACGGGGCCTACAGCTGAGTATATGCTTTATGGAAATGGTCATTGAACGAGCTGATTGGTTCATTGCTTTCCCTTTGAACTGACATGAAGTGTCGATATGAATCAGCGGGGCTGACAGGGGTCTTGAACTTCTGTAGAAATGCACTTTTTAGAAGATCCCATGTGCTGATAGTTCTGGCTAGCAGGTTGACATACCAGTAGAATGCTTCTTCCCCTAAGGAGTAGGGAAAGAGCTTGCAAGCCACATCTTCGTATATAATCTGCATGGTCTTCAAGGAAAATTTGAAAATCTTGACATGTTCTTCAACTATTCTCTGTGGATCCTGGGAGTTGAACTTCATACAGAAATTCTTAGGATTATTTGGCATATCATGGTAGAGGTTAAAAGCGAGAGGAGACGGGTTATTACCCAGCCATGCCATTGGGAAAGGTGGTGGAGGTGGCTATGCCAGATTGTTCTGTGGCTGTAATGGGGTGGCAGCAATAGACAAGACAACTATGGGGCCAGTGACTGTGTTTGGTTGAAAGGCAGTGTTCAGCCCAGGTGGAGTGGTAACCTATGAGGCTGTATGGATTGGATGAGTGGAAGGTGGATCTTCCATTGAGGATGAAGGAGACAGAGGCGAAAGAGTAGCGAGCTACTCTACGGGATCGGTGATGGATGGTTCCCCTTGTTTAGATCTTTTGGCTCAGGTAGGGGGCTGTAATTCTTGAAACTCTCCCTTGCTTGGTGTAGACCTCAAGACCTGGTGGAATCTCTCAGAGGAGAATGACCCAATTCGATCCAACTTTACCTTTTAGCCCTCCTTCTAGCGCCAGTTCTGTTGATGGTGTTTTAATGCACTTTACAACACACGTAATGCGTAGGTGCATTACCTCTCTTGAAAGACAATCCTCCACAATCAAATTGCACAACACTATCCCAAGGTTTCTCGGATCTCAGGTCATGATGGAGCTTGGAACATATCAATTGTTTGATATGATTTTTCTAGAATCACAAGGCGGTCTTATGTGGTCAAATCTATAAGAGAATTGGGTTGATAATGGAGTTTTGTGGATATGGAATTATTAGACCTTGTTGCAGGTTCAGGCAGTAGTCCTGGACTCCATTGTTTCGTCAGATTTGGCTTTACAATGTACAATGAACCTTAACACAAATTATTTCTAAAAAAAAGAAAAAAAGGCGAGCAAGGAGGATGGTTCCTGGACCTGCAACTACCGATGAACAGTGATCATGTAGGTTCATGTTGTGGACAATTTCCTTAAATAGAATTTCACTAAATCTGAATTGTCACAATATCATGAAATCTATGCTATCTTCTAAGGACTATAGATATTCATCATTCATTTGCCATGGAAATGTGAATACAAATAAAGTTTAATGAGCAGCAATGAAATTAAAGTCCAGGCTAACTTTACACAGTCATGTACCAGCAGCAAATGACCAAAAGTATGGACAAGAAAAGCATACACACAACATCAATCTTCACAACCAAAGATATCATATCAAATCTACCAAAGCTAACTAGGGAAATTAAAGCAATAAAGTAACTTGAAGCAAAGTTTTAACTAAAGGGAGAAGAATCTTGAAACATGTGGAGAAACCTAGAAATACACCAAAAATGAATGTATTTTCTATTATAATTTCAGTAGCATGTCTTTACAACAACTCAACTCTCTTAAAATGAGAGGAGAAGAGCCCTATTTATAGTATTCAAAAAGAAAAATGAGTGGCCAAGATTCAATTTTATTGTGTGGACAAGATTCATTTTTACACTAGGGTCTCACCTACGCCCAAATATATTACATTTATAAATCAATTCTGGTCTTTTCCCTATTTCATTATCTAGTGACAGCACTGTAGCAATTTCGTCCTATAGTTGTTTGCCCTCTACTATAGCTATTCCTTGAGGAAATCTTCGTCGATGATATGGTTGCCTTCACGCTTCTTCAACACTGCATACTCTACGAAGTTTAGGATCAGCAATTGGAGCTTATCCATCTCCATGATGTCTGATTACAGCACCTAGTAGCTTCATTCCCAGGAATTGCTGATGATTTTCTTCCAGTCCTCTTCATATTTGGTTGCATTATCCCTAAAAAGCTCTGACTGCATGAAGACACAGGCTACAAAACTCATGAAATCTGTGGTGACCTCAACTGACATCCCATCTTCCATGATTTTTAAGAAGTGGGGCTTTATGTTCTTACGATCGATCTCGACTATGGGTGGCTGGTACCCCATCATCAATTTCAGGTACCGAGAGCACCCTTCTCTAGAATCCCTAGCCCATTCGATGTTTGACGCTATCCACTCCAAGATCTGCCCCAGCCTTTTCCTTCTGTGATTGAAATATCGCTTCCAGATATCCACTAACCAGTGGTCATCGTCTTTAAAGGCTAGGTGCTTTTCCCTAACCTCGCTTGGCAATGAGAGTATGGCCTCAACCTTTGGGTAGGTAGCATCATGCCTCCTGGGAAACTCTTCACAGACTTACCTCGCACCCTTAAGGGTTCTCTGCAATTCTAGGAACTTATTTGTCGTTCGGAAAACCAAGTTGATACCTATGTTCCCTATGTCCAAGACCTACCAGAACCAGTTTTCCATAGTCTTGTCCAAATTCCTCCTCTTCTCCAATTTTCTGATCTACTCATGGGACAAGAGCTGAGACGGTGCAGATGACGTCGTGGGCTAGTCATCCGGAGATGACCATTGCTGAATATACGTTGTTAGATCAGCCACTTGCGCATTGAGTTCTTCCTTGGAGATCTTATCCTACTGCATAAGATGCACCACTGTGGCGATGGACTCCTGGAGGTGATCAACCTTTTGCTCTCTCGTGGCCACTCCCAAGTCGATGGTGGAGACGTTATAAGTTACCCCCTACTCTCCCACCATTGGTTTTTCTATTTGTACCACCCTAGATCCCGAGGCATCCATAGTTACCTTTGATATGATCTTTGGTTTCTTCTCTTTCCTGGTGCTTACTTGGGCTCTATCCAAAATGGCCTCCAACCTTGCCTTAGGATCTTTTAGGGTGGGAGTCTTTTGTTTCAATTGCCTTTCTAGCCAGTCGGGCATTTGAGGCTCTTCCCGGGGTGGTTCACCTTGACTTTTTTTGTCCTCCCTCTCAAGTTTAATGTCTCGGACAACAAGAGCCTTCCTTTTAATTTCTGTATTTCCCTTCTCCTCATCAGAGTCATGCTCAAGTGAGATATACTTGGGGAGAGACTCGGTGTGTAGCTACTCATTAGAGGGATCTTTCCTATCAGTATCCCTTTCTCTTTCATCCTGGCCCTCTTCATATTCCTCAGGCTTCCCTTCCTGCTCAGCTCCATGGAGGGACTCCTCCTCATCATGCTCTAGGTTTTGACCATGCCCCTTGGTTGGAGATTTGTTGCCCTCAGTCTTTGGGCCAGCAACTTCTTCATGCGCAAGCCTATCCTCAACCTCCTTATCTTCAATCTCTTTGAGTTGCTTGCTCCACTCCTCATTGAGTTCAGGATCATTTCTTTCTTTTATCAGTTCAGTGTCCAACTCCTCACTACTCTAATTGGAAGACTCATAGGCTACCTTGTCAATTTCTCGATGTTCAAATAGTGGATGTGCATGGTAGACAAATTCTTCGTCTTTCAGTGCCTTTGCATCCTCTAGCTACGGTCCCTCAAGTTCATCTAATATTTGCATTGTTTCCTCCATCTTCGGTGGTTCGATAGAGGGAAGGGGAGCTGGAGTGTGGGCCATAGCCTGAGCTATTGTAGCTTGCAGCATGGGATTAGTGAGCATCCCCAAAATCTTGGACGGGACATTCTGTATGTATTTAACAAAAGACTCCAAGAGGTTGAGGGCAAGAACTATAGCAGTGGAAACAAAGGGTAAGGAATGAGACATAGAAGAAGAGGAGCCTAGCGAAGTCACGACAGAGGAAGAATCCACAAGAATGATTTGCATGATGGGAGAGGTGGAAGCAAGGTGGACGGAGATGTCCACCATAGGTGGGGAAGAAGCAGAGAGGGTAAGTGAAGCATGTGAGACCGAGGCAGTAGGGGTAGCGATAGTAATCATAATAGATGGGGACCCTAGGAAATCAACCTCTTCTTCCCTACTCTCGAGGGGCCGATTTGCAGCTATGACTAGCATCTTGATGACCCCGATCGCTTTCCTTTTCTTTTGGGAAGGTTCGCCCTCTGATGCCTTGTGGGCATAAACCTTTGGTTTGGGCAGCTGCTCGCTTGCCTCCTTTCTTTTCTTAGTTCTGACAGATGGTGGGGATTTGGAGGTTTCCCCAGTTGTTGTGGCAGGCATATCACCATCGGAGCCACCAGGCTCACTTTCGAGTCCCTTAAATGTTAAGATGACTCCCTACTATTTTAATCAGGCCATCTGTTGGTCAATCCAAGCTCGTGTTTGGATTTCAATGGGTCTTGTGAGCACGTTGATGTCATCAAGTTCCTGCTCATCCCAATCAATTGCAGGCAGCGGTAGATTAGCGATGACATCATATCCTGGATCTATCACTATGTCCTCATCCTCCTCAAGCTTGTCGAGAACCGGGCATATATTTATCCTTTGCACGTACATGGCATTCATGCACATGTAGTGTCGCACCCGCACCTCAAGGTCATTCTTGCAGTTGGCCCAAAAATCCTCGATATTGTGGAGGTGGGCGTACTCACATCCCAGTGCCTTCCTGATATGACTGTAGGGGTCCATTCGTGAATGAGCTGTGTACTGCTTGAAGTTGTATTCAGCCAGCTCCTTCTCTGAATAACTTGCACATTGGGAGGTGTGGATCTTGTACATTCCCTGACCAAGGCCAATAGGATAAGGTGTCCTGGCCAAGTGCTTGTCACTCAGGATATTATGAATATGTTGCAACTGTCGGGTCAGCTCCAAAAGTAAGATCCGATCATTAGGGTACCAGGGCAGCTTGCTCGGCCTCTCTGTGAATCTTTGAGTGTGCATGTAGGTAAACTTAGGGAACTGTATGTACAAAAAGGCATGATGCTTGAGAAGGGCCTTGGCACTATGGGATAATCTTTTATGAAAATCCCCTCCAAGTAGCCGGATGATGTAGGTGATGAAGGCATCATTTACCTTGCAGTAGTCCTTCTTAAAATTTTGGTATTTTAGCTGGGGGGATCAGTCATTGGGCTTGAGTTCCATTCTCGGCACTACATTGGGTATCATGTTCAATCCATGGTAATGTCACTAATTAGCAAGTGAGTATACCAGGTAGGACGTCATATAAAATTGTGATGTCTTCTTCACATTGATAAATTGCTCGTGGAAGCAATTGCTGATTATTTCTCCCCAATCGAAGGTGGCGTTGCCATGGAGGATCTGCTCTATGAAGTAAAACATCCATTCTTGGAAGAAAGTCACAGCTGGAAGATGCATTACTCTGCTCAACAAGGTCACGTGGTCATGGTAATCTTCGAGGAAATCACTACATTAGAGCTCCTGCGGGACCTCGCCAGCACTGGTTCGCTTATCTTTGAACCAATATTGATTGATCAATTTTTTGTATCCTATCGGATCTTGCTCCCACACTGCCTTGCACTCCTTTATGGTCGGTGTTTCCATGGTCTCGAAGGCGGGGATGTGGAAGGTTGTAGCTATCCCAGGAGGGGACATGTCTGCAAGAATATTTCCATCTCTATCGACTATGGTTCTGGTTTTAGCTTGATATGCCTCTCGGCACGCCAATACCAATTCGGGGGCCACTAAAGCTAGTGGGAAACCTGCAACCTTGGCGAGTCCACTGCTTCTGATTAACTTTGCATAACCTGTCTTTGGGTCCACTCTAACCCACCGAGTAAACTCATCAATGTCAACCTGTTCGATGTTTGTATCTGTGATGTCTCTCCAAAGAGTGGTGACCCTTGACTGCAATGGTACCCCTTGGAATTGGAACTTCATCTAATCTTTATCTTCCTTGCCTCAAGGCGTCTTGGAAATTCCCTTTCCTTTCCCCTTGGAAGCACCAGAGGCTTTTGCGTCAGATTCCATAAATCCTACACAAAAGACATGAATCAGTAACTTTAAACATGATAAAATGGTCCCAGACGAGTTCTTGCACATCAAAGTTAGCTCTATAATCATTACTCATACTTAATAGTCACAAAACATTGGATAAAGCATTACTAGAGAGCAAGGCAAGCAATCCGAGTTCCTAGGTCCGAAATTCCCTTGGTAGAATGTCGTTTGGAAGGGAAAATTAGCCATGGAGATCTTGAAGGCATCTCCCAGAGTTCGATCTAGCCAATTGAAGGTTGTCGTGAAGGAAAACCTAATTTTAGCAAGTGGGTCAAAATCCATTTTGAATTTGGAGGTCATTTTGGAGTTCAAGCATCAGATATAGGATAACCATTGGAAATAGCGCAGGGGAGACAGAACTTCGGGCATCGAAATCCGGGTCTCAAATTGCCGTCATCGGGAAGCGGTTACGGGCTAGCCGTCGGAAATGGTGAAATGGATGCGGCAATCCGGGTGAGGAATTTTGGAGGGCAATCTCTGGAGATGGTTTGAGGATCGGTAAGCTAGGTGGTGAATGACAGATTGGGGCCTGGAGGTCAGAAAGTCATCCCAAGTTTTTCATTAAAATGATGCCAATGGAACGAAATCCCGAGAGGGGAACTCTAGAGGTTGTAATCCGAAAGAGGCTTGGACCTCAAAAGTTTTCCTGGATTTTGGTTTTGGTGGGGAGCAGACCAGGGTCCGAGAGTCGGGCAGACATCCCAGGATGGCTGTGTAAAATGGCGAAACCATGACAGAATCCTGAAGACGGAATCCCAGATGGCGAAGTCCGGCTTGATCGCGGATGACGGTTTCTTCTGTGATTTTGGGAATCGGACATCATGTGGTCAGGGTCTGAGTTTTGAGAGGACGCTTGGGACAGGCCATCAGAATGATGAAATTAGGACAGAATTTCGGGAGGGGAGCTCCAAGTGCCTGATCTCGGGGACAGTTTGCTTGCCCTGTTGCCAATTTTTGACTTTGTTGGAGCTTCGACATGGACACCATGCGGCCGAGGTCCAGAGGTTGGAAAGACACCCGAGGAAGGCCATTTGAAATAGCGGAAATAACACGAAAACCCGTGAGGAGAAATCCGGAGGCGAGGGTCCTAGGCAAATTGGCCACATGAAATTTGAAGGTTCGGTTTTGAGTTTCGCAAATAGCCATGGGAAGGCCCGGGCTCGAGAGGCGTCAGCGACTATTCTAGAGAATGGCTGTGGCGAGGTTAAGTTTCAGATTGAGTTTCAGAGCCTCAAACAATCAATTTTTGATATTCTAACACATGGGTTTTTAGGGGAGGGCATCAATTTACCTAGTTTCAAACCCAACTTTGCATTTCTCATACTCAAGACTTGGAATTTCATGAAAAAGAAGGATGATGTGTGCAGATGACAAACCTACCTCAAGATCCCACAGAATAACCTATTGAATGCACGAGAGATGGCGAAAAGAGAACTCGGACTGTGGGGTGGAAAATGCCAGACGCCGGGGAGCTCTTCAAATTCTCAATCACTCGGTCGGTTGATAATGATTGTTGAAAAATTTGCTTAAATAGAAAAAACAGCTATTAACACGACATTAAATTCCCTTGTATGACAGCAGGTAAGTTGGTGGATTCAAATTGCAGATGATGGTAGGCAACCCAGAGTCTGGCAACCGGGAAGCTGTCCATCCGTGGCTGCCAGGACGGAAAAGTTCGAGGGGAATTCCGGACAGTGAAATCCAGGATCCGGGATCCGAGATCTAGAAAGACGTCGTGCAGTCGCCATTCAAAACAGCAGAATCAGGACCGAAAGCCAACAGGGGAAACCCGAGTGTTCGGGCCTGGAAAGCACAGTGGACGTCAAAAAGGCATTCTGACAAGGGGAACCCAAATTAGCCTTAGATTTAGCATTTTGAAGGGGGGGCAATTTTGGTCAATCTTAAAATATGACTTTGGGGAATGTGTTGACCTTTAGGGCACAAAAATGGGCATGCAAAATGAGGCAAAACAAAAGGGACCCGACAATCGAAAAGGAGGGAAGAGAGGGTCCCCATTCTAAACAGGGCATGTGTGCAAAAGGCACAACAATAAGATTTTGAGGGCAATATTTTTGTGGCCTTCTATTTTCAAATATGCTCATAAGTTTGTCAAAACTTGTTATTCATGTCAAATATTTGCAAGAAAACTAACTTTTTTTAGGTAGTTTACCACATAGAACTATTTCAATTAAGGCCCATTTCCAATAGTGGGGTATAGACTTCATTGGTGAAAGATTAGAAAATTCTAGTGTGGGGCATTCATGGATTCTTGTTGCAATTGATTACTTTAAAAAATGGGTGGAGGAAATCCCCACCAAGAAGGCAACAAGTAAAGTGGTAATTGAATTCCTAATGAACAAAATCTTATTCAGATTTGGAGTCCCAAAGAAAATTATATTTGATAATGCTATGTGTTTTAGGCTAGGTGAGTTCAAGGATTTCTGTTATAAACATGGCATACAAGTGTCTTATTCATCCCCTTACCATCCTCAAGGGAATAGTCAAGCTAAATATAGAAACAAAATTTTAATGAAAATCATCAAAAGCGTGATTGAGAAGAATAAGAAAGTGTGGGATTCAAAGCTAAAACTTGCTATGTGGGTGGATAGAGTAACAGTTAAGAAGGATATTATGTATGGCCCATTTGATTTAGTATATGGTATTGTATCTAGGTTGCCTCAGAACAATTTACTCAAGATGTACAAGTTTGTATAAGAGTAAGATGGTGACATATGTGATGAAATGCAACATAGGGTGGATGCCTTGATATAATTAGATGAAACTAGAAGAAAATATCATGACAAAATGCTATGATATAGCTACAACTCAAACAATTGTATGATGAATAGGCTTCTAGAAAATTTAAAGTGGTGAGTATGGTATTGATGTGGAATGCAAGAGCTCAAGACAAGGGAAAGCATGGAAAATTTGAGGCACTATGGTTAGGCTCTTATCTGATATCCAATACACATGGGGAGGATTCATACTTTCTCTAAAGCTTAACAAGTGAACTTCTTGAATTTCTAGTACATGGATAGTTCTTGAAGCCATATTTCTCTTAAAATATGTTCTACTCCATGTACATTGTATAGTCCTATAAATTTTATACATTGGTTTCCTTGATTGGGTCTAGTCTTCTTGCCTTTTCCAGGTAGGTACTTAGTTTTTGGTGTACTTGTGTTTGGTCTACTTCAACCATGAGATCTAAAATTTGGTATGTGTCCCTAGTTGAAGTCACTAGTGGAACTATCAAATTCTTCTATTTTACAGATGTAAAAATGCCTCTACTTTGGTGTCTTCTTGGTTTGAATTAGAATTAGGGTTTAGGGTTTTATGCCAAGTGTAATTAGGGATAAAATATTAAAGTTAATGTAATAAAACATGTAAATCAAACCCTAATGACAATGAAGCACAAATGAGCATAAAGACATAAAGAATAAAACAATATTACAAAATCTTCATGCCACCATTGATTCACCTCCATTGCCCTTCTCTATTTTGCTTGAATATGATAATTGCCCTTAGATTTGAGTCTGCAATAATAAGCCTGTGACAAGTGACTAGAAAAATATTTAAGATTGTTGTCTCACACTAGCAGCATATACTTGCATGATATGTGCTGATTTGTCCCCCCTAACAATGACAAGGGCAACGTCTTTAATAGAAAAGAAAAATTTGAAAGAATGGTTGAGATTGGATGCCAATAAGATGTCACAATCAATGGCCAAGATTGAAATTTGTAGTATGCACTAGGGTTAGGAAAAAAATAGGTAAAATGATAAGGATCGATGGTCAAGATTAAATTATAAATAATTTAATTAAGGGTGGAGGTTTATTGAGACATGGTTAGATAAAGACTTGAGGTGGAAGATAAGATTGGAATAGACAAAGAGGTGAGAGGAGAAATTAAATAATAATAAATATTTAATTTAGGTGGCCAATGAATAAGTAAATAATTAAAATATTATTTAACTATAGAAGAATGTGACAAAGGGAATCATTTTGAATTAAATAATAATTTAATTCAAAATTCAAGAGAGTGGACCAAATTAAATAAATAAAATTTATATAATTTAGGAGAGAAAAGGTTGATGAATAATTTAATAATTAAAAATAATTATTTAATTATAGTGGAAAGTGGACAAAAATTAAATAAATAATAATTTATTTAATTTTAGAAAGAAAGGGACTTAATTAGTGACGCAATTAAATAAAAAAAATTAATTTAATTAATCAAGGAGGAATAAAGATAAAAAATGAACTAATTAAATAATTAAAATTATTTAATTATCAAAGAGAAATGGGGAAATGATGGAGAATTTAGAAATCACAAGCCTGGGACAATTTATAGTGTCCAAATTTTTCCTCTTTGATACAATGCAGTTTATCGTGTTGTGTCAAAGAAACTTAGTCAAAACATGCCCTAGTGTAAAGAGGCTGAGGAAGAATGACAAGGAGGGTTGTGGTATGCCCCCTCAAGAGGACGTGCAGGTTCAAAGAACATGAGTGTTCTTTCAAAATGGATAAGAGGAAAATAGATAAGAGACATAGAAGAAATTTTAGCATGGGGATATGGATGTTAGTGGACACAACTTCAAAGATGCATATTTTTCCAGACAAGACTCTGTAATAATCATCATTAGGTGGTAAAATGACACAAATGGAAAAAAAACACCATGGTATGACATAGACCAAGGTGTGCAAGGTCATCCACTTGCAAAAATAACAGTCACAAACAAGGAATGTCCTAACTCATACTAAGGGCCAAGCTGCCCAAGTATTTTTGTCAAGACAATCCACAGACAACAAACAAAGAAAACATAATAAGTCATAAGACATCATCGCACCTCTAAATCCTTCATGGGACATCCTCGAGGTAGCTAGTAACATGACTAAGAGACAAAGCAATCAAAAGATAAGGTAAAATAGACCAAAACAATTAACAACCATTTAGTTATGTTTGCCACTGTTTGTTTGTCAAAGATTGATCGCATGATAGTTTGACATTTTGACAATTTGGATGGTTTTGATGAGTTTCCAATTCAGCGGTGTTGATAGTTGGACGATGCCTATCTCTTGGAATGACACATGTGAATCTGACATACATTAGTGAACCTATCATATTTTGAAAAATTTTAAGGAATTTTGGAGTTGGATCCTTTTTGTTGCAGATTTTGTTAGCTTTTTGTTGTAGGTTTTGCATCATTTTGGGACAAAACACTATTTTTCAAAGATTCAATGATATCTCTCAAACAACTGAGTATTTTCTCACAAAACAAATTCTACAGATTGGAGACAATATCAAAAGCTTCTAGTCTGAAAATCATATTTTTTGGAGCTGTTTTTAAATTTCTATAATATTTTTTTTTTTTTTCATGAAAAATCAATTTTGAGAGAAAATTAGTGAATTTGTTAGATATTTTTATATTTCTAGAAATCTCTCTGAAATTTAATAGGGATTTTTTCTTTATGTTTTTAATTTGGATGAAAAATAATTAGAAAGAAAACAAATCTTTCAAAATTATGGTTTTACAAAGATTTGCTTACCTCACAAATAATTAGAGATCTTTACACAACTTTTTTTTTATAGATTCAAAATGTTGTCAGGTGCCTTTAGTCAAAAAATCAGAATTTTGGGACCTGGTTTGAATTTTTTATAATTTTTCATAAAAACATAATTTTGGATTTAATATAGTGAATTTTTTGGATTTCTTTACATTTTCGGAAAGCTCTCAAAATTTTGGAAAAATAAACACTTCAAAAGACAAATTGGATCAAGTGAAAAAAAAATGATCTAAATTTACGTGGGTATAAGACATCTTTTTAGACTACTAACAAGTGGTTTTGTAGGTTCAATTGTCCAAGGATTTTATTTTGAAACAATTTGTGCTTGTTTTAGATTAGAAAACACTTCAATTGATGCATTAAAAATAAAATTGCTTGTCCTTTGCTTGATTGTGTTTGGGATGGTAGGTGATTATTCTCTCACCTTGTGCAAACTAGGTGATATAAAAACTAGACCTATCTATTTTTGTGTCACCCCGATTCAATAATAGAAGTATCATCTCCCCTTGCATACTTGTGCGATTTTGGGTGTAAGAGAAATTGTTATTGACTATAGGCATTGGGCCTTCCTTGGTGGGAAAAATTACTCACCCCAAGGTGACTCAAACTAGTAATGCAACTCTTTGGCCGAGCTACCTTGACCGGTATATAAAAGTGAATCCTAATGGAAAATTTAGGATTATGAGTGCGGATGTGTCACATGGACAAAGTAGAATTCCCTAAAACCCTATTGAGTGTAACCTCTTTAGGATGGAATTCCTCCTTTAAAAAAGCTTAATATTTGCCCCATGTGTGGCCACTCAAATGGGGGTCCTGAACTAAACACCTTTGTGTAGTAGCCAAAATCCTTCTATTTTCTAGCGTAATAATGGTCGTTGTGAAGGAATCCACATTCTCGTAGTTCTTACTAGAGGTGATCAACTTGCCATGGGAGTTTTATGGGGGTTGGAAGCTTGGTTGGCCTGAGAAGTGAGTGCAATGTAAGAGGGAGCCCGTGCGGCCAAGATTCTGGATTCACACACTAAGAATAAGTCTGGTTGGGGAAACCCACATGGAATCTAGCAAATATTGTCCTTGCCAGACCTAGGATTGTGCTTGTCTTTATTGTGCTTGATCAAAGACAAAATATTATTTTTTCCAAGTGTTTTCTCAAACATTCAAACAAGCAAACACCTTTCCAAATCTGAAACCAAGCATTTTCAATCTGCTTGTAGTCATCTTATCTTACTAGTCTCAGTCCAAAATTAGAAAGACAACATAGTTTAGGCTTAAGTGATATCTTTGCATTGTCCTTCTTTAGACCTCACTGTCACGTCTTCCCTTGACCTTGATTTTCTTGCTAGTCTAATTGAATGCCA
This sequence comes from Sequoiadendron giganteum, assembly GCA_007115665.2. Taxonomy (NCBI): domain Eukaryota; kingdom Viridiplantae; phylum Streptophyta; class Pinopsida; order Cupressales; family Cupressaceae; genus Sequoiadendron; species Sequoiadendron giganteum. Next base: position 212,371,008 of record CM021103.1, read on the forward strand.
ATTTATCTGTAATGGTCAAGCCCAACTAGCCATGGACTTCAAAAGACTATACCTCTAATCTAGATGCAAATTCATGTCAAATGATGGTCAACCACCCACATGCCCTTCCTACCAACAACACATAACCACTAGTCCTCTATCCATCTATCTATCTTACCAACAATCCATAGGTCCTAATCCTCCATCCCTCTACCCTAACTACCAAGAGTCACTTATCACAAGTCATACCATTTATACACAACAACCATCCAGTCATCACCCTTATTCTATCCTTGATAAGGGAAATCAACCATCCATAAATCCATTGCAATCCCCCATGTCCTATTCTAGTCCTTCATCATATCCTAGTCCTTCATACACGTCCTATCCTAGTCTTTTATCCACATCCAATCCTAGTCCTTCATAAAAAAAACCTTTCCAAGTATCCACATCCTATCCTAGTCCAATTTACACCAATCCATTCCAAGAAACTCCATCTCAAAATACATTTAGTCATGAAAACACATCTATTCATGGTCTTTGAAGTCACCTCCCATTTAATAAAATTGAAGATACATGTCAAAAGGAAAGTCCAAAGCATGACACCATAACTCCCCCTTCATGCCAAGATCAAATTTTTCCATCCCATGACCCCATCCTTAAGTGTATTCAAGAAGTCCTCCAAGACAATCATGACATACAAAATACACCCATCCTTGGTCAAAATTCCAGTCACAACCATGTTATCCAAGATGAATCTATCCTTGGTCAAGATCTTATTTCCAATCATGTCGTCCCAAACAACCCCATATTTTACCAAGACACTATCCTTAATCAAGAATTCCAAAACGATCCACTCCTTGACCTTTATGCCATTCAAGACCAAACACTTGATGACCTTATCCAAGCTCTGACTATCGACACTTTCAAAAATGAGATACTTGCCTCGATGGGACATATAGATGATCTTACTATAGAACAAGATTCTTTTACTATGGACATATTTGTAAATGATCAAGCTATAAATGAATTTAGTGGGCTCTATGACAATGACCATGAAGACAGTTTTGAAATCAACTTGGAAGCACCAGTAGCATCATCTAAATCTAACATGTCACAAAATTAGACCACATATGTTAATCAAGACTATATCCAGCATGGCAGTAAAGTTATGACATTTTATCAACTAGGATCATCTACCTTTGTCAGAGAAGGCTTTCTTACAGATGAGAAAATTCAGAGTAAAGGTTTCTGACTAAATAATGATGGGTTGGCATATTGCTTCTAGAATGGAAAATACCCCATCGCAACTAGAATCTATCAGAATATGCATTATCAAGGTAAAGGACTAGGCATAGATGAACAAGGAATTCTAGAACCCATACTACTTTAAGAAAATTACAGACATCAAGGTCTTGGCTATTCCTCAGTAAGAAAATCAAACAATGATAGTGGTACCTCCTCAATATTGGGGGCAACTTTATCTAATAAAAACATCAAAATGGATGTCATGAGTAGTCCTTGTCATAAGATTGTTGCCAACACCCCTTCCATCAACACCATAAACCGTCATTCCAACATGAATAAACCTTCCATTTAGAACCAACAAAAAAAAAATTCTTATAAGTCTAAAGTCCAAAATCAAATGTCAAAGGCCATGGAGTACAAAAATCCAAGTGGACAAATGAAGTTAAAATGGATCCCAAAGAAAAACGGACCAAGCAAAGAAAATATTTTAAATTCAAAAGTTAATCAAAATGTGGAGCCACAAGACAAGAGGACTCCCACATATAATAAATTTCTACCTCCTTCAAAATGGTCATCAAGCAAGGCATCAAAAAGTGTTGGTTCCGAACATTATCCTAATCAAACCTCGAAAATCCCCCATCGAACACTTAAATATTGGAAAATAAAAAGTGATTCATCCAAACAATCCTTCCATGCCTACCACCATTCATCATAATCCTACATCTCACCTAAAGTCCAAAAATTCCATGTCACAAATTCGTCACATCTTGGTAGAAACTCTTTATCATAAGGACTCTCATGGCACTCTATTGCGATGTGCATATTTTGATAAGGCCAAATCTAGTATAAAAAAGGATCAAAATGACATCAATCAGTTGTATGCAAGTGCTATGATCCTGACAAGGCAACTACTTCAGAAAGGTCATTATTGGCATATCATGGCACCTGTCTCTACATCAATAGCGACAACAACTTTAGAATAATCAGAGAGCTTGGCTAAAAAATTCCAAAATATAAAAAAATTGAAAAATAAAACAAATTGTCACCTTGATAAAAACCTGGCAAACAGACATCCTGGTGACACCAAAAAAATCAAAAAGTCAAAAAAAAAATAGTAAAGAGAAATATGTCATCCAATAGTGAAAACCATTCTTATGGTGCTTTGGATAAGTACCATGATGAAAACTTGGGAAACATGCATCATGTGTAAAATAAACGATCAATGAGGACCACTACACTTGGGGGCAAGTCATCTCATCTCCCGTAACTTTCCTATGACATTTACTAATGAAATTTCCATCTATCCATCTAAGCCTTGGCATTTACATCCATTGATCTTGACAACGACTGAGGTACAAACATAAATCATGCTTTGAGAAAACTTTTGACATGTCTATCCATTTTACCATACCCTATTCAAGAAATATCATGTCCTTACTTTCATACCCTCATTATCCCTATGCAACATAGCCTTTGAAGATCACATGACAATTCTCCTAGTCTCATGTCTCCCATAGCCATCTATCTCCCTTCTATACCTATCGCCTATCTTGGTTTCCCTTGTCAATGGTCTAAATATCCTCCATCATCCCATCTAATCCTAACGAAGTCATTCCAAATTCAACAATCCTAATCCTAACAATATTGCTATGCGACCTAGCACATCATCCAAAAAAATCCTTAGCTTTTTTCCTAGCCTTGCTACAAACGTTGATCCTTTAGTCACATAATCGTCATCTTCATGTTGTTTCAATATGTGTCCTTCCCACGTTAAACATCATTGTCATCATCATCATCACCTATCAATTGGTATTCATCTTGACTAGAGGAAATATAATGGTTGTCTTGGGATTCTTGTGCATGCGTGCTCGCTTTCTCATAGGCATTTGTCACGATCCTCATAAAACATCAAAAATCCATAAAAATCATAAAAAGTCCTGAAAATATCTTTAAAAAAATTTAAGACTTCAAAATCCAGAAAAAATTGAAACATGTCAAAATACAAAAACATCCAAATAATTTTCAAATCCCCCAAAACAAAGTCAAGTTAGTCATGTCAATCAATTCATGTCATCGTTGAACTATGTTGCCTCTATGACTCAATGTAGGCAAGGTCATCTATTGATGTGCCCTCGAGGCATTAGGTTAGTCTATTAGGATTCATCTCATCTCATCAAATAAGTCACACACACTCAAACTAAGATGTAAGGAAATAGATACCATAGTCCAACTGATCATTAAGTCCAAATTAGACAACATAGTCCAATCGGTCATATAGTCAAAATCAATCAAATTGTCAAAGCAATGTCAATCTCACCACTCTTTGGTCCCCTCCAAGATGTGTCCTTCTTGGAATTGGACCTCGTCAGAATATCATTTTCCTTCTTAGGAAGTGTCCTTCATGATGATAGGTACTGTCCAACCGTCAACATTGTTAAATTGGCAACCCATCAAAACCATCCAAATTGTCAAAATGTCAAACTATCATGCAATCAATATTTGACAAACAAACATTGGAAAACACAACTAAATGGTTGTTAATTTTTTTGTTCTATTTTTTCTTATCTTTTTATTCCTTTGTCTCTTGGTCATGTTACTAGCTACCTCGAGGATGCCCCATGAAGGATTTAGAAGTGTGATGTCGTCTCATGACCTTTTTTTTCTTTGATTGTTGTTTGTGGATTGTCTTGGAAAAAATACTGGGGCAACTTGTCCCTTAGTATGAATTAGGACATTCCTTATCTGTGAATGTCTATTTTGAAGGTGGATGACCTTGCACACCTTGGTCTATGTCATAGCATGGTTTTTGTTTTCCATTTGTGTCATTTTACCACCCAATGATGATTAGTGCAAAGTCTTGTCTGAAAAAATATGCATCTTTAAAGTTGTCTCCATTAACATCCATATCCTCCATGCTAACATTTCTTCTATGTCGCTTATCTATTTTCCTCTTATCCATTTTGAGAGCACACTCATGTTCTTTGAACCCGCACGTCCTCTTGAGGGGGCATACCACAACCCTCCTTGTCATTCTTCCTCATCCTCTTTATATTGGGGCATGTTTTGATTGAATTTTTTTGACACAATGCGATAAACTACATTGTATCAAAGAGGGGAAAAATGTAGACACTAAAAATTGTCCCAGGCTTGTGATTTTTGAATTCTCCATCATTTTCCCTTTTGTCTTTGATAATTAAATAATTTTAATTATTTAATTAGTTCATCTTTTATCTTTATTCCTCCTTGATTAATTAAATTAATTTTATTTATTTAATTACGTCACTAATTAAGTCCATTTCTTTCTAAAATTAAATAAATTCTTATTTATTAATTTTTGTCCACTTTCCACTATAATTAAATAATTACTTTTAATTATTAAATTATTCATCAACCTTTTCTCTCCTAAGTTAAATAAAATTTATTTATTTAATTTGGTCCACTCTCTTGTTTTGAATTAAATCATTATTTAATTCAAAATGATTCCTTTTGTCACATTCTTCTATAATTAAATAATATTTTAATTATTTAATTATTCATTGGCCACCTAAATTAAATATTTTTTATTATTTAATTTCTCCTCCCACCTCTTTGTTTGTGCCAATCTTATCTTCCACCTCAAGTCTTTATCTATCCATTTCTCAATCAACCTCCACCCTTGATTAATTTTTTTATAATTTAATATTGACTGTCAATCCTTATCATTTGCCCTAATTTTCCCCTAACCCTAGTCCATACTACATCTTTCAATCTTGGCCATTGATTAAGACATCTTATTGGATTTCAATCTCCACCATTCATTTAAATTTGTCTTTTCTATAAAAGACCTTACCCTTGTCATTGTCAGGGGGAAAGGTCTACACATATTATGAAAGTATATGCTACTAGTGTGAGACAAGAATCTTCAATATTTTTCTAGTCACTTGTCATAGGCTTATTATTCCACACTCAAATATGAGGGAAATTATCATATTCATGAAAAATGGAGAAGTGAAATCAAGGTGAATCAATGGTGGCATGAAGATTTAGTAATATTGCTTTATGCTTTATGTGTTTATGCTCATTTGTGATTCATTTTCATTAGGTTTTGATTTATATGATTTTTGCATTAACTTTAATATTGCATCCCTTATTACACCAGGAGTAGGTTTTCACTTAGTATTTTTCCTCCTATCTAAGCCCTTGTTGTCTATTCTAATCTTTTGTTGACTTGATGTGGCTGGTTTGAGGTGTTTAATTTATATCTTAATCCATTGAGTTCATTTTGTTATCGACCCTTTGTGGTTTGAAATCCTTATTTACCCGTCACACAATATTTCCTTTATTACTTTGGTTAGAGTTTATTATTTTATAAAGTTAAGATTTGAAATATTTTGCCTTTAAATCCTTTGCAAAAAAATGATCTTAATTCTTTTAAGGTATTTTCCCTCATTCTTCCTAGTACATCCTCTTTTAAAACAACCTTGTGAGAACATTCTAATTACCTTCACTTATGTTTCACTCGACGCTCATTCTATCACCCATCATGGATTGTCTTATAACCGCTTGCCTTGAATTGGTGATGCATGATGAACATTTCTCTTTGCATCACCCATCGTGGATAGGTTTCAAACCTTTAGTTTCATATTAGTGATGCATGATAACACTATAGCCTTCACATTTGCTAAATTATCACTCATCGTGGATCACTAATCTATTATCCTTTTCAAAGTAGCGATGAGCGATGAAGTATTTTTTTCTAATGTCTAATCACTAATTTAAAATATACCTAAGGGTGATGCCTCCAGTAACCTTTTTCTTGTAATATAGACACATGGCCAAGTCTTTTTCCATCACCACTTCTCTCCCATCACCGATGTGATTTAGTTGTTCAGATGTAAACCAGTGATGAGTGATGGATGAAGAGTAAAGTCAAAAGAGTACCTAGATCTAAGGGTTCATACCTTATCTTGCATATGGTTCATATCACTGATAGGATACATAAATGAAAAGGAACATTAGCGATGAGCGATAGACTATTAAGTCTTGTGCCCATCACACCATCTAAAGTTATCGCAGTTACAAGTGGACATCTAAGGAACACATTAGCGATGAACGATGGAATATTTGATAGAATTTTCCCCTCATCTCTAGGTCCAAATGCATCACAGACTCATCCAAAGGAGATGAGATCAAAATAGCGATGCATAATGGTTTTCAAGCAAAAAGTGACTAGGGAAAATAAAGGTGACATGGCAAAATCTAAAGGAATTGTTGAAAGAAAAAGAAAAGAAGCGAGGATAAAGGAGAGCCACTGATGGTTTTTTAAATCAAAACATCAATGGATAGAATTTGAACTTAAATGACTAACTGTTAGTTCGCTCACATGAGCTTTCTTTTAGCCATTAATGGTGAGGATGCTCATTTCCTTAGCCATAAAGAGGGTTTTTCGATCGATTGTCTTCACAATTGGAACTTTTTGAAGCTAAAGAATTTATCAAAGTTAGAGAAAAGGAGAAGGTGAGGTCTCAGGTGAATAATTGTAGAAGAATTGAAGGCAATCATTTTCCTAGGTAAGTTAATATTTGCACTTTATCTATGTGAATTTTAAGTGAATTGAGCTAGTTTGGGGAGATAGGTGAAAATTCAAAGAGCTTTAGGTGCCTAGGGTTTGCTAGGGTTTGAATATTTCACAAATTTGATTAGGTTGGTAAGAATTTTTTGAGGACTAGGATGGTTTTTATTTGTTCAAATTTTCTTCTTGAGAACATAAACTAGTAGCCCCTCCTATAAGTTGATTATATGTCTATCCTAGTTCTATTACACCGTCAAAATGAGTGAGCCTAGCGAGTCTTCCACAAAACTAGAGAGGAAACCTAAGTAGAAAAGGGTCAAAATACCTAAACCCCAAGATGAAAAACACACACATAAACTAGATGTACCTAAGGCATCTGCCAAGTCAAAAGGAGAGAAGATAAGTCTTGCAAAATTTATGAAAGGTGAGGCCAAAGGTATCAGTGAGGGAGGATAAAAAATTTCTAAAATACCTACAAGGAAGGTTGTAGTTACCAATAGGTTGGTTGATCCTTCTAGTGCAATTGGAGAGATTTCTCAACCATAGAGTGGGTGGGAATTATTTGTATATGCATTCAATAGAAGATATGCTAGACCTTCAGTTAGACACTTATGTGGTTTCAACCTAGGGAGGCTAGTAGTGTTGAATGTGTTTCTGGAAGTTGATGTGATAGTGGAATTGGTAAAGCACTATGATCCTAAGGATAGAAAAAAAGAGTGAGAATGGAACCTTACTCCTTGAGGTTACCAAAGATAAAATTGTGGAGGCATTCAAATTGAATCCCAATTTTACAGTCAACATCAACTTTTCTGATTTATGCAATGAATATGAGTAGATCCAATATGGATATAGGAATAATGTGCTTTCCAAACATACGAAATATGGTAACGGAGGATTTGGTCCTAAGGACCTGGACCCCTTTGAGTGCGAAGAGTTTAATAATTACTTCAAAAATAATTATTACTGCTTGAATCAAGTGCTAGCTCATACTTATGATGCAAGGATACCAACTACCTTATTGGTTATGATCATTGACATTTTGAATTGGAATTCCAACAGGGGATTTGAATATGTAGTGTAAATTGTAGAGAAAATGCATAATGGGTTGGTTGGGTTGAAGGAAGGAAATGCTCCATTGTCTTTCCCACATTATTATTTATTAATGCACATGATTCTTTATGTTGGATAGGAGAAATGGAAGAAGAAAATTAAATTGAGGTAGAAGGATGAGGAAGGGAATGATCTACATATCCAAATGTGGACTCACATATGGGACCAAAATTGTCCCATTCAAATTATTTAACTTTCTGCAATGTTATTAGATTTGGTATTTTGAAGAGTATCGGAGTGGAGCCTATTTATAGACTGTCAAAGGTTGTAATAGATATTATGCACCCCAAGGATATAGAAGGATCACCAAATCCACATAATTAGGCTGGCTTTTTTTGCATACAAATTACACTTTTATTAGGGCTTATGGAGCCAAAGTGGCACCTATTTTTTTACCATTATTTGTGTCTGATAGGTTGGTATTCATGGAACTCATGTGGTAGTTAGATTTTATGGATAAGGATCATTTTATGACTTCTAGAAGGGCTCGGTAATTGTTACACAATGTGCATTTTCCTATTTCAAGGCCACTACTAAAGAAGGTTATGAGAGATTTGAAATAATGGCAAATAACCTTAGGATGCTAGTTGATGATGTTATAAATTTTTATCTTGAAGTTTTTGTGAATGAGATGAGAAGAAAGAAAGGTTTGTTCGAATTTTCTCATAAATTGTTGTATACAAATAATATGATAAGAAATTGTACAATTAATGGTGTAGTAACATCAAGAAAGCAGTGGACCACAATTTGTGTTATTGAAGAGGACATCTTGAAGATAAATTATTTTTATGTCAACCCATATGATGAGATTCAAGACCCTTTGGAAAGGGCTATGGAAAAATTGAATGATCACCAAAGTGGTGAATTCAAGGTGAAGGTTAAAGAGGCTGTTGAAAAGGCACACACCCTCTTGGAACAAGACCATCAAGTTATGGATATTCTAGAGAAGACTTTTGAGAATGAAGGGGGAGATACTGAGATAATTGGAGAGGAACAATGTGAAGAGAATGTGCCAAATGATGAGGAGGTGAAGATGATATTCCATTCTCCTAAAATTAATTATTCTCTTGATTCTGACATTCCCCAAGATAGAATTGTAAAGTGGAAAAATGATGAGAAGGTTGATGATGATCTAAGAATCAAGGCTTGTGATGAATTTCTTGTAGATGATGCTTTTATGTAGACCAAAGAATTGAAAGAGTTCATCATATAAAAAATAATGTAGGATATAAAGAAGACAATTGAAGAGGCTAAGGCCAACATTGAACCTTATCAACAAGAAGAAGTAGAGAAAGTAGAAGAAGAGAAGATAATGACTAAGATAGCAGCCATTACTCTGGTTGAGGCTAGGAAGATTGTTGCAAAAAGTGGGATAATGTTGCTTCTAGGGTTCACTCTTACTTCTTTTATTTCACTAAATGTAATAAGGAAATATCTTCAAGCCTCTGTATCAGAAGATCACTTTGACAACCGTGTGTTTGGATCAAGTTTTAGTACAAAATTGTATACTCTTGCAATTTTTTCAATGGTGCCTAATAATTGAAAACCTAAGGTTGTCAGGTTAATTGAGGAGGTTCTTGGTTCAGTTGTGGTGAAAAGAGCCATAGACATAAACTTATTTCAATCTAAAAAACTAACTATGTATGATGTCATGCTAAGTGTTGACACTACACAAATCTCATTGAAGAAGTATGATGCATTGTTTAAAGATTAAAATATGGTTTTGGATGAGTGTAAAAAATTAAGGGCCACAACATAGGCTAGTCAATCAATAAGATAATTTCCCTCACCCTCCTCATCATCTTCAGAGTTATTGGCTCAAGATAGGGATACCTTTGCATTGAGGATTTAGATCTTGAAGAAGGAAGTATAAATAGAGAAAGATAATGTCAAGAGGGCCAAAGAGGAGATAGTCAAAGTGGTGAATTCAAGGTGAAGGTTAAAGAGGCTGCTAAAAAGGCACAATCCCTCTTGGAACAAAACCATCAAGATATATATATATTCTAGAGCATCCTTTAGAGATTGCAGGGGGAGATATTGAGATAATTAGAGAGGAACAATATGCAAAGCATGTACTAGATGATGAGGAGTTGGAGATGTGATTCCCTTCTCCTAAAATTAATGATGATCTTGATTTTGATGTTCCCCAAGATAGAATTGTAAAGTGGCACTATGATGAGAATTCTAATTATGATCCAAGAATCAAGGCTTGTGGTGAATTTCTGGCAGATGATGCTTTTGTGCATACCAAAGAATTCAAATATTTCATAATACAACAAAGAATCCATGATATAAAGAAGAGAATGAAGAAGCTAAGGCCAAAATTGACCCTTCTCAGTAAGAAGAAGAAAACAAAGTAGAAGAAGAGAAGATAATCGCTGAGATAGTAGCCATTACTCTAGTTGAGGCTAGGAAGATTTCTATAGAAAGTGGGATAATTTTGCTTCTAGGGTGCACTCTTACGTATGTTATTGCACTAGATGCAATAAGGAAATATTCTCAAGCCTCTGTATCAGAAGATCACTTTGAAAACCACATGTTTAGATAAGGTTTTAGTCCAAAATTGTATACTCTTGCAATTTGGTCAATGAATCTTAACATTGGAAAACCTAAGGTTGTTAGGTCAATTAAGGAGTTTCTTGGTTGTGGTGAAAAGAGCCACATACATAACCCCAATTTAAGCTGAGAAACTAACTGTACACACTACCATTCTAAGTGCTGACACTACAAAAATCTCACAAAAGAAGCATGCTACATTGTTGAAAGATTACAATATGGTTTGGGATGAGTGTAAAAAATTGAGGGCCACAATGTAGGCTAGTAAATAAATAAGATCATTTCCCTCACCCTCTTCATCCTCTTCAAAGTTATCATCTCAAGATAAGGAGACCTTTGCATTGAGAATTTAGAGCTTGAAGAAGGAAGTGCAGACACAAAAAGATAATATCAAGAAGGCCAAAGAGAAGACAACCAAGGTGCCTAATGATACTTTTGATGATGTTTTAAAGAATACACTAGAAAATATTGTAAATGAGGCTAATAATGTATGGGATGCATACAAGAATATTCATGAAGTAAATAAGAAATATTTGTTGGTTCAAAAGGTATTCCAAACTGAATGGAGAAAGTGGAGTACTAGGGTGGGAGCATTAAATGAAATGATGCCACATATGTAGGAAGACCCTAAAGCTCCAACAAATATTCCTATTTTTTTGTTCAAGCAAGTGATTTATTAAGTGAGATTACAACATTTCATGGAAAACTGGTTATGCAACTATAGAATAAATTGAGGATGTTGAGAGAGATGGAAGGGCATGGTATGCCCAAGATATTAGATGATAAAGGTGATTTGAAAGATTTTGTAGCATGAAAAGATGAGATGGGAAATTTACTCCCACACTTCAAGCAAATGATTAATCTCATTGATTACATAATGTTGCACCAAGTTGTGGACAATATGACAAGAATTGAAATGAGGATGGAATTTTTTTTTTAAGGGGGCTCAGATACTAATTGATGCAAGATACAACCAACAAAATAAAAAAGTGCACAAGTTATTGGATATGTAGTGGCCAATGGAGGAGGAATATAATACATGGCTCAAAATGTTAATAGATTGAGCCTATGACGAAGTATTCTAAAGCATTATATCATCTTAGTTAATTGATGACAAATATGATGATGTGGATGGGGCCTATTTTTCTCTCTTTTCTTTGTTCTCTTATTTTAAAAGTATTTTTTGATTATGCATGCATGTGGAAGAAATTTTTTGTTGTGGAGAAGATGCTTTGGAGTGATTAAAATGGTGAAAGATTCCTTTTGAAAGGCAAGCAAATATTCTTCAACAAATGGAAAGAGTTTTTGTCTTATATGCTTTCCCACTCAAGGAATTGAAAATATAACTACTTGGAAAGGTTTTGAAATTAAATTTCAAGTGAATTTCAAATGTAATATGTGACTCTAAGTGTAATTTGGCCTAAATCTTGTTGCTCCCATGTTTCTATAAATGGGAATCCAAGGCCAATTGCGTAGGTCTTTGGTTGGAGAAGGTTTTGAACTCATGTAATGAGATTTTGTATTAAAAGCACAAAGAAATATAATGTTATTGAGTCTTAGGTATGAATTCTATTTTTTAATAGGCATAATAGTTTTACAACACTAATGGCATTTGAATGAGAATTGAAAATTTTGGAAAAAATTCTCTCTTATTTATTTTTCACATGAAATATGAATAAAATGATCAAGGATATTTTATTTGTATTCAATCATTTTGGTTGAATGTATGGTGTTTTCTTTTCTTTAATTAAAATAATTTATTAAATTCTTTGAAGATATCAAAGGTTTATGTGATTAAGTATAAGGATTAATAAGTATTTTCTATTCTAGGAGATCTTGAGTTTTGTTATTGTAAATGTATAGCATAATAGTCCATAAATGCTAAATTTAATTACTGATGTATTACTGTTTGTTGTAAATTTGAATCTGTCACCCATGGATAAAGCACTGATCTATTAATTTGGTCATCCTTGATGTAATTGAGTTGGTCTTTCCTGCCAAAGAACACTAATTTAATGAAAACCACTTACACACCTTTAATTGTAGTAAATTTTTATGAGAACCACCCATTGCAAGCTTTAGATGATAATTTGTTTGAGAATCATCCAAATTCTAAAAGGATTATGTCTAATTTGTAGTCTATAGGAATGCATCTATTAATCATAATTTTTGTTGTAATTTGGTTCAAGAGTATCATTTAAAACATTGTAAGGATCACCCTCTTAGGTCTTGCAAAGCTCAAAGTGTAGAGGTAAAGACTAGAAATATTTTACCTATTTGTTGGACAATCCTCATGATTGTTGATTATTGAATTTTGGAAAATTCATAGGTAATGGTTTAGATTAAGTTTGGTTCTTAAAAAATAACCAAAAAAACATAGAGAGGATATGATTCCATATTGGTAAAAGTGGACAAAATTTATAAGATGGTACATTTCATTAGTTACAAGAAGAATAATGATGTTGTGCATGTTGCTAACTTATTTTTCAAGGAGATTATGAGATTACATGGATTACCTAAGAGTATAGTTTCAAATAGAGACACTACGTTCATTGGATACTTTTGGAGGACATTATGGAAGACGATGAAGATAGATCTAAAGTTTAGTTTAGCATATTACCCACAAATAGATGGAAAAAAAGAGGTAGTAAATAGGAGTTTGGGTAGCTTATTAATATTTTTGGTTGGATATAAAGGTGGAAATTGGGACATAGTTCTACTACAAGAAAACATTTATACAATAATTCCATAAACTAGCATACAAGGAAGACACCATTTGAGATTGTGATAGGGATAGATCTTAGAGGAGTTGTAGAGCTCAAAGACATCAGTAAGCAGAATAAGAGGATTCTAGAAGTAGAAGAGTTTGTAGGATTCATGGGAACATTGCATAATTAGGTCCGAAAGCACTTGGAGGACATGAACAATAAGTATAAGGAGAAGGTAGATGAGAAAAGGAGATATAAGCAGTTTTTTTGTTGGAGATGAAGTTATGATTTATCTCAGAGAGGAACAGTTTCTAGTAGGGACATACAATAATCTAAATATGAGGAAGTTTGGACCATGTAATATTCTCAAGAAGTTTGATTTCAAAAATGCATATGAAGTGGAGTTACTAGAAACACTTGGTATTTCACATATTTTCAATATTGTAGACATTTATGAGTATCATGAAGGGATAACAATTGGAATTAAGAGGAAGTTTCATTAGAGAAGCAATTGCCACATCAACCATTGGAGTAGATTGAGTAGATCTTGGATACTAGAATTGGAAAGAGCACTAGGAATAAGCAGTACAAGGAATATATAATGAAATGGAAATGCAGACTAGTAGAGGATTCATCATGAATTTATTAGCTTGAGGTGGACTACTTTTTAGCCCCTAGAAAGTGAGGGACTCACTTTTATTCCAACCCCGAGTGTCTAATGCAGGAGAGTCCCTAGTTGTAAAGCAATCTTGTATCAACCAAAAAAAATTATTTTCTTTTAGTTTGGCCTTTAGATCATTCAACATTTTCTTCCATATTTTACTACTGCATGATCTCTCAACTTGTAGACTAGTTTCTTATATATTCAAATTTGTTTGCATAAAGTTATCACTTTGAAAATTTTACTGTTACTCTCTTTTAGAGTATTTGGGGTTGACCTGGTCTAGATTTTTTGTGCGGATATTTTTTGAAGCATAGAGAGCTTAATGGAACATCATTCAAGTATTTTAGGTCCAAGGGGAACTTTCTTGGAGATCTACAATATGTTTCACTCACAAATGATTATCTTTCATACTATTTGGTTGACCTACATGCTTGATCTTACCTTGGGGTTTGTAAACCCTTAAGGCTGATGTAGATAATAATTGGAGCTAAAGAATTTTTTAAAGAGAATTTGTAATGATTTGGAAAACAATTCATTTAGTTAATCAAGCAAATCATCAATAGTAGTTCACAATTTGATCTATCCTTTTAGGCTATGGAATGTCATAAGGCATTGATCCAATTGTAATGTTTGTAATGCCCTTGAAGTAGTCCTCTGAGCCCTATTTATTAGGTATATGATGTATTTAAGACTAAAATTTTTTGAATCAATAAAGATCTATGTTTCTTGAGTATTTATTGTGTGTTTTCTATTATGTTGACTCTATGTTGCATGGTTGGACAAACCTTTCTAGGCCTTCCATCTGTGACTACACCAGGAAGGAAAGCCAATGCAATAATACAATATTTTTGAAATCAATAATACTTTTACATAATGCATAATATTACCTTTGATGAAGTACCATCTTCTCAAAATATTCAAAAACAATCATCACACCTTCCCATGAGTGTGACACAAAAATCAATGTAAAAATGTATATTTTTCCCCAAAATCAATGAAATCTTTCAATAATGCATAATTTCACATTTCATGAGGTTCTATATTTTAAAAAAATCAAAATACATTCATTTTCATGCAAATTTTTTAAATTTTATCAATAGTTTTACAAGGTAAAAATAGGTTTTTCCCAAATCCATCACTATTATTATCTTCAAAAATTATTTTTCAAAATTCAAAAATCTAAAGATACCCTATTTCTCTAAATACACCCAAAATAATAATTTTCATATAAAACTTAAATTTCACACATTTCCCAAAAAATTGGGCATTTTAACCCCATATTATGGAAAATTTTCAAAAAATTAACAAAACAATAATTTAAGCATAGATTTTCATGAAAAGAAATGTATTGGGAGGTGTCTACACTCCCCCGATCCTATTCCAATATTCAAACTTGAAAGAAACTGGATAACTAAAAATTCCCAACCTCGGGAATTTTCTCAATTTAAATTAAACACTAACTTACTTTCATTTCTATTTTCTATTTTATCGAAACACCGAATATTTTAATAACAAATATTAGAATCATTTAATTTCCTAATATTTCATTTGTGAGAAAACATTAAATCTAAACCATCACAACATATGGGATTCCAAGTTAACTCCTAACTCAGATCCGGGTTCACATGGGGTTAATTATAAAACATACCTTACTCAATTTGAGTATGACTAGAGAATGGATATGAAGGGGGCCCAATGTGACATCTCCAAATTAACCATCATTGGGGAAATATCTCAGACCTATGTATCCAAGTGGAGGAATAACCCCATACTTGTAACCATTCAACACATGTCAAGGGTACCTACTCAAAGTATATATAGTTGAAGCACATCCTAATCATCCCAATAGAGTCCAATAGCACAAGTATAAAATTCCATCTAAACATCCATCACATAAATTCTTTAAAAAATAATTCCTTCTAAATATCCATAATTCGGCTCACATTTAATCATAACATAAATAATACATTTCAATGAACTAAAGCATAAAAATAAATCAGTCATGTAACCACATAAAATTCCACCAATTGACATGTTGAGGAATCTTATTTCGAACATGTGGTGGTTCATACACATTAACAAGAAGAAAATGTTAGGGGTACTACATCCTCCCCCACTAAAATTAGGCTTACTCTTTGAAGCCTATACAAGCAAGGATAGGTACACCTAGTACATGATCCTTCAAACATATCATACTCATAGAACAATCCTCTAGACACTTGCCAAGCGGAGGAATCAAATGCATAGTACACAACTCTAGGGGTACACAAGCTAAGTGACCACCAACCACTAGGTGCACAACCACATAAAATATCACCATACTACCCTCATCAACTTCCAGTACAACCGATGTCAAAGACCAACTACTAGGTCCAAAAACACAATTTTTTTGAGGCAAGACTACCTCACCACTGTGCTCACCAAAAGCATGCCTCGCCTCCAACTAAGACACTCAACAAAAGGTTCCCCCTCAAGTACCACTAAAAAAAAAAAATTATTTCCCAAACACACTAGATTCTAAAAACAAAACTAGGGACAAATAGGGTTTATTAGAGGAAACCCATCTAGGAACCACCTCTAAAAGGCATAAGAACTCTCCAAACACTGAGGCTTAGAAACCCCATAACTCTCATAAAACGGATTGAGGAAGCAACTAACCACTAAGCATAGGAGAAAAACTTAGATTTTCACTATCATGATGTTTAAATATGACCTAATTAAGGGTTAAATAACCCAAAAATATCACAAAATCATGATCATAAAGTCAACCAACAACCACAATAAGGCTCAAACACTATTCACTATCCAAGAGAATACACAAGATAGACAATTACTCATACTAGAGTTACATCTTCTTCCAGACTTAGGCTAGGAACACCACTAAAAAACCAAGGATAAACTCCTAAAACCCACTCAAACAATCTTAAATGGAAATTGAACAAGGGTAGCCATATATAATATATTAAAATAACATAATAATAAGTGTTGAAGTACTTACCAATGTAGCTTCATATCCTAGACTATGTCAAACATGAGTGTAGATATTGAAATTGTATCCCAAATGAAACAATTTGCATCTTCATGCTATCAATTAATATGGATTTTGGTGCTAAAGACACATCAATAAAAACTCAGCTAATGTCAAGACAAGAAAGAGAACACAAAGTTGGTAGAATAAATCACACCCGACCATCTACTAGAAAACAGTTTCAAGAACAATGCAAACACAATTATCCACACATTCAATCTCACTTAGAGAACATGTAATTTCATAATCACTCTCATAAAAAGATTTAAATACACTTCACTAATGCCAAGAACAAGGACATTCACATATATTGAAGTCACTCAAAGCTAGAAAACCATTTGCACACATGCATTTAACAAAATTTCCAAACACCACACAACATCCACTTCCCTTTTCTGATGAACAATAATTTTTGATGCAATGTGATTGTAATTAACATAAACACAAAGACTTCATTGAAAGAATGGAAGGAATGATGGAAGGAATTAAAGTGTTTTCATTGATGTCAACTAGTCAATTGGTTATCAACTGATTGTTATTGATTGTATATGTCGAGGATATTGAAAAAATTGTATTGAAGGAAGATTGCAAGTGTTCTGGTTTTGCTCTGAATTTTCTCATATGTTTGTGCTGTTCAGATATGTTGATCATGGTTGTTAGAAGATGTTAAATCTAGATTTTTGGTTGTTGATTCATTGTTTAGTGCAAGTTGTGTTCACCAGTTGTGAATTGTGGTGTTTTATTTTTTTGGTTGAGTTCAATGAGACATGTTTTTGGTTCGGATTTCTCTTTGATGAAGTCTTATGACTTGCGGTTATAGATATGAGTTGTTTTGATTGTATTGAAGATAATTTTTGTATCTAGAATATTCGTGCTTAATTATTCTATATTTTTACACTAGTTTGGTCAACCTTGTGTGGAATACTAATTTCAAAGTTAGTGAAGCATGTTGGATCTATTTTTGTCTTTATGAAGCTTGTGCTTGGGTCACCCTCATTCTAGTCCCACCCTAGGATGTTTTGGAACTTAATTAATTTGAATTAAATATTGGATGACCGAATTTGAATATGTTTTAAATTTGAAGATGGTATAAATTCAAGATTAGTTGGTGGTGAAGACACACACAAGAGTGAAGAATAGAGATAAGAGAAAAGAGAGGTTCAGATAGAAGCGATATTGATGCTATTCTACAAGTGTTTGTGATGTGAGTGTGGCAAAACAATGTGAAGCCTAAATTTTGAGTTTTCAGATGTAGTGAGTAGAAGTTGTATTCTATCTTCTATGCATGTCTACAAGTGGTTGTGGTGGATTTCTCTATTACATTGATATTGTTGTCTCTCTATAACACATCTCTTGTATCTTCATTGTATCCTTGTGGCAATAAGCCCTTTGGGTTGTTAGCCTTGTTGGATAGTGAATTATGTTCTTGACAGTGAGTCCTTGTTTTGGAAGTGAGCCTTGTTTCTTAGGTAGTGAGCCTCTTGTAATCAGTTTTGATATTCTATATAGTGTGAGTTAATCCTTATTGCGGTTTTTCCCTCATTGGTTTTTCCATGTAAATATGGTTTTGTGTTTGTGTGATGGTTTTCAATTTCTACAATTGAACTTAATGTTTAAAAATTTAAGTAGTGTTAAGGATTAGTTTCAATTATTATATTAAAGGTTTAGTTATGTGACAATTGATTCAACCCCCCTCTCAATTCTCTTATTCAACAATTGGTATCAGATCTTGGTTCCTTGGTGAAGAGCTTAACCGCTTGATGAAGGTCTGGGATGGTTGGAAAAATGGTTTATGATTATCCAAGGTTTGATGGAACTAATTATGTTATCTGGAAAATATTGATGGAAGAGTATCTGGAATATTGTGGATATGATGTGGAGAAAGCTTAGAAGAATCCTTACACTTCTCTTGGTAATGTTCTGAGCATGGGAAATGAGATCAAAGCACATGAAGTGAACAATAAGGAAATGTATATTTTGAAGACCATTTTGGTACATTTTGAGTTGATTAAAGTTAAGAATCTGAAGACTACTAAGGAAGTCTAGGATGCTTTGAAAAGGGAAAATGAAGATGATTACAGAGTCAAAGAGGAAAACTTAAATAATTTGGACACACAGTTTGAGCTTCTACATATGTTAGAAGATGATAATGTTAAAGCTTATGTGTAGAGATAGGATGAAATAGTGGTTAGAATGCAAGGTATTAGTGCTACTATAGATGAAACCAAAATTGTAAAGAAGATTCTTAACAATATTCCTAATGCTTACAATGAGAAGGTGTGTGCTATTGAATAGAGTATGTATTATAAGACCTACACTAAAGATCTGTTATTGATATTTTTGACATCTTATGAGATGAGGAAGTTGAATCTAAGGAATGAATGTAAACCAGAAATTGCTTTGAAGGTGACAAAAGCTGAAGAACTAGATGAGGAACCTCTTGATGAAATAGAAGCTAAATTTTTAAGAATGATGAGGAAAGGATGTGGAAAATATGAAGGTAAGTTACGATTGACGCAAAAATTTGCAAGGGAAGCAGCCTTATGGGAAACTTAGCTAATGGGGGACCTATGCGCATAGCTAAGTGACCTCCGTTAGAGTAATAATTTATTACGCTTAATTAATTACATCATACTGGTTAATTAATTAAGTCACTTATTCCTCTAGTTGCTTAAGCTAAACTTAGGCACATTAATAATTGATTAATTATTAAGTGTGCACACTAGGGTTTCATTTAGGGTTTCCCTTTTAGGGTTTCTTGATCTCCTTCATAAGGATTGATCTCTTTGTAATAACTGAGATTCTGATAATGCATTTTACACTTTGAGGTTTGGAGAACATCTTGTTGGTTTTGCACGTCATTTGCATGTGACAGGTATCCATTTGCATGCAGGTGATCTTGGATTCTAACAACCTCCAGGTTTTATTGAAGCTAGCTCTTCATTTTTATTAGGGGGAGGTAAAGGGTAAGAAGGATAATATGAAATAATCACACCTAAACTAAGGTGATGCACCAAATCATAAGAGAATTAACTAAGCACAATGCTAAAAGAAAAGGCCTGAATAGTAACTACTTTTTATCAAATAGATGCTTCTGAACATAGAAAACATAAGAAAATCAATTCATTTGCATAGCATAACCAATACAACGCAGGCCAACACAAAAGAGTAATAACATGATCTGCATTTTATTGAGTTGCATGAAGATTATGAAATCTTGAAATAGACATTCAGATACTTGAGGAAATGAAAGCACAATTTAATATCCTATTAAATGAATGAAAATAGAGAGGCCGAATTGATTGGCACGGTCTGCAAGTTCAAATTCAATAGCATATATTACAAAGGCTAATTCCTAGTGCTTGGAAAATTTAATCTATCTAACAACAACCTATAAAATGAGGAAAAGGGTTGCTTAAATAAGATAGCCCACTAACTGAAAGCCCAACAAGAAAGGTGCCACGAGAAGCCATCAATGACCCAGATCTTCTCGAGCTGGCACCAACAGAACGATCATCCAACATTACACCAACAAGCACGTCCCTAGAGAAACCTAGACCATGCAGTAGCTGAAGAGAACACACAGAGGTGGAAAGGAACACGTGGTAGTAGAACGAAAACTGAAACACAGGCTTCGCACCCAAGATAACGGTTGCACGAACGGGCACCATGCATAAATCACACAAAACTTGGAAAAAGATAGGTGAGATGGCTCAAAAGAAAACCCAAACAAGAAGCCACGTGTTCCAACGCTCAGCAAAAGAAACCTTAGAGTGGGCCCAACTCGGAAAGAGTCAGGCGAGTGCCACACGTACAGAAAACGAAGCTTAGCAAAAGAAAAACCAAACGGCCCAACTCAAAGCTCCAATAGGAAACCAAGTGTCGGACACTGCGAAACTGTGAGCGATATGGAAAAGGAGAAGCTGCAAACTGAAAAGAAAACTATGAAGGCAACACGGTGTGTGAATAAACATTCACAGTTTGGGGACTCACGGGGGAATTTCGCCTGCGGAATGGAGAACCCCAGAAACTTTGGTCTCGTAGACCAGTCTAACTTCATCACAATTGCTCATAGCTGAGAGAGGGCAGTCTGAAGGCTGGTTAAGACTTCAGTTGATGGCACAGAGAGAGCACACATATTTTTGTGTACCAAGTTAAGATCAATTATTGCCTTAAAAGGCAATTCGCCAAATACCTTCACCTCCAACTCAAGCTAGAAAAAGAGTTGCGCCAGCTGATGCACTATGCTTTCAATATTTTTGGTAGTTGGAGATTGATCAAAGGATTGGAAAATAGATAGATCCTGCTTCTTCTCCTCGATCCTTGCAATTATGTACTTGATTCCTACCACCATTTGATCTGTAATGAAGGATGATGGGAGCCCTCGTTGAGTTAAGCGGGAATTTTTTTCCCGCATATCACTGGTAATCTGGGTTAGCTTGGCTCTGTACTCTCCCACATGTTGGATAGCCTCATGCATAAAGATGAGAATATTTATGCCCATGGTCACCACAGTTCGATCCTTGATTCCCATGTTGCTTAATGCTTTATTGGAGGTTGTATATAATTTTCCCAATAATTTCCTAGCCTCTGAAACTTTATTAGATATCATCTCCTACACCTACTGCATCATTTTTCTAACCACCCTGCATAAACTTGTTGCCTATGCCATAAATTTTAGAGTGGGCTGAAATGTAAGGCATAATGCTTTGACCTTATCCTAGTATGATGCATGTAGTTCCTTGGCGATCTCCAGCAAGTTCATTTGGGGTGTTGGAGTCTGGGCTCTCAAAAGATTCAATTCCACAGTTTTACTACTCAACTCTGCCTTCAAATCTTCCATTCTTTTCTCCAGGATGGACAACTGACTCCTTAGAGTAGAAATTTCTCTCTCCTTCTCTCCCAAGGCCAATTCGGCTTGCCTTTGCTTCTCATTTTCTTGCTCCAAAGTGGCGTTCATCTCATTTATGTCCTCATTAGTGCTCTGTCAGAGCTGTTTTAGGCCATCATTTGTTTGCTTGAGTTGGAAACGCATGAGGAACACCTCCGCAAGGTTCGCCTGCCTACCACTTCCTCATGAGAACGCATAACGTTGAACCTTTCTGAAATGTGCAATGGTATGAGGACTCTGAGAGGATGGTGTTTTCTCACCAAGCGCCACCTATTGCTGTTGGACCCTCTACTACCTGAAGAAAATGTGAGAAAGATGTTTCCATTTTCTTTTTTTCTTTTTGATGAATTCCGCCCTACCATCGGTGAATATATATATATTGAAACATGGCCAAGGGCCTTGCTGATTAATATGTATATAAAATGTAAATACTCTTGGAAATAATATAATATGCAAATTTTCCACATCTGGCTCTTTCTTCATTTTATTTCAATTTTGCACTACTACGGTTGTTATTCTAAAAATCACTGAGAGAAAACCCGAAACTAATAAAGTAGGAAAAATATTTACATATTTACAAACTTGCTGCATAAGTTGAATCAACTAAATTTTTTGAGGTGTATTCCATTAATTGGAATACCCAACACTTCCCCTTCCATGGTATCTAACTCAAATGAGTTATATTGTTTGCACTGGATGATCCTAAATGACCCTGCCTACTGTCGAACTTTCCATGCTAGTCGAGCTTTTCTCCACGCTCATTAAACTTGAGCACCAAGTCCCCACATTATAGCCCATGGTTAGATGTCCTCTTATCAAACCACCTCTTCACCACCTATTGGTGGTTGTTCATTTCCTCGAGAGCATGATCTCTTTTCTCTTGATCCTCAAGTAACTTAGAAAAATGTACCTCCATAGCTCCATTTTGCTCAATTTCAAGAGATTTGAGCAATTGGATAGCAAGGATTTCCATATAAATGGGCAACAACACCTCCTTTCTGTACACCATCTCATAAGGATATGTTTTCAATATCTGCTTGGGCGTGATACAATTTTCCCATAGTGTTGTCTGGAGGTGTTTATGCCACTCCCTTTGGTGTTCTGAGCCTATTCTTTTAATCAACCTAATGAGATTTTTGTTCATGGATTCAGTGAGGCCATTCCCCTGTGGGTAATAGTTAGAAGACGTTTTTAAGAAAGATCCATATTTTAATGCAAATTGGCCCATTTTGGAGCCGAGAAAAGCTTTAGCATTATCAAATATGATTGTCTTTGGCGGGTCGAACCTGGCCACCAATTTCTCCAAGAAGTTCACAATTTCCGCCTCTGTTGCATTTTTCAATGGTATAGCCTCTGCTCACCTGGTGAAGTAGTTAGTTTTCATTAGTATCCATCTATGCCTGACTGATGAAAATGGATTAATCATGACAATGAATTCAAGATGCCATTGAGAAAAAGGCTCTTCCACCACTATTGGTTTTAGTGGCATAGCAACATTTTTCCTTTTTCCAACAAAAAGCTGACACTCACTGCAAGACTTCACCAATGAATATGAATCATTGAATAACATTGGCAAGAAATAACCAGCACATATGATTTTTATTCTAGTGGTTCTTGCTGAAAAATACCCTCTGACCAGGCCATTGTGATACTATTCCAATATTATTTTTACTTTCTCTTCAGTTACACATCTTAATAGGATACCATTGAAATTTCTTTTGAAAAGAACTCCCTCTAAGAGAACATAACCATTATTTTGCAATCGATAAAAATGTCTCTTGAATGATGTGAGATTGGTCGGATACCTTCCAGTTTGCATAAAGTTTATCCTAGCATCTAGCCAATCATCCTCGAAGCTTTCTTCATTTGGTAGCATAGGTTCTGAGACTTCGAACTCAGCAACTGGTTCATTGTTTTCAGCTAGGTACTCGCACAGTCCCTTTCCTTTGATAGCCTTAACTAGCTTAATTTCAGCGTCATACTCCAAGATCTTAGTTATCCAGTTAGCTCACTTCTCGGTGATTTCTCCTTCCATAATGTATTCCCGCACACTAGGGTGCAACACACAAAAATCACCTTGTTGCATGATATAAGGTGTTAGAACTTCTTCAGCCCCTTTACGATAACAAAAGATTGCTTCTCTATAAAGTTATATTTCACCTCATATTCTTTCAGGGTGTGCGAATAAAAGTCAATGGGTGATTCTCTTTTATCTTCATTGTCCTTCTACATTAGCACAGTGGTGATACTGTTGCCACCACCAAAGATGTACATAATGAAATATTTTGAAAAATATAGATTAATCAATACAAGAGCAGAAGAAATAACCTCTTTTATCAGTTCAAAAGCTTTTCTAGCTTTCATTTTCCATTTGAAAATCTGGTTCTTTTTTAGCATTAGAGTAATAGGCTGAACGATCCTTGCAAAGTATGCAATGAACCGGCTAATGAAATTAACCTTTCCCAAAAAAGATTGAACTCCCTTTTTGTTGATAGGTAGAGGGAGTTACATTATTTCTTTAACTCTCTCTAGATCAATGGTGATACCCTCCTTCGAAACAACATAGCCTAACAGCTTCCCCTATGAGACCCCAAACACATATTTTTTTGGGTTTAAAGAAATCTCGAACTCTTGGCATTTCTGGAAGACAAGCTCGAGATGATCAAAATGATCCTCGGCTGATTTTGAAAATATAGTTAGGTCATCTAGATAAATAAGAATAATTTTATGTATCAAATCCTTGAAGGCAATATCCATAGCTCGCTGGAAAGTGGCTCCAGCATTTGAAAGCCCAAAGGGAATTTTAGCATAAGCATATGTACCCCACTTGGTAGTAAATTCTATTTTGTGTTGGTCCTCCTCTCTCACATGGATCTAATTATAACCAGAGAAACCATCCAACATTGAAAACATTTCAGAACTAGCAACTGTTTGTAGAATTACCTCCATTGAAGGCAAGGGGTCATGGTCCTTCAGGGATGTTCTATTCAGGTCTCAAAAGTTGACCCACAAGCATATGCCACCATTCTTCTTCCAAACCAGCATCGGGTTAGACACCAAAGTGTTGTGCTTGATCAGAAACACTATCTGAGATGCAATCAACTTGTTTAATTCCTATGACATGAGTGACTCGATCTTTTGATTGACTGTCATCTGCCTCTGACGCATAGGTTTCACTCCTTCCAATAGCTCAATGGTGTGCTGGATAATCCTAGGATCATATCCCTTAAGATCATCATATGACCAAGCTACCACACTTAGATACTCTCTCCAAAAGTGCTTCAACCTTTCTTTATTCTTCTAGGAGATGCCTCTTCCAACCTTGAGCTTTTTATCTTCTCCAATATGAAAATTGGTATAGTCACCTTTATCAGCTACAAGCTTTCTCCTATCTTTCATTGCATCATCATAATCAAATAGAATCTTGAGAGTGACTAGACCCCTGGGAAGCTTATTTGATTTTAATTAGATTACTTGATCTCCATAGGCCTCATAAATCTTTGGCTGTAGTTGATCTGCAAATTCTCTGGACAACTGAAGAAATAATGCGATGTGAGTATCACTATCAAAAACCTGCCAGTCCTGATCATTGTTCAGGACTGTAGGCCACACAATCACTTGTACTGAGTTCCTATTGTTAATCAACTCAGATGCTAGTTCAAACTGAGATCTGACAGTTGCCATTCGGTCAACTTTGGAGTTTTTCTCTTTGGGTACAACTTGAATATTGAATGCCTCAAAGCCCTCAATCAGATCCCAAACTCTATGCCGGTATGATCTCATATGAACATTCTTTGTAGCAGAGAGCCCTCGAATTTGGTTCACCACCAATTCAGAATCTCCAAACACACATATTTTCTTTGCGCCTATTCTCTCTGCCAAATCCAAACCATGGACGAGGCCTTCATATTATGTTTCATTGTTTGAGCATGCAAACTAGAAGTGGTAAGACCTCAATGTCTTATCCTTGGATGGAGATACCAAACATATTCCTGCACCGACTCCAACTTTGCATCTTGCTCCATCAAAGTGCAAGGTCCATAACTTAGACGATGCTTCTCCTCCGGACTCTTGAGTCACTCTAGGCATAATCTGGTCTTCTTCATGTATGACATACATTCCTAGCCTAGTAGCATGATAGTTTTCAAAGGGGTCTATATCTATAAACTCATTCAAAATAGCCTTGTCTACCTCTGTCTAGGAGTTGCTTGCTTCCTCTTCCTCAAGGAGTTCGACATTGAGCCTCTCTTTGGAAGTGATTGAGGTATGTGCTGGCTTGAAATTGAGCATGGCTTCATGAGCCACATGTTCGAAATGCAAGGATTCCAACAATAACTTCATCTTAGCTCCATGCTTCGTTCTCATAATCAAGTGCAACCAATCCAATGCCATGTAACCTCCAACATTTGTAGTGAATTCTCGGGACAAACATATCCTGAATAGAGGAGGGACATCACTGAGCACAGTATCCTAATTCACGATAATGCTTAGACAGGAAAATAATGTCATGGGAAATCCTTTGATTACTCTGACGGTGTCAACCTTGTTCCCATCAATTTGAATGAATCCTTTGTTAAGAGGCTCATATTTGAGCCCTAGAGCATTAGCTACTTGCTTTGGAATGACGGTGGTGCTAGCACCAAAGTCAATCATATAATTATGCAACAACTTGTTACCAATTATGAGTGTTAGAAAGAAAGGCTTGGGTTTAGGCTTACTCTCTTTTTTGGATTTCTTTTCTTCTTGCTGATTGGCTAAAACTCTATCCAAGTCTAGCTTGGATGTCTTGTTCTTCGAGGTCTGCTCCAACATCTTCATGTCTTCTTCTCCCAATAATGCCTTCTACAATATTAGCTTTTTCTTTGGGATGGCTAGGATATCCCACAAGGAAACATTGGTGAAGTATTTCTTTAGTTGCTCCACCATGTTGAATGGCATTTGTGAATGATGAGTCATAGTAGCTTGCTCCTTTTCCTTTGCAACTGGTACATCTGGCTATTTGGCAATAATCAGGGTGATCACGGGGGCTTTTTCTTTTGGAGGAGGTGGATTCGGGGAACAAGGAGCAACCTCCTTGGACTATTGCGGAACTGATGATAGTTTTGATGATGGACTAGACGTTGAAATAGGTGAACCTTCAGTTGGTAAAGATGTGAATTATCTAGTGAGTCTTTGCTTTGAACGCGTATTGTAATCCGATTGCACTTGTGATACTTGTGCTAATGGAATATCATTCAAGAATGTCGAATCCTCTCCTTCCATCCAAGAAAAGAGCACCTAGTTCAAAGCTATTTCTAACTCTTGCTCTATAGAAATTCCTTTCATTTGAGCAGTGAGAACTGCATTATCCATTTGTTGTGATCCATACTTATGGCCTCTAGAATTAGGCATGCTACCTTGGCTACGTTGCTCCACTATCTTTTGTTGCAAATTTCCTCTCAGATAATTTCGGGGCATATGTGCATCATTACAAGGGAAGCACCATGAATTAATTTCCTTGGAAAGATTGTTTTGTCCCGCTACTAGCTCCTTGCTAAATCTAGGATGGACGGTCTGCATCAGCAAAGTCACCGAGACTACTTGGTTGTTCTGCTAAGTTTGGGTATTGTCACGCGACCTATCCTACCAGTGGTTCTGCTAGAAAGGAGCCTTCCTACCTTGGTAGTTTTGGTAAGATGGATTTTGGTAGCTATATTATTGTCGCTTCATACTAGTTAACTCATTTGCCATGGTTTACATCTGCTCTTTCATCTCGTTCATTTCAGTCGTCAGGGCGTTAGGCACCGGAGCCACACTCGACGTCATTCTCGGGTACACATACATAGACTTGGGATGAGTTTTAGGAGCACTGGTTGAAGCTACCTTTAATTCTGTAGCATTGAACTCTAGGAACAATGGCATGATAGGTCTTGGCACCAATTTTTTGGCAGTAATAAGATTGTTCTCTGTAGTGACGAAAAGGCTATAGGCATCGGGTAGAGTATTTCTGCCAAGATCTTGTAGTATCATAGAAATATCAGCATTTATGGACTTTAAATAAAACATGATCACTAGGTCTAGAGGCAGCCAACTACCAATAGAAACTCTCTACCAATTCGAATGAAAGCGAGCATTGAAATCGGCCAGAGCTTCATGGGGAGCTCACTTTATATGAGCCAGCTGGTGATATAGCGAAGACTTGTCGCCAGCATTTGAGAAATGTTCGTAAAAAGGATCTCTGAGATCCTCCCAACTGGCAACTGTATTAGCCGAAAGAGTAAGATACCAGCTCAATGCCTTTCCTCTGAAAGAGGCGACAAGTAATATTAAAGCCACGTTCTCATTAGTAATGCCATGCACATGACATACGTCAACTACATCTTGCAAATGCTCCATCGGAGTCTTTGAATCATCCCCCGAGAACTTAGGGATAGCCTTTAAAGTGGAATTCAAGATTGGAGCCCATACAGCAATAGGCACAAGCGCTACCAATAGATTACTAGCATCCCAATCTACATAATTTTTAGCAGCCATTGGCGTAGGAGATGAAGAAGAAGAGGGAGGTGAAGTATTAACTTTTTGACCTCTCGCTTGGACTAAAACTAATGGTGATACAAGTAGGCCAGGGAATCTTATAGTTTGAGACCTAGTGGCAGGCTTATGGTTCGTACAATCTTATTTATCAAGCAAACATGCTAGTTTGCAACCCACTAGGTGTGCCAGAAAAAGAACTGTTGAGGCAAAAATTTGTAGGGGTAGTAGCCTTATGGGAAACTTAGCTAATGGGGGACCTATGTGCGTAGCTAAGTGACCTATGGGTTTTATCGAAGTTGGCTCTTCATTTTTATGGGAGGCAGGTAAAGGGTAAGAAGGATAACATGAAATATGCACACCTAAACTAAGGTGATGTGCCAAATCAAAAGAGAATTAACTAAGCACAATGCTGAAAGCAAAGGATTGAATAGTAACTGTTGTTTATCAAATAGATTCTTTTGAACACAAAAAACATAAGAACATCAATTCATTTGCATAGCATAACCAATACAACACAGGCCAACACAGAAGAGTAATAAAATGATCTACATTTTATTGAGTTGCATGAAGATTATGAAAGCTTAAAATAGACATTTAGATATTTGAAGAAATGAAAGCATAGTTTAATATCCTATTAAATGCATGCAAATAGAGAGGTTGAATTGATTAGCACAGTCTGCCAGTTCAAATTCAATAGAAAATATTACAAAGGCTAATTCCCAATGCTCAAGAAATTTAATCTATCTAACAACAACCTATCAAACGAGAAAGGTGCCACGGGAAGCCATCAATGAACTAGATCTTCTTGAGCCAACACCAATAGAACAATCATCCAACATTGCACCAACAAGCGTGTCCCCAGAGAAACCTGGACCACAGAGCAGTAGAAGAGAACACACAATAGCAGAAAGGAACACGTGGTAGAAAAATGGAAACTGAAACACAGGCGTCACACCCAAGATAACGAATGCATGAATGGGCACCACACATAGAGCACATGGAGCCCGACAAAAGATAGGTGAGACGACTAAAAAAAAAATCCCAACAGGAAGCCACGTGTTCCAATGCTTAGCAAAAGAAACCCCAGAGTGGGACCAACTCAGAAAAAGTCAGGAAAGCACCACACATAAAGCAAATGTAGCTTGGTAAAAGAAAAACCAAATGACCCAACTCAAAGCTCTGATAGGAAGCCATGTGTCGGATTTCAAGAAATTGCAAGTGATATAGAAAAGGTGAAGCTGAAAACTAAAAAGAAAACCCTAAAGGCAACACGGTGCATGAATAAACATTCACAGTTACCCTTTAAATTCTTTAGTTGTGGAGAAATAGGTCATTATGCTGCAAAGTGTCTGAAAAGAGCTAATAGGAATAAGTAAATATATGAGAAATAAAATAAATGAAATAAGATTAACAAAGCATATTTTGTGAATGAGAATGCTAGTATATCTGATGAGGATTCAAAATATGAAGATCTTGATCACAATGAATGCTTGTTCTTGGCGATAAAGGATGAACCTACTTCTGCTAATTTTGAAAAATAGGTACATGAGAGCCCTTTGGAGAAGGAGAAAAATGAAGGTCCTATTATCTTTTCCCTACATGATAAACAAGAAAAGAACTATTGAGTTGTTGATATTCATTGTTTGAATCACATGAATGGTGATAAAATTAAGTTTGTTAATCTTGAAAAGTATGATGGAGGCTTGGGTATGTTTGGAGATGATATTCGAGCTAAAATTTGTGGGATAGGTTTAGTAAGTTTTGATGGCAAGCATAATATTGATGATGTCTACTACTTTAAGGGTTTAAGGCATAATATTTTGAGTGTTGGATAGATGTGTAGTAAGGGATATGATCTTATGTTTAAGGACATGAGAGATGTGAAATCGATAAAGGATTAAAAAAAATGATTGTTTTTAGAAAAAATCTGAAGGAAATATCTACCAATTGAAGGGTGTTGATAATGATGCTTTATGACCTAGATTAATGAAAATTGGTTATGGCATCGAAGAATGTGTCACATGAATTTTGACAACTTGGAAAGGATTAGTGTTGTTTAGGTTGTGAGATATTTATTGAAGATTACAAATCCTTTTAATTCTATTTGCAAAAATTGTCAGTTTGGAAAGCAAGTGATAAGTCCTTACAGATCAAAGGAAAAATATGCTAATGGACTACTGGATTTAGTTCATACAGATCTCTATGATCCTACAAGAGTGAAAAGTATACTAGGTGAAAGGTATTTTATTCTTTTGATTGATGATTATTCTAGATATACACTGGCTACATTTTATAGAGAGAAATTAGATGCATTAGATAGATTCAAGACTTTCAAAGCTATGAAAGAAGAACTTATGCAGATTAAAAAGAATCAAACTTGGGAGTTGGTCCCACGATTAGTAGAAAAAAATATTATTGGATCAAAGTGGGTGCTTAGAAATAAGTTGAATGAGGATGGAGAAGTGATTAGAAACAAAGTGAAGCTTGTGTCTAAAGGTTGTACTCACATGTGGAAGGAATATATTTTTAGGAGAGATTTACCCTGGTAGCAAGAATAGAATCTCTAAGGATTTTCTTATAATTTTCTACTCATATATATTTCAAGGTCTATCAAATGCATGTCAAGTCAAAAATTTTTAATGCTGAGCTAGAAGAGTAAGTCTACATGGAACAACCAGAAGGATTTCAATTGTCAGATCAATTGGATATGGTGTGTAGATTGAAGAAAGATACTAGAGCTTGGTATGCAATGTTAGACAAGTATTTGATTCAACAAGGTTTCAATAGAGGTATTCCAGACAACAATCTATATTTTAAGATTGAAAATGATAAAATATATATTGTGTTTGTATATGTTTATGACAATATATTTGGAGGTTTTGAAACTATGTGCATGATGTTTGCAAAAGAGATTGCAAAAATAATTTGAAATGTTTATGTTGTGAGAGATGAATTTATTTCTTAGGCTATAGATCAATCCAACAGAGAAATGAATTTTTATTTCACAGTCTAAGTATGTGAAAGATATGTTGAAGAAGTTTTGGATGGATGATTCCAAACCGGTATGTACTCCTATGGTGACTAGTTGTTGAGCCATGGGGAAAATAGGGAGTTTGAAATGCCCCTATTGTCCTTAGGTCATTCAATAATATCATAGGAATCCTAATTGGATTGACTATCAACCTCAAGGGTGAGTCAATCCTCAATAGAGAAGACCTAGGAGTGGGTTCTTTAAAATTTGAGGGGTTCACCACTAAGAAAAAGCTTCGAAAAGACAACTTAGCATTCAACTTACAAAACATAACAATGCAAGCTAAATGAATGATGCAAATAATGAAATTATACAAGTTAGGGCATGTGTACCTGGGAGTTCTAGAAATGTAACAAGGATTCTAGAAATGAAAGGAAGCTATCAAAAAGTTCTATGGAGGACTAAGATGCCCTTATTGTTGACTTAGTCTCATTGTTGTTTTTCGAGGAAAATGTGGAATCTTCATATGTCAAAACTGGATCTGAAAGAATCTCTACAAAATACCCTCGGGAGGACTAAGATTCCCTAGGTCTAGTGACTTATTCCCATATGGAATTTCTGAAATCTCTAAATGTGTTCCCGAGGTCCAAATTCTCTACTTCCTTCTCTGATCTCATGTCCTCAATCTCCTGTATTTCACCTATAGGTGAGTTTTCATGAAGATGACAACTTTCCAATGCAACTTTTTAACTTTGAAACTTTTCACTTAAAATTATCTTCAAGTCTTCAACCTAAATATACAATCACAAACACACAAGAGGGGAAAAACTTGTTGATTGTTAGTAAATGGGGCTTTTCCTTGGTCAAACCCCTTGTTGGTAATTAAACCTTGAAATCAAATGAAATGGAGGGAAATTATGAATGAACAAAATGAAATATTACAACTCACCAAACCCTTGCTATGAAATCTACAAAATTATGTGAAATTGATAGCTTGGATATATATCTTGAATCAAAGGAATGCTTGCTATGTATGGAATTGAATTGCTTTCTTGAATCAAAACCCTACATCACAAATATTAGCTCAAAAACACACATTATGCAATAATCTCTTTCATATGACACTTCAATCTTGATGATAGCTCCAAATTATTGATGAATTGCTCTTGAATGCTTGAATACTTGAATTCTTTGATGCTTAGAATGCTTGGATGTTTAGATTGCTTATTAGATTGCTAGATATGAAAATGAGTGAAAGAACCTTGTATTTATACTTATCCATGTTTAATATCTCAAAATTACACCACAACAAGCCGACATATGAATTTATTAAGTAAAGGAGGCTAAATCCCATCAAAATTTGAAATTAAATTCCAAAAAAGCTTAAGGGGGACTAAGATTCCCTAGGTGGCATCTTAGTCCCAAGGCTAAAAAATTGGGGCACAGACTCCAAAAAGGGGCCTATTTAAGGTGCCTTTGAAATCAGGGTCCTAAGACCTTGGGAGAAAAAATATGCCCTACGTGGCATCTTAGTCCTGACCCAAAATTCAAGGAGACTCAGATAGAATCATTAAATTATCATATATGCTTTGATGTTTGTCAGGATTAGCTAGAAAAATATATAGTTAATTAGGATTTTGGATGCAAAATAGGACCAATTAAGACATAAATAAGGAAAAATAAAGCAAGGTTGGCCCAAAAAAGTGTGAAAATGCAAGGATATGCATTTTCCTACACTAAATTTAGCCCCCACTTTAGTGAGTGGATGAAATTGCTTCAAAATCACACTAAATTAGCCAACCACACAATCAAGAGGGGTTCAAATGTACAAATGTTAGTAAGATAGGATGGAAATAATCAAGGGGGTGGATAAGCCCCTAGGATGAAGATCCTATGGAAAACAAACATAGGCACAAAGGAACACACTTGCGGATGATATATGAAGCCATAACTAGATAAAAAACATACACCATCAAAGACAGGAAAAAGGAAAAAGGAAAAAGAAAAAAATAAAATGGATCAAGCTTTGACTGACCATCCAGTGCATTGTGGATCAGGTGTAGGCTATTTTTCCAAAAAGGTATACAAGTGGAACACATTTTCCACTATGTAAAATAAATGTATGATCACAAGGGCTAGTGAAGCTAGTTGTCCACTAGGTGAGCCCCAAGAAGTCCATATCAAAGTCATAGCCCCATGGGTATGATAAGGACAAAAATAAAAATGCATGCTCACAAGGGTTAGTGAAGCTATTTGTCCACAAGGTGAGCCCTGAGGAACCATATCAAAGCCATACCTCCATGAATTTAATAATGTACAAAAATACAATACAAGAAGAAAGAGAGATGTTCAAAGGGATTTTGCTTAGTTCATGCAAGTTCTCATCTTAGGGAGCACTGTGATTAATGTCTCCAAGAGAATAAAATTCAAAGAAATCTCAAACTCCCAAAGGAAATCAAACACAATGAAACCACCAAGAAACAAACACATCACAAGAAGAAAGAAAATCATGCAATAAAAAATGAGTGTCAATGTATGCCCCCACTTTAAAGCAGTTGTTTACACCATTGTTATGAGCAATTTATTTAAAGTAGAAGAAACATGAGATTATGTCACATGTGAGACAACTTAAGGCATTTAATCCACATCCAAATATTTCTCTTATATATACAAGGAAGGTGGCCAGCTAGCCAAAAGAGGCAACGATAGGTGACATATGAGGACAAGGCTACCTAACCCTTTTCCCCCACTTAGTGTAGGACAAGGATGAGCTGAAATTATTGATGAGAAACATGCTCATGTAAAAATTAGTATCAATTAGAGGAATTAGGTGCTTCAACACAAGGAATATCACCACACTCTTTAATATGTTGAATTTTATCACTTAAAGCCTTACATTCATTAGTGGAATGACCATGAACTCTGTGGTATGCACAAAATGAATTCTTGTAGTAAAATTTATTTTGTGTTCTTGGGGGGGGAGATATCAAACGATCTTGGAAGAGTCTCAACAAGATACTTTCTTGATAAAAAGTAGAGGATGTTTCATTATTTTATAGCAAATATATCTCTTCCTTAGTATTAGTTGTCATACCTACACAAGACTCTTTGGATTGCGAGATTTCATTCTCTTCTTTGAAGGAAGATGTAAAATCTATGAAATTTGAATAGTAAGTGTTTTGGGTGATGAAATTGATGTTGAGGATTTCTTTATTTCTTGCAAATGATAACAATCAAGACCATTAGTGTCTATCAATTCAAGATGCACTATTGTTAAAGTTGTCTTAGAGGGATCTTTTGTTAGAGTTTTAATATTTAGTGAAGGTTTGTTTGATGGTTTTATTTCTATCATAATACAATAACCAAGACCATGAGTTTTTTCTTGCGTGTGAGGCTCTATAGGGACACATATACCTTGTTCTCTAGCACCACATCCTTTTCCACTATATCCTAGATGTTTCATAAGCTCATAAGCTCTTCCATAAAGTATTTTCATTTCTTTAGGATTCAGTGGTTTTTGACAGTGTATCTCATTAAAATTTGTCGTATAATTTACTTCTTCTTCTAAAGTGATTGAGGTGGATGCTTTCAAAGGGTCATCCCAATTTTGTGTTGACATTACTGCTTTTTCTTTTCCTTTTTCAGAGTCTTTTTTTATGATCTTGTATTCTCCCATGAATGTAGGTTCTAAGTCTAAGGAACCCTAATCATCTTCTAATTGCTTCATGAAATCCTCAATATTTTTCTATCTTTCTATTGCATGGGTTCCACTTGTGTAGTTGGTGTCAATATGTTTAAAGGATACTCTCTTTTTCCTCAATGTTCAAACAACTGTTTGGTTTAGGGTCAGCTTCAAGTGTGTAAAATTTGTTGTTGTAGACATACTTAATTTTATGATGAAGAGGGGAAGGCACCCCATTCATTGCATGAATCCATAGTATACCTAAAAGAAGATTATATGAAAGATCATGAGGCATAAAATGGGTTGGTGTTTCTAATGTGGCCTTTCTAGCTTTAATAGCTAAAGTGATTACACCAAGAAATTGCTTTTGCATGTTATGAAAGCTATTAATAGGTAAAGAGGCAGGTGGGATTTTTGATTTATCAACACCAAGCTTATCTAAAATATTTGCACTACACACATTTAAGTTTGAGCTATTTTCAACAAGAGTTTTCTTTATCCCTATCATATTGTATTGAGCTATGATCATGAAATCATCACATTATTTTTGAACTTCCAAATGAGGGAGTTGAATTTGGTGGAAAACAATGTCAAAATTTAGTCCTTGAATCATGGTTGTTATATCATTAAATTTCACATTAGGAGGGATAGGAACTTATTGTAGGTCACTTTGAAGCATAGTGTGATAGTTAGGTGAATTTTGAATCAATTACCAAAGGGATATCTTTGTGGGAGTAATTTTAAGTTGTTCAACAAGATCATACTCCTTTGCACTTTGTGAAGGAAAATGAGGGGGAAATGGTAAGATAGGATTAGGCAATAGGAGGGATGTTGAAGGTGTTTGTCTTGGTTGTGGATTGTTTCTAGTGTTGTATGTATGAGCAATGGTATTGTAACTTAGTTGCTGTGAAACATTTTTCTTCGGTGGTTCAAGGATAAGGATGGGTTTGTTTTGAACTTTTTTTTTTTGAGAGGGTGGATAAATGATAAGTTTAGGCCCAGGAGAGTACTCCAAGGGGTATCTAATGTGCATAACCTTAGAAAATTTATCCTTATTTTAATGATCTCTTAGTGAAGAGGAGTCTAATGTTACTTTATCATCTTCATGTAAGGAATTACTATTTCCAATGTTCTCATTGTCTTCCACTATTATATCTTCCCTAGTACGATGGTTTATAAGAGAACTAAAAACCAAATGTTCTTGAAATTAAAGGGTTCGTTCTTCCAAGATGACTTCATCACATGTAAATGAGTTATCAATAGTTGAATTGTCTTGTTCATCAATAGTGGGGATACTAGGATAAGTCTCTATTTGATTGTTATAATTGTTCATGACTTTATCATTTTTCTCTAAGGCCTCATTATCTTGTGCTATACCATCTACCCTAGTAGGAGAGCTTGTAAGATGTTCATCACATTCCATGGTTATATTTTGTAAAATAGATTCATCACAAGTAGGGGAGGCATCAAGAGAAGGACAACTATGATTTTCATGCTTACCAAATAGATATTTCCAAATTGTAGGAGAATTAGGGAAGGGAGGAACAAGATTCTCATGACTCTCAATAGGTGCTTCTTCTAACACCAACCTATTCTCTTTTCATCAAGGAGGGATATTAGGAGAAGGGAAATTTTGATTATAATGGCTATATATGATATCATCCTCTTTTGATAAGACATTCTCACAAGATAGGAATGAATGGAGACTAGGTAAGGAGATTTTAGAAATAGTTCTATGATCTCATCTTCTTGTTTTCTAATATCTTCCAAATGGGGAAGATGAGAGGGACAATCAAGATTCTCAATGCTTGTATCTTCTTTCATAAAGATATCTTTGTCAATAATAGAAGAGGTATCGGGAGACAAACAAGTATGACTATTATGATTGTGTACACTTGCATCCTCTTATATTAGACCATCCTCACCAATAGGCAATGCAATATTAAGGATTGTGCCAATGGTTTGATCCATTTTCTTTAAGATGTTCTCATAACTATACAAGATAGTAGAAGGACAACTAACATGTTTTTTAATGACCTCATTATTGTAATCTAAATTGAAATCATAAGAGGGGATGTTGTACTTGTGCAATCTATTTTTAACCATATCAAAGTCACATCTCTTGAAATAAAAAATGATATTGTAACAGAGTAAATAAAGTGCAATTCAATGACCTAAAGTTAAATGTTTAAATGAGATTTTTGGATTTGAAATAAAGTAATTTACTCATTACACTATGCAACAACCTGAAAGATGAAATTTTATAAATGAAATTCTGGAATTAAGTAATGCATGAAATAAACCACTTTAAGCTAGATTTAATTAAATGCATGTAACAAAAACTCAACCAACTGAAATAGATAACCAATGGCATAAAAAAGGAGCATAGAAAAGAAGATTTAAACCCTGAAAAATAGAGCTTCAATGTTAATAGGGACTAGGACACCAACAAGGGTGTCATGGTCCTACTAGTGAAATTTTTAGGTTCTAGAAACTAGAACAAAAGACAAACAATAGAGATAGAATTATGAGCCAAAAAGACATAGAGGGACAAAGACACCAAGAAGGGATTTTTTTTCCTAGTAGAGGGATTTTTAGAAAAAACAAAAAAAATTGAGTTGTTAATAGTGTTCCTAGGTTGCCTACCTAGGGAGCTGATGTTTAGAAACATAAAATTGTGCAATTGAATGCAAGAAAAAGTAACTAATGACAAACAATTGGATGCAAATTTGAATGCAATTTTTTTCAATTTTGAATGCAATACAAATGTTCCTAAATGCAATTAGGATGATTGAAAATGCACTTTTAAGGTTTTCAATGAGATAAGATGATGCAAGAATGCAAAAAATGCAACCTATATTCACTTTCACTAATCCAAATATGAGAAACCCTAGATATTCATTCACTAATGCAAGATGCAATGGAAGATGCAATGCAACCTAGATCTAGGATATTAATGAACTCTGAATTAGAAAGTGAATTCTCTAAAATTTTGAGTTCATCAAAATGAACCGTGGGGAAAATAAGGGGTTTGAAATGCCCCTATTGTCCTTAGGTCATTCAATAATTTCCTAGGAATCCTAATTGGATTGACTATGAACCTCAAGGGTGAGTCAATTCTCAATAGGGAAGACCTAGGAGGTGGTTCTTTAAACTTTGAGGGGTTCACCACAAGGATAAACCTTGGAAAAGACAACTTAGCATTCAACTTACAAATCCTAACAATGCAAGCTAAATTAATGATGAAAATAATGAAATTATGCAACAAAACGTTAGGGCATGTGTACCTAGGAGTTTTGGAAATGTAACAAGGATTTGGGAAATGAAAATAAGCTATCAAAAAGTGTTATGGAGGACTAAGACGCCCTTACTATTGACTTAGTCCCACTGGTATTTTTTAGGGAAAATGCAAAATCTTCAGATGCCATAACTAGATCTGAAAGAATCTCTACAAAAATACCCTAAAGAGGAATAAGATGCCCTAGCTGGTGACTTATTTCTATCTTGAATTTTTGAAATCTTTGAATGTGGTCCCAAGGTCTAAAGTATACACTTCCTTCTTCTTTGATCTCAAGGCCTGAATCTTCGAAATTTTTCCTGTAGGTGAGTTTTAATGAAGATGAAAACTTTGCAATTCAACTTTGCAACTTTTCACTTCGAATTATCTTCAAGTATTAAATCTAAATCTGCAATCACAAACACACAAGAGGGGAAAAACATTTTGATTGTTAGTAAATGGGGGTTTGCCTTGGTCAAACCCCATGTTGGTAATTAAACTTTGAAATCAAATAAAATGGAGGGAAATGATGAATGAACAACATGCAATGTTACAACTCACCAAACCCTTGCTATGAAATTTGCAAACTTGTGTGAAATGGCTAGCTTGGATATAGATCTTGAATCAAAGGAATGTTTGATAGATATGGACTTGAATCACTTGCTTGAATCAAAACCCTACATCACAAATTTTATCTCAAAAAAAAACATGATGCAGTACTCTCTTTGATATGATGCTTGAATCTTGATGATGGCTCTAAGTTCTTGAGGAATTTCTCTTGAATGCTTGATACTTGAATGCTTGATACTTGAATGCTTCGATACTTAGATTGCTTGTTAGATTTCTAGATATGAAAATGAGTGAAAGAACTTTGTATTTATACTTATACATGCTTAATATCTTGAAATTAAACCACAACAAGACAACATATGAATTAATTAATTAAAGGAGGCTAAATTCCGCAAGAATTTGAAATTAAATATCAAAAAAATATTAAGGGAGACTAAATGCTCTAGGTGGCGTCTTAGTCGCAAGGGTAAAAACTTGGGGCACATACTAAAAAAAGGGACCCATTTAAGGTGCCTTTGAAATCAAGGTCCCAAGACCTTAGGGGGACAAATATTCCCTAGGTGGTGTCTTAGTCCTGACCCAAAAATCAGGGACACTTAGATAGAATCATTAAATTATCATTTATCCTTTGATTTTTGTGGGGATTAGCCAAAAAAAGATATAATTTATTAAGCTTTAGATGTAAAATAGGACCAATTAAAATACAAATAAGGATAAGTAAAGAAAGGAGGGTCCAAACAAGTGTGAAAATGCAAGGGTATGCATTTCCTACACTACAGTTACAAACTGGGTAAAGATGATGATTCACCTAAGGCTGATTAGAGTAAGTATAGATCTATGATTGGTGGATTAATATATTTGACTATTACTAGACCAAATATTATGCATGTTGTCTATCTTGTGGCTAGATTTCAAGAATATCCTTAGGAAACACATGTTTCTATTGTTAAAATAATTTTTAGATATTTGAATGACACTTTGGATTATGGATTATCATATCCTAGAGATACAGACTTTACACTAAGTGCTTATATAGATGTAGATTGGGATAGATGTGTAGATGATAAAAATAGTACAAGTGGTGGTGCATTCTTTCTCTGATGTAGATTGGTGGCATGGTTGAGAAAAAAGAAAGATTCAATTTCTTTTTCTACTGCTGAAGTTGAGTATATTGCTACTTCATCTTGTTGTACACAAGTTCTATGAATGAAATAAGCATTGAAAGATATCACAGTGGCATATGATGATCCTATTTCCATTTTTTGTGATAATACAAGTACAATTAACATTTTAAATAATCATTGATGCACTCAAGGATGAAGTATATATCTATCAAATATCATTTCTTTAGAGAGAAGGTTGTACAAAATGAAGTAAAGCTTGAGTATGTTTTGAAAAAGGATCAAATTATTGATATATTTATGAAGGCTCTTCCTAGAGATACTTTTGAGTATCTTCAGGATAATTTATATGTTGTTTCCCTCCTTTCTTGAACTAGATTCATATGGAGATGCATCAGTCCAGTGGATCTATGGATCTATCTTTCTTCTAGACTAATGTTTGGTTGCTACCTCTCAAGGGGAGCAGGTAGTATTGTGTGTTGTCATTGTGAGTTTTATGGTGTCAAAGGATAAATCAATGTAAATATCTTTTAACTTTTTTATTGATTTCAAAGGGGGAGAGAAAAGGAAGAATGTGGAAAAAAAAAAAAATTAAAAAAATTAAAAAAGAAAGAGACAAAAGGAAGAAAAATCTTGAGAAGTGTATTTAGAGCTAGTATGTTGTCTTTGATGGTTTTTCACATCATGTGTTGTCGTCAATGAAAAAGGGGGAGATCATTGCAAGAATGTAAGGAATGATGGAAGGAATGAAAGTGTTTTCATTGATGTCAACTAGTCAATTGTTTATCAATTGATTTTTGTTGACCACATATGTTGAGGATATTGAGAAAATTGTATTGAAGGAAGATTAAAAGTGTTTAGTTTTTTCTCTATATTTTATCCTATGTTTGTGTAGTTTAGATATGTTGATCATGGTAGTTAGAAGATGCTATATCTAGATTTTTGGTTCTTGATTCTTTGTTCAGTGCAAGTTGTGTTCACCAATTGTGAACTATGGTGTTTTGTGTTTTTGTTTGACGTCCAAGAGAAATGTTGCTTGTCTGTATTTCACTTTGATGAATTCTTGTGATAATTGGTTCTAGAGATGAGTTGTTTTGATTGTATTGAAGACAATTTTGGTATCTGGAAAGTTCATACTTAATTGTTCTATGTGTTTTACACTAGTTTGGCTAACCTTTTGTGGAATACTAATTTAAAATTTAGTGAAGTGTGTTAGATCTATTTTGGTCCTTATGAAGCATGCATTTGGGTCATCCTCATTCTCATTCCACCCTAGGATATTTTGGCACTAGCCTAATTTGAATTCAATATTGTATGGATGACTTTGGATATGTTTCAAAGTTGAAGATAGTATAAATTCAAGATGAGTTAGTATTGAAGAGACACACAAGAGTGAAGAAGAGAGATAAGAAAAAAAAAGGTACAAATAGAAGAAACATTGATGCTATTATACAATTTTTTGAGATTCGAGTGTGGCATATTAGTGTGAAGCCTAAATGATGAGTTTCTAGATGTAGTAAATAGAAGGTGTACTCTATCTTTTATGCATGTCTGTGGGTGGTTGTGGTGGATTTCTCTATTGCAATGAGATCATTGTCTCTTTGTAACATATCTCCTGTATCTTTGTTGTATCCTTATGGCAGTGAGTCCTCTGAGTTGTTAACCTTGTTGGATAGTGAGTCTTATTCAGGATAGTGAAACCTGTTTTGGATAGCGAGTCCTTGTTTTGATAGTGAGCCTTGTTTCTTAGGTAGTGAGCCTCTTGTAATCAGTTTTGATATTCTCTATAGTGTGAGTTAATCCTCATTGTGGTTTATCCCTCATTGTGTTTTCCATGTAAGTATGGTTTTGTTGTGTTTGTTTGATAGTTTTTAGTTTCTACACTTGAACTTAATGTTTAAGCATTTAAGCAGTGTTAAGGATTAGTTCTAGTAATTGTATTAAAGGTTTAATTCTATGAAAACTGATTCGACCACTCTTAGTTTTCATATTTAAATTACTTAGCATATTCTCTTCCATCTACTTTCTTGTACATTCTATCAGGGGTTTAGAGTGAAAATAATAGGAAACAAACATAACATACAATAAGATCAACAATTTCAAACATTTAGAATAGCCACCATAAAGATAAAATACAAACCAATAGGGAGAATTATAAATTCCAACATTAAATCATAAAAATGTGGACAATGAAATAATAAGTCAAGTGTGACCAAGGGCCACAAACTAGATATATGGAAAATTTGGTGACTAGACCACCCATAAGAAAATTATGAAAAAATCAATGTCAATCCACAATCAATAATAGAGAGCTCATCAATAACCAAAATGAAGCATAAAGCTTAGAAAAAATGATTACATGAATTAAATGACTAATGTTAGCCACACATGAGGGAGTAAGGGCTACTTAACAACTTGGGAGTATAACATCTAAAGTGTTTTAGAGAGGGTATGCTCAAACACAATTGAAAACATACTTTACCAACTCTAATTAACTATGGCAATGGAAACCACATTTAAAAAATGCACTTCATCTAGACATGATCACATTATGATGAAAGAAGGAATATGTAGGGTTTACTATGACATCCATAAATACTATCCACACAAAGGTGGGGCTTCACCCAAGCACCACTTTCATAAGGAATTTATAATTATAGTACAATGGCACACACAATAATCACATCATGGATCACTACTACATGCTATAAAAAATGATATCCATGTCACCACATGGAACATCACAATTGATGCTCTAAGAAAACCAACACAATGATCCTAATAAGCATAATTTCATTTAAAAATTAAATGTCCACCCGATGCAAGAGGGAAATTAATGCAAATTATCCATCTAGGTTATTATGAGAATCCTAGGGACAACATGATCTAGGGATGTAAGTCATTGACCCAAATATTCTATTTTGACAATGCAACCTTTCATTTATGCACCAACATAAGAATTTCACAAATATGATGATACTCCAATAGGAATACAATGCACCATGTACCATAGGAACCATTAACTTAAGATCACATTTTCAACAATTAGGCATATGATATACACCACATTTATTTCAATACATCAGTCACGTAAGAAATTTAATAATTATTTATCATGAGACAAAATATTAACACCCAATTTCAATAAAATACATCCATATACAAACATCCAAATAGGACACATAAGAATAGACAAGGCCACTCAAGGGTCACTAAACATTTACACTAAACATAATCGAGACATCAAGATGGAAACCACACATGAAATAATTTCTTAAAAACTCAAGGGTCTAACTAACCCTCACAAGAAAGAATCTCTCAAAAATATCACTCTAAGGGAAAAGAAAACATCTATTGCTAACAACACACACACACATGAAAAGAACCAAGCCAGGCTCTTAAACAATGTGAAACACATTAGAGAGTGATCATTCCCCACTCAAGATACTCTCAACAAGGGGTATCTTCCCATCCCTATCACATGTGCTAGGGTCTAGGAGGCACTCTTCATCCTGAAACTCACTACATGGGCTAGATCACATCGAACCCTTAGAAATGCCACCCAACATACACATGCAAGAAGCCAAAAATTGACTCACTAAAACCACGTACTTATGCAATCATCCACCAAGAACAAGAAACCACAGGGGAAAGAACATGAACCAAA
The DNA here is from genome assembly GCA_007115665.2 of Sequoiadendron giganteum. Classification (NCBI taxonomy): domain Eukaryota; kingdom Viridiplantae; phylum Streptophyta; class Pinopsida; order Cupressales; family Cupressaceae; genus Sequoiadendron; species Sequoiadendron giganteum. Next base: position 212,414,544 of record CM021103.1, read on the forward strand.
GATCTTAGAGTTGAAACATCGGCTCTAATACCAAAAGTAATTACCCAAGCTAACAAGCTTAGAATAAAATTTGACAGAATTTTTTTTCTTTCGAAACAAGGATAACAACAACAATAATATAATAATTACATGTCACACTTGCATGATAACGTGAAAAAACGTGTCACAACAACACAATTTTTGAGACAACAAGGAACTTCACTATTTAATTACTAAGGTGGCAATAATGGAAGACTAAACAATTATCAGATAAATCCATCATGACAAATAACTGGAAGAGAGAGAGGATAAAACCTACACATTGATTGATTATTAAACCATGATTGTGCTCTCTTGCAACACCAATATAGGATAGGATGATGAATTCATCAATGTAAAATCAACATCCCAACATACTAAACCACTCTCTACACAAGAAAAAACCTTCACAATAAGTTTCATAATCAACCGATTCAACACACCACAAACTAGAATAACATAAAGTCACCTCTAGATAAATTCATGCTTCCCAAGACATTCCATCAGAAAGAAACATCACCCAAGGGAATAAATATCCCAAAAACCCCATGAACTATGAGGATTGTTGAGGAAACTTACAAGAAGATTCACAAAGGATTATAACATTTGCAAGACTTCACATGACTAGAATAATCATCTCCCTAATCTTAGGTTTGAGAATCGGGTCATATCAAGAGGTTGCACACAAAATGATGTAGGATATGAAATAAGTGAAAACTTGAGAACTAGGTCAAAAACCTAATAGGACCCAGAGACTATGGTGAATGACTTTCATATAGAAATTTTTTCCAAACGAAGTCCTGAAAAAGAAAGGAAAACTCAACATCAGAGTTAGAGAAATTTTGCCAAAGTTTTAAGGTTTCAAAAAACCAAAATAGCTAAAATAGGAAAGTTATAAGGAATAAAAATTATTTAAAAGGGTCAAGTGGCTTAGATAAATCTCACCTAACATTAGTTTAGAGGATTCATCCTTTGGTTTTTTTATGGGAAAGAGGCCACCACTACATAGGACCAGGCCACCCCAACAACCTTAGGAAAAATTATGAGGTTTTGGAAATTAAGCTTGTCAAACCAGGTTGCCCCTAATTCTACTAGGCCACTCCTACTTACACCAGGCCACCCCAATAGTGTTAGAACAATTTATGAGGTCCTTGGTTCAATCAGGTGCAAGACAAGACCACCTTGTTAAAGTACCAGAACACCCAAGTGTGAATTTGCATATCTAGGTTCATTTTAAGCATAAAAATAAATGTTCCTATGTTTTAATCAACTCTTAAACATAACCATGAGAATAAATGACAATATTTTTGTAGACACCTAAAAAATTCATAGCTTGCAAACTAGCATTTTGGGCATTCATATTTGTCTATTAATTATGTGATTTAACATTTTTCATCATCAAACATCATCAAATAACATAAAATGACATCGAACAACATAAAAAAACATCAAACAACATCTATCAAAATCGAACATCATCGAACATCATCCCACAACATCTCGAAACATCTTGAAATAATTTTGAAACATCTCGTAATGTCTCGAAACATCTCAAAAACATCTCAGAATAACTCAGAATTATCTCAGAACATCCCATAACATCTTAGAATGACTCAAAATCATTTTAGAACATCCCATAACATCTCAAAATGACTCAAAATTATCTCAGAATATCCTGTATCATCTTGGAATGACTCAGAATCATCTCAAAACATCCTATAACATTTGAAAATAACATAGAATCATCTCAAAACATCCTATACCATCTCAGAATGACTTAAAATAATCTCAAATTACCTCAAAACATCTCAGAATTATCTCGTAATATCTTGAAACATCTTAGAATTATCCTGTAACATCTCAGAATCATCCCATAACATCTCAAAACCATCCTAAAATTACTCGAAACATCGCATAATCATCTTGTAACATCTCAAAATCATCCTGAAATGTCCCACATCACACCACATCGAAACTACATCAAAAAACCTAATTCCTCTATTAATTGAATAATATAACATTATTTAATTAATTCATTTTTTCATCATTTTGGACAAATTAAATAAATTTCATTTATTTGATAAAGTCCTAAAAACCCTATTTCTACTACTGATTAAATAAAATAACATTATTTGATTAATTCACGTTTCATCATTTCAACCAATTAAATAAATCACATTTATTTAATGAAGTCCTAATATCACTTTATTTCATCCCGAATGATTAAATAATGCCAAATATTTAATTATGCCACTGAATCAACTTATTCCCCTAAGTTGATTAAATTATTAAATCATAATAATTTAATTACACCACTTTCCTTCCAAATTTTGAATAATTAAATCAAACTATTCAAATCAAAATGATCAAAAATCAAATCAAACGAATGCAACTTTGTTTGTAAAAGTCAAAATCTATTTGCACGTTCAAATCCAAAAAGGAATTAATTAATTAAATCAATTAATCCATATTCATCACCCACTTTCTGATTGATAAAATTACGATTACTGACTAAGCAATATAATTTGTTAACTAATCAATCTAAATTGCTAACTGAGAAATCTAGGTAGTTAACTAATCAATCAAATTCCTAACTAAGCCATCAATTTCCTAACTAAGCTGGATCTAAATCTTGACTGATCAAATCTAAATCCCGACTAATTAATCTAAATCCCTGACTAGCCAATCTATTTCTCAATCACCCAAATTGTGCAATCAACTTTGCACAATCTTCTCATGTCTAAATCCTCTTAACACACTCCAACCGTTGATTTGGATATTCTTCAACACAATCCTGATCGTCCATTTCAAATATAATTTTCTATATAACAAACCCATTTCCTCACAAATAAGGATCAAAGAATCAACATACATTGTGCAACGAAGTGTTGTCAAGAACACCATTGATAGAGCTTCACCATTTCTTTAATCAACCAACCAAAATAGTTATTCATCAAGCTTTTGCACACAAACTTTGGGGGCTTCACAGTGATAAGAAAAACCCAACATCAAGAAAATACACTCCACTACAAGATGGTAAGATTTTTTTATTCTTATATATTCAATACTATAATCATAGATTCTTTAATGCATGTTCAAATCGCTTAGTTTTAATTTCATATGTGTAGGTTAAGATCTTAGACTAATATGTTTAATCTTAGTTTAGAATGTTTGATCCCGCTTTCGGTCTAATGTTCTCCCCCTCACACATTTTTGCATGCCCGGTGGGGCCCTTGTCCCCTCCTCTAACATTTGTTTGAGTTATTTTTGAAGCTGTATGTATCGGAAACACACTTGATATAGTTTCCACATGTTGCCCATAAAACCTACACACCTAACTATCAAGAAAATCACGCAATTGCAACAAGAACTATTTAGTTGACATGGGAATGGTGCTTTTGATTCAAAACCAGCACTTTTTCTTCAGGACCTATGCATCTTCTTTTTGCAATGTTAGTAGTTGCTCACAAATTTTAGTAGTTATATCAAGACTATCACTTTTGTATTTTTTCTCTAAGTATTTTCTTTAAGAACCGAGCAATTTCTCTAACAGACAAGTGCACAGATCTTGCACTATTGTAATGAAATTTTCCACTAACATTTGCTTATTTTTGGATGTGCAAATAGGTATTAATAGATTTGATGAAGGAATCAAGTGACATTAACATGTTTGTTGTAGGAAAAATGATTGGTCCTAGATTTTTAGATCTACAATTAATTTTTATTAACTTAGGAACTTGATTTTGGTGCTCTAAAATGAACAAACACAAACTCACATTTTCTTGTAGTGTTTTAAAATTGAACCAATTCATGCTTTCTTAGCTTAGGATTCTAATTTTGGTGCTCTAAAAATGAATAAAAACAAACAAACATTTGATTTTAGTTTTTTTAAAATTTAACCAAATTCATGGTTTCTTAAACTTAGAAACTCTCATTTTGGTGCTCATAAAAGGAACAAAAAAACTTCAATTATGGGATCTAAAAATGAACACATTTCATTTTTTCATAATTAGGAACTTTAATTTTGGTGCATAAAAAGAGCGCAAATTATTTTTTATTTTTTTGATGCAAGAATGATTTACATTTGTTGATCAATTAAAGACTAGGACTTTTTTCTTAAAACACTCAACTTTGGAGCTTAAAATGAACAAGTTATTTCTTTTGTATTACACCATTACTATTTTTTGACTGATATCCTGAAGACTTCCTATTGGTGTAAATAAAAAGAACAATTTGTTTATGTTATTCATATATTTTTGAGGACAACACCACTTGAGGTGTTTAGAAAGAATCAATTTGCTATGGATTGTTTACTATGCATTCATTGGCTGGCAAAGCTAAAGTTTTTTATCTTCTCCCCTCACACCTTTTGGCGATCTTGGGTGAGTGAAAGAACATTTTTGAGAATTGTAATTTATTTTCAAATTTAACTTAAAGAGGGGGCTTTCTTTGAGATACATCCCGCACTGGAGAACTCATTGTAAGGTCTTGAAGCACATTTACTAGAAGGCTATATTAAAGGTTGTAAAATCATAAGAAATTAGCTTCAAGTCATGATAACAACAAACTACACCTTATCCCATGCCTTAAGTGGAATGGGAATGGCTAAAGAGCCTTAAGTAGCCAATGGGTGAGTGTCATATTTTTTTGTTCACAGTTATCACTAATAACCAAATTATTTTAGAGGCCACCCTATTATCTGGAAGTGTTGCATCATAATTTACTTCTAAGAAGTTACTTGCCATGTTTGACTATAGGCCCACACCATAAGTTGCATGTAAAATCATCTTTTTGGAGAATGAGACAAGCCTACCTAAAAGAATGGTTTCTATCCCCTAGGGTTATAATTGCTAGTTTATGTTAAACTTTCCCATTACATTGAAAAACATTTTGACATCAAATATTGTGATTAATTTAAACAAAAATAAAAAAGTCAAAACAAACACTAAATGAGATGGTTGAACCACAAACCCTTTAATTTAGTGCATACTAGTGAAAGAAGCCTTATGTTTGCACCCCTTGAAAGAATCTTTCCTTAAAGTTTTCCAAACATTTCGGCTTTGATTTCAGGTTACATTAATCAAGGTAAACATTTGGTAACTATGGCTTAGATGTTGTGATTTCACAACCTAAGTTATATAGATATGAAGGTCACATAAGTCCATGCTTGTTGAGTTAGTCCAACTTTTATGTTATCACTTACCATACTTCATACACGAAGAAAAAGTTGTTTATAAGATCATTGTTTAAACCAAAAAAATTGGAAAGCCAGGAGGTCAGATAGTCCCACATCCATTATTTCCATCCCACCTATTTGAAATCAAAATAAAATAAACCATTGGGTTCATTCCTCCACTCATATGTCTATGGTATCAATAGTTACTTGGGACTCACAGATAGTACAAGTAAGCTTTCCTACAACATATCCTTTGGACAAGGAAGTGGAATATGGACCCTGGTTCTTCAACATTTTGATTTCCAAGAAGTAGTACCATTCCAAAACAACACTCAAACCCTAGGTTCTTGAGCTTCACAACAACCATCCCATAACACCATCAAACTTTATGACCATCTAGTGACCAACTACCCTAGTTCAACAACCAGACCTTGTAGCATTGATCCTTCAACCTAGTCTCACATATATTGAAGGTGAGAAAATTGACATCATAAGTAGCTTGAGAACCTTTATTTTTTAAAAGAGTGAAACACCCGCTAGTTTCTCACCACATCAATTGTCCTAGATGAAGAGGAAGAGAAAGCTAACATAGCAGTAGGAAGACCCATTTTACCACTACCCATGTGGAAATAAATATCCCCTTCACAATCTCACACAAGGTCAAGATCCCTAAGGTAAAGTCCATAGGTCACCATTTTATACTTAGGCATCTTAGTCCAAAAGTTCTCAAGAAACACCTTTGGGCACTTCACGAAACCAAAAATAGGTTGGTATACAACTTTTACAAATGTGCTTCAAGGAACAATCCGGACTTGTATTCCTTCTACTATTGTCAGAATCATAGTCTACTCCAATAGTTCCAATATCTCACATAATTCATAGGACAACATTGGGTCTTTAGTACTTGAGTCACCTAGAGAGTTCAAACATTATGCAACTCTCCCATAGGGGACCCAATTTTTTTATGAAAACCATGAGATCACAGCATAGGAAGAAAATGGAGGCAAGCAAGAACACCACTAGTATCCCACCAACAAACACCATGAATGATGAAATTGGCCCATGAGGATATAAACCAAGTGACCTTAAAATAGTGTATTGAGTATCAAACATCCCCAAAACATATTGATCTATTACCAAAATCACTCTTATCAAGGGTCATGACATTAAATAAGGAAACAACATCAAAGGTTTCAAAATTCCCATCAAGGAATACAACCAGAACATCTAATCACCCTAAATAAAATTGAGAGAGATCTTGAGGAACTTAAATGAAATTGAAATTTGGCGTATCGTCGATGCCATGGGAAAATTAAAAACATTACATATCCACAACTAGAAAGCATCATTCCACAAACACCTCAATATCCACATCAACAACACTTCCAATATCCACAGTATCAAGAAGTTCCACAACACCAAGGTATACTTCAAGTGAAATGTTTACCTCAATCACAAGATCAAGAAGTTTCACAACACCAAAATGTACCTCAAGTGAAATATCAAAATGTGCCTCAAACACAATATCAAGGAGTTCTACCAAATCAAGAGTAAAAGAATCGAGAAAATCCATAGAGGAAAGATTACCAATTGGGAACCAAATTCACCCCTTTGGGAGAGACTTTAGAGGTAATCATGCACGAACTAGTACAATAGAAAATTATCAAAATCAATGACAATCCAAATTATGGTGAAACAAGCTTTAAAATCCCTTGGTATAACTAGTACGAATGATGCGAGTTCCAAAAAATCAAGGGTCATAGAATGAACATATGCAAAACACTCAAAAACCTCATCCAAGACCTTATTGATCAGGGAGAAATAGCTATTAAAAATGGAATTCAAGGTCCATCTACCAATAACAACAATGGAAAAGTATCAACCTCAAAATTTGAAAGTAATGATCAAGAGCTATCTATCACCAACCACATTGACAATGTCTCTACATCATCCAATGAGCAAGAGGACATACATCAAGAATTTAGTCCCAATCATGACCAAAATCAATGACCCAAGTCTAGCAATGATTCAGCCCAAGATATATTGACATCATCCAACCTCATGGTAGTACATATTGATGACCAAGAGACTCTTGATCCAACAATTATACCCAATACAAAAGATCTAAGCCAAGAGTCATTACCCATATGTCCACATTTTGAGGAAAGCCAAGGATCCTTTATAAGAAATCTCTTCTTTGAAATTGATCCAGGTCAAGAATGTGATCTAAAGAATTTCAAAGATGATACCACACAATGTCAAGATCAAGAAACCTTACCATCATAATACAAAAATGACCCGGTAGATATCTTCCAAGACATCTAAGGTTTTCTAAAAGAACAAATCCATATACTGAGCACACATACATCTACCCATGTTATGCTTACTCCTAATGGACATGTAGATTATCTTCATCTAAAAAAATTCCCATAATCCTGATATCATTATGAAATAACAAGAGTCTCCTACTCTTCACATCTATACATAAGATCAAGACATAGAAGAAGCTAGAGACATACCACAAAGGGACCATGAAGAAGACTTATACATAAGTTGTGAATCAAAAACATCCAGTGGAGATATATCAAAAATGGATCATAAAGAAGACTTATATATAAGTAGTGAATCAGAAACATCCTACGCAGACATATCAAAAATGAATCATGAGGAAGACTTTTGCATGGATACTAAATTAGAAAAACCTATTGAATAAGCATTAAAATATGATATTTTAGAAGATCAAGCCAAAGATATCAATCAAGAAGGTATTCCACATATGACTTGAGTCTATCAGTGAGGAAGCTACCACATTTAAAGATCCATAGTAGAGAAAAGGAATATTAGCACCTTTTTTCCAAGGTAAGACATATCCCATTGCAAATAAACTCTCAACGGATTTAGTATCAAGATAAAGGATTAGGCCCACATGAATAGGGTATCCTAGAATTAGTGCAAATTATTAGCAATCCTAACCATCAAGGTCTTAGTTTTTCAAAGTAGTCTAAACATATTAGTGATACCTCCATAACACTAGGGGAAACTTTATCTAATGAAAACACCAACATAGGGAGCACAAAGGGTCCTTATGATGAAACTGTTACCAATTCTACAACTAGCCATGTCATGAATCGTCATCCATGCATATTTCAACCCTTTGATTGGGACCAACAAAAAGAGAAAAAGCTATACCCAAGAGTTCAAAACAAGTCATCGAAGCAAAAGAATTAGTAAAGCAAAATGGACAATAAAAATTCAAATGGATACAAAAGAAAAAGTAATTAAATCATTCCTATTAAACTCCATTAGTTAAAGAAACTATGGGGAAAAATTAAAAAGGGAAGTTAATCCATCGAAGATGTCAAATAATACAAAAGAAAGCTTCAAAAGCAATCTACAAGGTATATCAAGACGTTGGTCCCAATCAAATCTCCATATCCATCCAACATTGCTCATCATCCCAAGTTTGGAGAGTCAAATATTCTAAACTGTCAACCAATCCATCTAAATATCATATCCCTCAACACATTTTTCCATCCATGATATCCAAATCTCACATTGACCATGTGTTGGCAGCATCTCTTTATCATAAGGACTCTAAAGGCACTCTATCATGATGTGCACATCAAGGTAAGGTTAACTATGGTATCGACAAGGAAGATAAGAATTACCAGGTGTTGATGGTTAAAATGACACGAACAACATTAAAACAAAATATTTCTACTCTATTTCTCCTGAAAGAGAAAGACAACATGTAGTAGCCAAACTCCCAAGGTCCTGGTAGTTGGTTCTCAACTATCTGATGTCACTCAATTGGTTCATGCAACTGTAATATTCAAGGGGCCTGTGCTAGTAACAAATGTTTCAAGCTATGACTCTTTTTATCGAAATAGTTCTTGTAAATCAATGGGGTTTAAATAAAAGAAAAAGATAGATCCAAGGGGTAAATCAGTAAGTATGAATTAAATTTATCTAATATCCAGACATATACTTTTAACAATGAATTTTTTCTTAACCGATCACAAAAACCATAGCATAACACAACCCACAGTATGACTGTACCATCGTATACATCTTAGGTGCTTAATTCAATTCCACTATTCGCATATCACAAGTATTTCCAAGATTTCAAAACAACACACATTCATTCATCATCAAAACTATAGATCAACAGACTTCAATAACTTTAATTCAATGACAATTTAACATGATAATCTTCAAACCTGGTTTCTTCTAATGACTTTCATCACATAAGAAACTATCATGCTTCAGCCCAATCACTGGCATTCAGGTGGATTATAACACATTAACCTTATCAAACAATACAATTGAATGTAAACTCCATATTTCATAAACCTGTAATTCTATTAGCTATAAAAAGATCTAATACAATGTATCTCTTGAAAACTCTATAAAATTCTATCTCCTAGCACTAGGTAAGCCAATCCAATTCTCAATTAGTCGACCCTTACAATGTGATACCCATCTGGTATTTATAGATATACAAAAGAAGTTCGAACTTCACTTCTATCTTAGGCTTTCCACCTTTTTAGGAACAATCAACTTTCTTAGAAACTCGGATCAACTTTGATCTTGAGTTCTTACATTATGCATTCAGTTTGATCTAAAGATAGAAGATAGAAATAGAATAAAAGAAGTCATGTTCCCTTAAGACTATTAGTGTTGCATGCATGCAACATGCAGGGAAGAAGAACATCAGGCATGCAAGATTTTTATGCATGTGAAGCTTGATCTGCCATGAACTCATCATAACTGGTGAAGACTTGTTGTAGCATATCCATATCTGGCCCATCAATCTAGTCATCTTCAAATTTAATGCGATCCAACTCAACTAGTTGATAACCACATATAAAAAGGCATCATTGACTCTTCTGAAGTGAGTCTCAGCAACCTGAAGAGATAATTGATCATAGTGTTCCCATACCTTCCTTTGTCCATCCAAGGCTCCCATTATACCTACTCTGTTTAATCCTAGGAAAATCCCCAATCTTGCTGCAGCATAAACCACATAAGAAGTCATGAAGAAAGATTTGGTCTGTCTAACCCTTGTGGGCTGATCATGTATGGCATCAGAAACAATCATTGACCAATCAAACTGGTAATCACCCTAAAAGATTACTTGAATAAAATGAAACATCCATTCCTTGAAGTGGAAGGCATCCCTCTTTCCAAACACTCTGGACAACATTAATATCAAATCAGATATCTCCTTCTTGAAATCTGCCCTCTTTGGCTGGTCTGCCAGCTTGCTTAAAGATTTCTTCTCTGTGCTTAACCATCTTTTGTTTAAGTGAGACTTATTGGAGTCTTTATGCTTGCTATATTTCTCCAATGCCTCTGCTTCAGTTAGCTGCACCAAGTTCTTGGGATCAGGAACATTAAATATGCTTTGGAACATTTGCGGAGTAAGATCTATAATCACATTATTTTGTGAATCCATGCATAATCTTGTAGCAGGATTGTAGGTACTGGCCACTGCCAATATCAACTCCAAACACTGAACTGATAAAGGAAACACAGTGATATGTGCAAGACCGGAGTCAACAATCCTTTGTGTTCTCCCTGTCAAATTCGCTCTTTCTGCAAAGGTCTCTTCACGTAATTCTTCAAATCTATACTGGCCCAGATTAGTATCTATGATATCTGACCAGTCTAATTCCACCTTGCTTACTTTCACCACCGGATTCCTATGATCATACCTCAACGTATAAGGAAACTATTTTGGTTTCACCTTCTTTATTTTTGGTGATGTCTTTGATGTTTCAGCCGGTTGATTCCTTCGAGCAGCCTCTCCTGATGTTCCTGACATCTCTCAATTCTCCTGCAAGAAAACCTCTAATTAGATCTTTAGATATCATCATAAAACATGCTTTTAAAACATACCTGTTACACATACATCGGAGTCGGAACCAGACAGAAGCTCAAAATAATCTCTTTTACAAAACTGGCAGACTCAGAGCAAAAACTGATATAGGAACTTCACCTAATAACAAACGGGCTCGGAGTCAGAGTCGGGGAGGTTATCGGAACCGGGATCGGAATGAAAAAAGTGATTTGGTTTTCTTCGAATTCTCATTTTCATATTCTATTTCCATTCTGCCTCCGCCTCTGATTTGGTCATTATTACTTTGCAGAAAGACTTTCACATTATACGTAGAGCCGGACATGGGATGAAAATGGAATTGATAACCTTCGCAAACAAAATTCTTAAGTTCGAGATCAGTTCCGATCTCACCTCTGCCAGTTATCATATACTTTAAGGAAACCTTTTAGAACTCAGAATCGGAAACCAGATAAAAATGGAATTGATGACTTTTGTAAAACAAAACTCTTAGGTGCATAATCTATTCCAATCCCGCCTCTGCCTATGCTAATCATGACATCATCAAATTTATTCATTTTCAACATAACTTCATGATTAAAACCTAGGTCGCTATAAAATGGCAAAGGAGCTTTAAAACTCTACCCTCATATGACCATTGGGAACAATTGCATTTTAGGGTATCATTTATTTAAATCATTTAAAGTAATTGCAGAGACCACCAAAACCCTAATCTAACAAACCTAATAAAAACTAGGGCACGGGTTTAAACCTTGCCCTTCTACCAAACGATGAAACCCTAATTTAAACAATAAATCTAGTCTACCCTAACTCACTGTAAAACCTCTAATCTACCTCACTGTAGATTCTTAATCTAACAAAAGCCATTAAAAACCTTTAGTCTAATCTAATCTATTGCAAATCAAAAACAAACACGATGCAATCATGATTAAGATGTGAAAGCGACGGCGCTTAAAAAAAGAAACGACACGATAAAACAAGAAAACAAAGATTTAAAGAAAAACAAACAAGACAAAACAAGAACCTGCTCATTCAATCACATCAATGATTGAACACACGAGCAGATATAAAGCAAAACACAATGAACACAACCACAAATAAACAATGAACAACAAAGATAAAAGACCTACCTCAAACGTAAACCCAAGCTAACTTTCTGAATCGATTTGCACACAATATCCGTTCTTTGTCTCGATCAATTTGCTCAAACGAACTCTGCTATTGCTCTTCGCGCCCTTAGACTTGTAATAATAACAATAATGATCGGCTTTAACCCTTAATAAAGGTAAATATGTGAATTTCTACCTACACCGACAACCACCATTAATGCATTAAAATGCAGTAAAGGCGGAGTTGGACTGTAAGAGAACGAACACTGGTCTACAGTGCAACTTTAGTCAAAAAGTCAATGACAAAAAGCGGCGGGGGCAGAACTAAAATGGAAACAGGATCTTAAACTTATAAAATTTCCAAACCTTATTCCCATTTCGGCTCCACGTCCGACAACTAAAAACAAAACCAAAACAAATACAAAAAGTTAAGTAAAAGACCAACCTAATAAAACAAAACACAAAAACCGAGACAAAACAAACATTAAAAAGTAGCGGAGGCGGGATCAGAATAGAATTTGATTTTGCAAATTTTGATAACAACCATCCCAATTCCCACTTCGGCTCCGCTTCCGCTAAAGACCAAAAACAAAGCAAAGAAAAGACTATCGGGATAGAACCAAAAACAAGCCTCAAAAGAACTTTTAGAACCTGATTCATCTCCAGTTCTGATTCTGACAGAGAAACCAAAAGAAAAACAAAGTATTGGCAAACTAGACTCCAAAATTTGTTTCAAAAACAACTAAGTACAAAAAACACAAAGGGGGACCCATTTTGACCAAGGCAAAAGATGGGGTGGTTATGCAAGGCATATCACCAGGGGTTACATTCAAGCACTTGTATCCTAGAAAAACAACTCCTCCAAGAAGGATATCGTTGGTATGTCATGATAGTATCAATGACCATATTAGCACCAACAACGTCTACCTTAGCACCACCAGGTGATTCAACATGAGAAAAAAAGTGTCACCATGATGAAAACCTAGTAAATAGGTGTCTTGTGTGACATCAAAAATTAAAAGAATCAAGAAAATATTGAAAAAAATCAAGAAAAATAGTCAAGAGAAAAATATTCCTCTAGTGAAAACCACTATGGTGGCACTTTGGACAAGTACCATGATGTAAAATTGGAAAACAAGAATCATGTGTAAGAATTGATCATCTACGTGTGCCATTTTATGTGGAAGCATCTCAACTTATCCATAACAAACCTAAGCCATTGTTTCCAAAATCCGACTTATCTTGATCTTGACAAATGTTTGATATACATTTTACACTTTCTTACCAAAAACATCTTGACATGGGTCACTATCATTGATCATATCCTAGCCAACATTATTTGAGCCATGAGGCATTGTCCAAAAGGGAATACTCTCTCCAAACATATTATCTTGTCACAAGATAATCTATCATTGCTAGATACTAGGGTAATATGCTTTCAACTTGCTTTAGAATAAATCTTGATTTATGTCTTCTATCTCATGTTGTGATCTGGGCATTTATCCCAAAAACAAGGTATACCGCCAATGCACCACCAGGGTAACCTTCAAAATAATTTGTCCCAACAACAAGGTGTACCACCAATGCACTATGAAGGTAACCTTCAAATATGACAACAACATGGATTATTCCTTCACTTAAAACTTCTAAGATATTAACAGTTGCTTGAACCCTACATCTAGTTCAAGTAATCTTTTTCACAACATATGGGTGATCCCACAATGCAGGTTTACAATTTCTAGGAGATTTTGATCTTTGCTAAAATCACATATTTTTAGAAAATATAATGATTTAAGCCTTAAAAAGTTTTATTTGAAGGATTCTAATTAAAGAGTGTTTGATCAAACCACCCTATATCAAACCCCCTTGGATAGAACCCCACTAGTTTTAAACCATACATATAATGTTCGAGTCTCCTTTACACCTATCAAAATGCTAATAAAAAAATGCTTTTGATTTACCTTTTGGGGGATCAACTAAATTAATTTAAAATTGATTTTTTGTAAGTATGTAGTCCTTATTATAAGATTTCCAAAAAGTATAATTTTAAATAAATTTAATGTAATTATTATATTTATTTTTATTTCTTGTGAGTGTAGGTTTTTCACCAAAAATCAAGCCCTCTATTCTCCACATGTGGAAAAATAGAAGATTATCACTTTTTGTTTGAAAAATATGAGTGCACCAAATATTGAAGTCCTTGATCCAACAAAAAAAATTGAATTTCGATACATACAAAAAAGTTATGCATTATACGGTGAGCGTCACTCCTTAAAATGGTGTTTACTTAAAAAAACTAGTTTTTGAAGGAGATGGAAAAAAAAGTGCACTATGATTCCAAAAAAATTGAAAAAAATATATTTAGAATCTATAGAAAAAATTTCACAAATCGCTAGTTTTCATCATCTTCAAATTCCTCACGGTTTAGCTGCTATAGGTATCCAAAAGTGAAGATTTAGTTAGAAAAAAATAGTTCAGTGTCTAGTTTGGCCAAAAATTGTAAATTAGTATTGTGCGATCACCCATATCCTCTAGAAAAAAACAAAGTGAAGTACCAATCCAAGTTTTCAACATCTTACACCTTAGGAAAGAGGGTAAAAATCCACCAACAACAAGGTATACCAGCCAACGCACCACCAGGGTAACCTTCAAAATAATTCATCCCAACAACAAGGTGTGCCACCAAAGCACTACTAAGGTAACCTTCAAAGATGTCAACAAAATGGATTATTCTTTCGCTCAAAAATTCTAAGATATCAATAGTTGTTTGAACCCTACAGCTAGTTCAAGTAAGCTTTCCCACAACATATCCTCTAGAAAAATAAAGTGAAGTATCAATCAAAGATTTCAACATCTTATACCCCAAACAAAAGGGTAAAATTCCAAAAAATCCAAATTATCAAAAATCAAAAACATCTGAAAAACATCAAAAACAAAACAACATTGTTGGATTATTCCTTCACTCAAACAGCCTAAGATATCAACTTTTTTTTGAGCCCCATAGCTAGTTCAAGTAGATTTCCTACAACATATCCTCTAGACATAGAAGTAGAATATCAATCCAATCTATCAATGTTGTTTATCTCAAAAAAAAGTTTATTCTTTGAGTCAAACAGTTGAACTATGTGGTCTCTACGTGCACAACATAGGAAAGGCTTATCTTTGATAAGCCCCTGAGGCCTTAGTTTAGTCCCATTAGGTTTTTATCAGGAATTCTTCCAACTTAGTCTAAAATACACAATCCAAACAAATCAAAAAAATTCCAAAATCCAAAAAAAATCACAAAATAGATAAACCCATGAAACCAATAATCAGATCAAATAGATCCCGAAGTCATCGCTCCCTCGGTTGCAATGGTTTGAGGACCACCTACAATCATTTTAACCCATATGTTAAGGTTTCACTCTAAACATGTCAAGCAACACAAAACGACATAAAACTTGATGACAAACAACATTTAGGATGACAACAAAAAAACACTAACATGGTTTAAACGAAACAAAGGAAAATGCAAGCTCACGACACCAATGGAAAATTGAACTACACAAAAATTGAAAACCACCTACACCATTGCAAAGATCATGAAATTCTACCCCATTTTAGAAAGAAAAGGATTGAAAAATACTTCTATATGACCAAGATATGATCATTTGAAGATAGGGTAAAAATTATAAGTAACAGAGCAAACAAAAGCAAGGTTTCAAGAGCAAGGGCAAGATTTTAGATTAAGTGCAAGATTTTAGAGAAAGTGCTAGGTTTTTAGATGCAATATTTTAAAGAAAGTGTGAGCTTCTTGGTCAAGGGAAATGTTTTAGGCTCCAAAGCAAGAAAAAGAAAAGTTATAGGTCAAGGGCGAGCTTTTAGAGCAAGTGCATGAAATAGAAGTGAGGTTTCTAGTCAAGAGAGACATTTTAGGTCAAGGGTGAGGCCTTAAAGGTCAAGTGTGAGGTTATGACCTAGAAAATGTGAGGAAAACAATGCAAATGCTAAGAAATAACCATAACTTCGCTATTGACTCAAGAAAATTTGTACACACATAAAGAGAATGTAATGAAACAAAATAAAGAAGCAACAAGGTGCATGTCGTGAAACTAATGCCTATAGGACATCCAAACTCTCAAAATTCATACACGCGATGTGAGGCCCCTTTTATCCTCACCATATTTCCTTGAAAATTGACAATACCTAAACAAATATTTAGATATCTTGAAAACACAACAAAAACAACATCAAATAAACATAAAAAAGCACAATTCTTTTTTGAAAAATTTCAAAAATCCTATTTCCACCATCACCTATCTACAATAAAGGTTCATCCATAATAAAAATATTGTCACACTCACCCTTTGACAAAGTAGATAAACAAACAAAGCAAACATCAAAAGATAGACATTTCAAACAAATAATCACATACGATCTGACTATAAATGGATAGAAACAATTCCAAAGTATCAACTACCTATCTTTTTGACAAGTTCCAACAACATTTTGAGATATGCCTTAACGGATCCATTCCTACGATAGACATGATCAACACCAGATAAAATCCCCATCCATAACAGATAGAGAAAGTGATACAACAACATTGTTTTAATCTTTTTGTAGTCTTATCTTTTCAATTTACATTATTGACTCATTCCCAGGATCTCTTGAGGATTTCCATAAGGATTTAGATAAGAAGGAATGGGGGAAATTGAGCTTCATTTCAATTTTCTATTTATTGAATTTTTTTTATACTACCACAAAAAATATTTTCTTTGTTTTGTGTGTGGAAGTTGTTTCTAAGAATTTCATGTTGTAGTGGCATGCTAGGTTCTTAATACCTCTTTTTTTATTGGTCTGACATGCTTTAAAGCTTCTCACCCATACACTCTACAAGATTTTTGTATATCTGGTATGAGAAAGAGTACTCCTTTCTTGTAGATTCAAAGTCCATGCAAATGATACAAAGTCACCTTGGTCATTAATACCCTAGTGCACCATATTTGTTCTCTACATCAAACAAGATTGTTCAAACTATGAAACTTCCAAGCAAAGAAAAAGCAACTCATCATTGACTAATATCATCGACTTTCTTCTATCTTCTCAATCTTACTAACATTTTCTTCTAATCAACCATTTTTTAGGTCAATCCATACACTTAAATGCATCACATGAGCTTATCGAAAAATTTCATTCATTATCCAAAATTTTCCCTAAATTTCTTGAGGGGGAACCATCCATGATATCCTTTCTAGGGTATACTGGGGAAAATATTGCACTTGGGAAATATCAGGGAAGTTTTCTTTGAAACAAAGCAACCAATACTTTGTATCAAAGAGGGGAAAAATGTAGACACCTAAAAATGTCCTAGCTTGCAAACTAGCATTTTGGGCACTCATGTTTGTCTATTAATTAAGTGATTTAACATTGTTCATCATCAAACAACATCAAAAAACATTGAATGTACATCAAAAAACATCAAACAACATTGAACAACATCAAATAACATCGAACAACATCAAACAACATCAAATAACATCAAACATCAAATAGCATCAAACAACATCAAACAACATCAAACAACATTGAACAACATCAAATAGAATCAAACATCATCCCACATCTTGAAACATCTTGAAATCATCTCGTAATGTCTCGAAACATCTCAAAAACATCTCAAAATAACTGAGAATCATCTCAAAACATCCCATAACATCTTGGAATGACTTGAAATCATCTCAGAACATCCCATAACATCTTAGAATGATTCAGAATCATCTTGGAACATCCTATATCATCTTGGAATGACTTAAAATCAGCTCAGGACATCCCGTAACATCTCAAAATGACTTAGAATTGTCTCGGAACATCCCATAACATCTTGGAATGACTCAAAATCATCTCAAATCACCCTGAAACATCTCAAAATCATCTTGTAATGTCTTGAAACATCTCAGAATCATCCCGTAACATCTTGAAACCATCCCAGAATGACTCAAAACATCTTAGAATCTTCTCGTAACATCTCAGAATCATCTTCCAACATCCCACATCACACCACATCAAAATAGCATCAAAAACCCTGATTCCTCTATTAATTGAATAATACAAAATTATTTAATTAATTCACTTTTTCATCATTTCAAACAAATTAAATAAATTTCATTTATTTGATAATGTCCTAAAAACCTTACTTCTACTATTGATTAAATAAAACAACATTATTTGATTAATTCACATTTCATCATATCAACTAATTAAATAAATCACATTTATTTAATGAAGTCCTAATCTCACTTTATTTTGTCATGAATGATTAAATAGCGCTAAATATTTAATTAAGTCACTGAATAACCTTATTCCCCCAAGTTGATTAAATTATTAAATCATAATAGTTTAATTACGACAATTTCCCTCCAAAATTTGAATAATTAAATCAAAATTATCAAAAATTAAATCAGACTAATGCAACTTTGTTTGAAAAAGTCAAACTTGATTTCCACGTTCAACTCCAAAAAGGAATTAATTAATTAAATCAATTAATTCATATTCCTCACCCATTTTCTGATTGAGAAAATTACGATTGTTGACTGAGCAATCTAATTTGTTAACTAATCAATCTAAATTGCCAACTGAGAAATCTAGGTTGTTAACTAATCAATCAAATTCCTAACTAAGCCATCTAAATCTTGACTGATAAATCTAAATCTTGACTGATCGATCTAAATCCCTGACTAGCCAATCTATTTCTCAATCACCAAAATTATGCAATCAACTTTGCACAATCTTCTCATGTATAAATCCTCTCAACACACTCTAACCATTGATCTGGATATTCTTCAACATGATCTGAATCATCCATTATCAAGAACACCATTGATAGAGATTCATCATTTGTTCTATCAACCAACCAAAATAGTCACTCATCAAGATTTTTCACATGAACTTTGGAGGCTTTGCAGTTATAAGAAAAACCCAACATCAGGTGAATACACTCCACTATGGGATGGTAAGATTGTGCTATTCTTGTACATTCAATATTGTAATCATAGATTCTTTAATGCATGTTCAAATAGATTAGTTTAATTTTGTATGTGTAGGTTTAGATTTTAGATTAATATGTTTAATATTAGTTTAGATTCTTAGTTTAGCATGTTTGATCCTGCTTTCGGTCTGATGTTCTCCCCCTCACATAATTTTATACCAAGAATCAACACCAAGACATGTAAATGAATCGAACATTCTTTTCATTACGATTTACAAATCATCTTCGAAGAAAGGTTCCAAATCAATATATTACAACATAAATGAATGAAATATGATTCCTTGGGTAGAGGTAAGTTAAAGTTTATTCTTAACATGTGCTAGGAAGACGAGTTTCCAACTGGTTCTCACCAAGGTAGGGGTTTGTTTTGAGGGGCCATGGACTTTACCTAGGCATCGGGTATGGTGAAAGAGGGGGCATATATTTCCTTTAGTTTGATGATGTGGCGGGTTAATGAGTTGAAGACCTTCATAATAAGCACGATACAATTTATAGATGCAATATTGCAACTCTTCGTAGTCTCAAAGAGAAAGATTCCATCTTTACTGTGGAAAAATTGATGAACTCTAGTATCAGCTGTGTGGTGGACGAGTTGGCTAAACTAAAAAATTAATATGGGCCAAGGGTTGCAATGCTGAAAAAGAATTGCAGGTAACTCCATAAGGATGTGGATGTACTCATTAATTTGTGCAAAGAAAAATTGGAGGCCTTGGTTGAAGGGCTGATTTTCCTCAACGAGAAGGCCAAATATTGGACGAGCAGAGGTTTGTTTGATGACCAAATTACTAAGGTGAGGAAGGAAAGCATTGATATTGACATGTAGAATGTGGACATGGGTGGTGGGTCGAGCATGCGTACTCGGAGCACAACCAAGAAACACATTCTGGATTGTACGTAGGATGTGGAATATATCATGGATATACATGATAAGCTAGTGTCAAAGGATCTAGGAGTGGAAAAGATGCTCAAAGAACTTATCTAATGGCCATTTTATTTTCTATTTTTTGTCTTTTATTTCTTTTGGTGTTTTCTGCTAATGGGTAGCTGATGTCTTGGTAATCAACCTGTTTTTTGTCTTTTTGGGGTGGGTAGCCAAATGTTCTATCTTTGCTGTGACTGTCTCTCTTTTTTTAGGGTTTCAGAATCCCTTCAAAACCTATTTATCGTTAATCAAAAACATAAATGAATGAAATACATCTATCAACATGAATTCAAATTTAAATTACATGATCCTATGTCATTCATTGATCCATGTACCTTAGGTCCCCAATGGCAGTTACCATGCCACCCGACCTCATAGAATAAAAAAATCCACTCCCATCATGCTAGGAGATAGTCACATGGGCCACAAACACAAAAATCACACAAAAAACATAGAGATAAGGCTTGCACACACAACATAGACAAAAAATACACTCCACATGCACATCATATAGATTCTCAATCATCCAAATCACATAATGGATCTTATGTAATTAATATTATGGCATAATCATAAGTGGAGTAGCATAAACCATATTGGGAAAACTCACCAATATCAGTTCACAAATCTACATTGGGCCACATCACCAATGCAATACAAGGATCTTCCTTAGGAAAACTCACCAAGGACATAAAACAATACATACACATGGAAGGGAATACAACATCCTTTAAGATTCTACTCAACTACACTACTGTTAAATTTTAGAGAGAAAAAGAGGGAATACCATCATGGGCACTCACATGGGGCTTAGTGTGTAACCAAATATCCTCTGATACAGTAGATGATACTTGATCTTACAAGACCCAAGCTCTCCAAGATGACATGTCTTCCTTAATCGTCCTTATCCTTTGCGAGAACTCAAGGCATGAGAGGGATATCCATTATTGTGGTTAATTAATTAACCATGTTTCATTAGTTTTCACATATTAATCAAAATCTCCACACTATGATTTCCTACATTGCACTTTGGGCCGAGTTCACATTGGGAGCCATTCCCAAAATCTCTCTATCACTTAGACCCTAATCTCATCACACCCTTCAATGAGTGTGGCACAAAAACCAATGTAATAATACAATCTCTCTTAAAATCAATAAAAAATTTCCATAGTGCATAATATCACCTTTCATGAAGTACTCTTTTAAAAACATAAAAAAATAATCATCACACCCTCCAATGAGTGTGGCACAAAAACCAATGTATAAATATACATTTTACCAAAATAAATGACATTTTCCCACAGTGCATCATTTCACATTTCATGAGGTTCCATATTTTAAAAATATCAAAATTCATTCATTTTCATTTAAAATTTTTAAATTTTATTAATATTTTTACAAGGTAAAAACCAAGTTATTCCCAAATCCACCATTATTTTTTTGTGCATTTTTTTCAAAATTCAAAAATCTAAAGATACCCTATTGCTCTATTAATGCCCAACATCAAACTTTTCACATAAAATTCACATTTTCCAAAAGTTTGGGAATTATGTTCCCCATATTATGGAAAATTTTGGAAAAAATAAAACAATAATTTAAGCAATGGATTTTCATGAAACAAAATATGTTGGGAGGTGCCTACACTCCCCCAATTCTATTTCAATATTCAAACTTGAAATAAATTGGATAAATTATTTTAAACAAATAAATACCTCTTTCACAATCAAATTTTAAAATAAAAAGAACATCACAAACATGAAAAGAGAATATGACCTCATCGAATTCCACCATCGAATGCACTCCCAATCAATAATTCAAAATTTCACCCAAAAGATGGTTTTTCTCTCACAAAATTTTCTCCCAAAATAAATTACATAATGAAATAAAATCCCCTTTATCGTTTTTACCCATTTTCTAATTTCAAATTTAATAATATAAAATTCATTTTTAATTCCTTTAATTCCCAAATTTCCCAAATCCTGAATAATCATTTAAATTCAATCCTAAATAACATTAATCTTTTAAGTTCACGATTTAAATCTATATAAGCACATCTCCTTAAATTTGTGAAAATTAGAATTCAAATTGAATAATTTAAATCACACATAACTCACAACTCCCAACCCAAGGAATTTTCTAAATTTAAATTAAATTGTAGCTTACTTTCATTTCTATTTTCCCCTTTCTCGAAACATGGAGAATATTTTAATAATAAATATCAAAATCATTTAAATTCCAAATATTTTACTTACGAGAAAACATTAATTAAATCAAGACATTTACAGGTTGTTTACGCAATATAGAGATTCCAAATTAACTCCTAACTTGGATTTGAGTTGTAATATCCCTCGTAAATATTTAAATCATATTTTTAAATTCCTTTAACAACCTTTGTGCTTAAATTTTGCAAACCATAGAAAATAGTGAAACTGGGTATGTGAAAATTAGCACCAAAATAAGCATAAAATCTCCAAATTTTATTTGCATCATTAAAATATTGTTTCTACAAAAAATTTGGTAGCATAATGTCTTATAAAAAGGCACTTCTAGATCTGCTAAGGCAGATCACAAAACTTCTCCAGAATAGGAGCTCAAACTCTACAAACCACTTTTAGAAAATGCTAAATGATTGTACCAGACATAGCACCATTACTAGGAATGAAAGAAAAACCATTTAAATATGTAAAAAATAATCAAAATTACAGATCCATTTCTTCCATAGAAGCTATAACAAATAAACAAAAACACTCTTCAAACACTTCACACCAAACCCTTGCACACCACAACTACAACACACTGAAAACTAAAGAAAACTACTCCATTCAACACAATGGTAATCTTTGCATAATATTACACCATAGTGAACCTTTGATTCCCATCATTACTCCACCTACAAACTGTCAAACATCCCGTTCTTGAGCCTCCTTCTCCATCAGTTTGACAGCCTCCGAAAAATAGCAAAAATGCATTGGCAAACACAATGAATGAAGAAACAATTTTTTCCCTTTAAGTATTCCACATGCAAAAGCCAAATTTGGGTGCTAATATTTCCTGCCAAGATGAGGGAAATAATTGTGTAACTCCTCTTTCCCAAATGGTTGCCAAAAATTAGCCATTTCCCATAATTATTATTTTTTGACAATTGTTGCTTGCCATAAGCAATAATTTTCTACTTTTCTAACAAGAAAGTGCTCCATCAAACCCACGCCCAAATATGGTGATAAAAAAATATAATATTTATTTGATTTTTAATTTATCTTGAGAAGCACACCTTTCCTAGTTTGTCCATGAGTCCCGACTTACTATTTTTGGACAACCTAACTTACTAAAAATAGAAACTACTATTTTTAGAAAAAGTGGACATGACAAGTCCTCCCTTCCAAAAATCTCTTGTCCCTAAGAAATTATAAACATATATCTTCATGGTCCCGATGAAAAAATGAGTACCAAACCTTGATCTTGTTCTAGTGTTGTGTACCATCTTTTGCCAAGGGACACTATGCAAATTTGCAAACTCAAATTCTTGTGTGACATTGTCATGAAACAAACAAGGATACACTTGTAAATATTTTACAAATTCATTCCAGTTCCAAATATGAGACACACACTCCCAAATAAATTCTGTAAGCTTACCAAATACAATTGCATCCATCTTCCTTCCTTTCACAACTAGCTTTTCTACGTGTAGATGCTCTAGCATGAGAGAAGTATAACCTGAAACTCCTACAACTTTTTCCAATGATATGTATCTAATTTTTTCTACCTTTAGGACTATTATAAGATTCATTGTACCTTCCCATACAACAAATATGAAGTTTGGAAATAGTCACTTCTTTAACCTCCATAGTGCTAAAATATACATTGTAGAAATGTACAACAATAGCCCATACTTAACCTCAACTTGTGGGATGTTACTTACAAATTCATGGACTGATATATAATTGAAAAAAATAAATATAGGAGTGGAAAATAGTACCATACAATAGCAAAATATACTCCTCTCAACTCTGAATATTGACCATGTACATTGTCCTGGATCTCTAACTAGTGATGCACTATCATCTGGAAAATTGCTTCAAAAGAATCCTGAAGCTCATTATAGTGTTAAAATTATTATTTTTGCAACATTATGGACACTGATAATATTCATGACATTCTCTGTAATATACAACACATTTTTTGAAATCAAATCTTTCATTCATTTCTATATTGTTGAATTTCATATTGCAGAAATACACATCATTTAGCCCATCCTTCACTTCAACTTGTAAAAAATTAATTTCTGTTGCATGGAATAATTTTAAATAGTATGTTAATAATTGGTAAACATCAAAAAATATTCTACAACAACACCAAATCCCACATACTAAAATTACAAGCATGATCTCATGAAATTAAAGGATTACCTCTTCACTTTTTTCAAAACTTCTTTTGTAGCATTCTCATGCTTTCTTGTATCACACACAAATTTTCTAAAGGATATGAAATAATTCTTTCATGTACATTTTTTTTTCACAAATTCATTCTTTTGGAATACATTCTCAATTTTAGGGGAGTCCTTTCTCCAAAAGACACATTTGCAGCCAAGTAGGATCATGTGAAATGGCTTACTTGAGTTTTGAATGGATTCATTACTATAGGAACATGAGAAGTGACATTCTTAGGACCCTTGAATTTAAAAAATAGGCTGCAACCATTGAACCATATGATTTTTCACTTTATTTTTCTCATGCCTTTGTTTATTCAATATGAATTTCCCTATATAAGTTGCTAATATTGTAAACTAAGATTCATCATTAGCAACTAATGTAGGCCCCTTTTATGAGATTTTTTTTAATATAATGATATTGAATCTCTTCCTCGTGATCACATAGGTCAACAAGTGTTAAGGAAACATATGCAATGTAACCCATAACAAACTCTAAAGCATACTATAATCTTATATCATCAATAGAAAATATGTTTCTTACAACAATCAAATTTTTATTTTGAATTGGGACAAAGTTATACCTTTCCATTATTGAATCCCATTCACTTCTACACGCTACATCATATCCTTCCATAATTGGATGTGAGAAATTTGAAATTAAAATAAAATATGAGTTTTTTACCTTCATTGGATCATCAATTACTTCTTGAATTTCATTCCCCTTTAAGAATGAAGTACCATTGATATGATCTAAGTATGATAACTTTGCAACCTTATTCATGCTAGAAAAAATCAATAAATCCTTTGAAATCTCATCCTTCTTGTAAAATCCTCCATATATCCATGGAAGAAAACTTGTATGAGGCTTGATCCTAAAAGTACCATGCCATGCTGATGTGAAGGCTTCCATATATCAAAATTAAGCCTAGTTTGCTTATTGGAAGAAATAATGATTTGCATGCTATCCTTCACTACAAAACTTGCTGCCCAAGAATCTTGTCCCATGAAATAAGACCTCTTAGCCATGACCATATTCAAAGTTTCCATGGAATAACCTTTAAGCATAACATATTTCACTTCAAGTGTAAACTTAATCTCTTTGGATTCATAAATATGCAATAAATCACCAAAGGAATACAACCATCCTACACCCATATTCATATCTTTTTTCAACATAGAAATAATTAAATACATTATACTTTGAATTTTTTCTCTCCCTTAGTGGTTTTCCTAAATGGAAGGTGCATTCACCCCCATGCCTCCACTGCACCACTTTGATACAATTGGATGATGCAGATTTTGAACAAGAAAACACTTTTGCAAATATGGGATTTATCCCATCAAAAATTTCAGCCTTCGTTTTTTTTTCAATATATTCTTTTTGTGGCTCTTTGGATAAAGCACCAGGATCCCACACCATCACGGATGATAAATTTTGTGGTTGAGAGGAAGGATCCACCTTCCAATTTTTACCCTTCATCTTTTCATCAAATTTATAATTCTTATCATATGATAGAAAAAACATTGTGATGACATAATATGAATATGATGCAAAAAATCCTCAATACTGCTTCCACCCTTATAACTATTCAAACTGTAATTATAGAGGCAATAAAAGTGTTTTCCTTCCTTTGTTGATTTACAATTTTTCGAGAAAATCACAACAATATTGTCACTCTCATAATGAAAGTCATTAGTATAATAAGGTTGAGCTAAAGTATCCATCATGAAATCATTTCCAAAAATAGGGCTATCATGTTGACCATTCTTATTTAGAATTTTCTCCTTCTTTCACATACTTACATTTTCCTGAAGTGGGAGCTCACTATAAATCACTAAAATATTTTTTTAATTAAAAAATATTTACCTTCAACCTCTATGGCTTGGAGTGACTTTGGTTGACCTATTTATTTCTTTTTTTCTTCTTGAAAATCATATTTTTCTTTATGTTGCATCATCACCATCTCTTCCATGTCCCGAATTTTTGTCTCAAGTGTTTCTATCACTATCTCTAGTTCTTTACCATCCTTCAACTTTTTTCCTTCCCTCATTGCATGAATGTCCAAAAGTTTATTTTGAAAATTTGTCACACATTCATCATGCTTCAAATAATTCATTTTATTAAACTTTCCTACTATGAATTCTACAGCTAGTTGCTCCTCTTCAACCCTTTGTTCAAATTTCTTGATCAAACTTTGACAAAATTCTCCAAAATAATTTACCTAAATGTGGACTTGGGTGTTTGTACCTTGGTTCCACCAATCATGAGAAGATCCTTCAAGATGAAAGGTTGCATATTGAATTGTACCGTGCTCCTTCATGGGTCTAAGTGTGAAATAGTCTAGTATCCTGTGTACCCATGCTCTAGCTATGAGCCTATCTGATCCATCAAAAGTCAGAACAAAAGACTTTATGATTTCTTTTCTACCGTATGTTGGATGATTTTGTAGCCCTTTGTAGCCCACATCCTCTGTATCATACTAACATAATCATTGTATGGTATTGAATTTATAAATCCTTCATCATGATTAGCATAAGTCTCTTTGATGGCTACTAGAGCTCTTGCTAAATCTTCTATGAGATCTTAAGGTAAAATGGTTGTAGTAACATCACCTCTAGGTAGGAAAATAGACTTAGAAGCTCATAGGTTCCCTTGTTGAGTCCCCAAAGAGCTCCAACTCTCCTTATACAACATTGAATCTTGAAGATTTTTTTCTATCAACCTTATTGCCTCTCTTGTCTCAACAAGACTCCCTGTAGTTTGTTTATGACTCCTTTGTATATCTTGGAAGAATCTCTTATGAAAATAAGCCATCCTTTTACTCCTCTTCTTTCCTATTACAAAAATATGATCAACCCTTAGGATAGAAATATCATGGATCTGATACCACTATAATATGGACTTGGTAATTATTTAAATCATATTTTTAAATTCCTTTAATAACCTTTGTGCTTAAATTTTGGAAACTATAGAAAATAGTGAAATCGGGTATGCAAAAATTAGCACCAAAATAACAATAAATTCTCTAGATTTTTTTCGCAGAGTTAAAATATTGTTTCTACAATTTTTTTGGCAGCATAACATCCTATAAAAATTAACTTTCAGATCTACTAAGGAAGATCACAAAACTTCTCTAAAATAGGAGCTCAAACTCTACAACCCACTTCTAAAATATGCTAAATGACTATACCAAACATAACACATTACCAGGTTTGAAAGAAACACTATTTAACTATGTAAAAAGAAGAAAATTTAAAGATTTATTTCTTCCATAGAAGCTAAAACAAATAAATAAAAATCACTCTCCAAACACTTCACACCAAACCCTTGCACACCACACCTACAACACACTGAGAACTAAAGAAAACTACTCCATTCATCACAATGGAAATATTTGCATAAGATTGCACCATAGTGAACCTCTGAATCCCATCCTTAATCCACCTAGAAATCCTCAAACATCCTGTTCTTGAGCCTCCTTCTCCATAGGTTTGACAACCTTTGAAGAATAGAAAAAATACATTAGCAAACATAATGAATGAATTAATGAAAAATAAATTTTTTACCTTTAAGTATGATTCCAAATGCAAAAGCCAAATTTGGGTGCCAAGATTTCTTGCCAAGATGAGGGAAATGATTGTGTAAGTCCTCTTTCCCAAATGGTTGCCAAAAATTAACCATTTCTATAATTATTGCTTTTGACAATTGTTGCCATATAAGCAATAGTTTATTTCTTTTCTAACCATAAAGTGTCTCATCAAACCCATGCCCAAGTATGGTGATAAAAAAAATATAATATTTGTTTGATTTAATTTATCTTTGGAAACACACTTTTCCCAATTTGTCCATGAGTCCTCACTTACTATATTTGGACAACATGACTTACTAAAAATAGAAACTACTATTTTTAGAAAAAAGGCTATTTCTAGAAAAAGGGGACATGGAACGAGTCCACATAGGGTCAATTATAACATATACCATACTTGATTCAAGTATGACCAGGGAATGGATATGAAGGGGACCAATGTGAAATCTTTGAATTAACCACTGTTGGAGAAATAACTCAAACATATGTAGCTATGGGCAGGAATAAACCTAAACCTATAACCATTCAATACATGCCAAGGGTACCTACTCAATGTATATATAGTCGAATTTCAACATAATCATCCCAATGGATTTTAATAGTATGATCATACAATGACATCTAAACATCCATTATATAAATACTTAAATACATCATTCATTTTAAACATTCATAATCAAGATAACATTTAATCATAGAATAAATAATGCATTTCATTGAACTAAAGCATAAAAATAAACCAATCATGTAACTACACAAAATTCCACCAGTTGACATGTTGAGGAATCACATCTCAAAAATGAATTTGTTCATACACATCAATCATTAGGAAATATTGAATCTAAAGCATCAATCTCACATTAATTGGAAGCAAATGGGAAGGGGCACTACACTCAAACCTATAAGCACAACAAGACCTACAATTTCAACATAAGTGAGGTGAAGTTCAAGACATGGAAAAATTTCCCACACCACCCTTGTTAGAGGCCTAACATGCTATTAAAGGGTCTAAGTGAGTGAGCTAATGGAATATAGGGTCTTGACATCAACACCCTCCTTCACAATGGAAGAGATAGTGGCATGCTCAAAATTTTATCTAACAAGGGGTATTGGTGCCTTATTTTGGGAATATTATGCCCCTATTGTGTCTTGTGTTGAGCTCCTACCTCTACCATAGAAATCATGTATGTCAAAGTAATTTAGGATCTCATTGAAGATAAAATCGTAATAGAGTTTCGTTAAAAAGTATTATTGGACCTCAATGTTATTGCATAGAGCATGTCATAAATCATCCACCTACTATCCCAAAAAAAATCCTTATCCCTTTTTGGTGACACTAATGGATAGGGAACATCCTCCAAGCATTATCTATGGGTGCATTAGTTCTTGGGTCAATCAACAATGAACACAAGTCATATTTTAATAGTTTTTGCTTTATTTTCTTGTAAGTTAAGTTTTCCACATAAAAGCGTCTTTTTTCTTTCCTCTTGTTCGACCAAGTATTCATTCGACCACTCATGCATACTATGCAAGAGACGATCAATTCTATTGAACTAATGAGGGTAGACCTATCAAAGTTTATTCCTAATGGGTCTCTCAACCTTCCAATTATTGCCTCAAGTTCTCTCTTTTTTTGTTTTATATTTTACCTCATTTTTTTTTTGTATCTTGGAGGATTTTGAGACATTATTAGAGGGGTTTGTTATGGTTTTTATTGAGTAGGATTTTCATGAGTTGGTGAATGTGGGTTTATAGAAACTAGTGGGGCATTCTCAATTCTTGAAAATTAAATAAAATACACTCAATAAATTTTCTATCTATCTATTTAATTGAATTTTTACACTAAAAAACTAAGAAAACTTACCTTTTTAGCTTTGAAAACATTGTGGCAATATTTTGGCAATGATTTGGAAGATAAATGGTGATAAAAAAGCTATTCCACCATGAGTGTGGTCTAAAAGGGTTTCATATTGTGCTTTGTTGTTGAGAGGCTGAATTCAAATGAGCTTGACCTCTTTCTTTTTTTTTATTTAAAGAAAAAAAATTGAGCATATTATAATGCACTTATGTTATAACACAATTGAACATTATAACGTAGTTAACTACAGTTAAAGAAGAAGAATTGTACTTTTCATAGGGAATGTGTCCTTTCTAAGTGTTTGAAATTTACTAAATTGTTGGTTGAGAATATTCATGTATTAATTGCAAAATTAACATTAGCTATGTCATATCTTATTTATATTGTGACCACCATGATGGAAATGTATTAGTGCAAAAACCTATCAACAAGTGGCATATTCTTGTATTAGGTTTGGCTTGTGCCTTGATTTCTATCCATATTCATTTCACCTTTGTTCGCATTGGTATTCCCCATATTAATGCAATACAAAAATTGAAAATCCTATGGGACTACCAATTGTTGCAACCAAAATAATCATAGGCAAGATTTTTATTTTAAAATCAAGGAATGAATTTTGGGAGAACAAAATCCAAAGGATTAATCATCATATGGAATTGAATTTTATGTTTAAATAATTCTACTTTTTCATTTTCCAAGCTTCTATAGTCTACAACCACAAGCTACAAAGAGAACTAGACACAACCAAAACATTATTACAGGCAAGATTAAACCTTCAACAACTAAAAATTAGTCTTAAGAACATCCAAATCAGCTACCAACAACAACACATGCGGCTACAAATATTTTTAACTTCATTTCTAGGAATTCTAGCCAAGCCTCTCCTATTATTCACTGCTTTTCTTCCTTAACTTTCAAAAAAATTAATTCTTTCATTTACTTGCCAACCTAGGCGTTTCCACTCTCCTAAAAAATCAGCTATAATCAATTCTCCTTCCCTTTTCCTAGACGTTCCACTCTCTCATTATTCTCCCTCTCCATTTTCTAGACAAGAATTTTGAATTCTATGCTAAAATTGTCTTTCTCTTCCTCAATCCACCACCTCCACTCCTAAGTGTCTAGTTTCCCTTTCTTCATTAATTGATACAATATTTAAAATTTAGAGAGGAGTCACAAGATGCCAAAAATGACCTCCTCCATCCTAGGCATTGAAAGTTTTCCTCCTCCAATTTGGTGAAGCAAAATTAATTTTATGAGCCATTAAACATATGAGAATCAAGCGTTTGGTGTCACCCATATAATAGGTATTAGAATTTAATTTTTAATATGCTAGAAATGTGTAAAAGTTCCCCCAGAATCATGCCTGTAGGACCAAAAATAAAAAATACATGACAAAATCAAATATTTGTGTGGTGTAGGATTTCTCATGCACCCGGATGCTCCTGCATCAAACATCTAAGGTAATTTAAATGTTCTATGAGCTGAAACTCATGAACATCTAAAGATCATGTGTTTTCCTTTAATCCATCCTTCTTCCTTATCTACCTATTTCTTCGTCTTCACCTACTCTGAAATTTATTATCTCTTCCTCCCTTCATCTTTCCTCTCTTGTGAGATTTGACCCACCTCCACCAAATATCACTTGCAACATCCCCTACAACTTCTACATGGAAATATTTATTATGCATAGACCAATTTGCAACTACATCCTTTATTGCATCCTCATACAAATTTGCATCTACTACTCCATGGAAATTGAAAATTTCCTTTTGCAAGATCTTTTCTTTCTTTACATCCTCTTCTAATCTCACCAAAGAAGATAAAGAATCATCAAAACTAAATTCAAAATTAAAATTTACCTCATTCTTGTTCATTGTCCCAACATAAATTTTCCTCATCCTTCACTGCAACATTCATCTTCTCACCTCCAACAACAAGTTTTGAAAGCTTCTTTTCATGTTTTTTCATCAATTATCCTTCCAATAACTTGTTGATTCTTTCCATCTCTTCTTTAAATAAGAAATCATCTTCATATTCACCAATATATTTATCAAATTTAGGACTCTCCAAGTCCATAGCTTCAACTCCAAAATTTTATTTTATTTCTTCATTTCCTACAAACAAATCAACATTAAATAAAATAGGATTTTCATCATTTTCCTCTTTGTTTATACTTGTAGGGGCTTCTCTCATAGCTTTCTCATCCCCAATCATTGCAACTTCATTATATGTTTCTTTAACTATATCACTCACATTGGTAACAAATCTATTTTGCATAGCCTCTATTCTATCTAATCTCAAATAGATATATTTTATCATCTAATAAATTTTATTCCTCATGTACTACTTCATAGTTATCAAAACAATTGGTCTCTTTAAAATAATCTTCATTCTGTTTTTAAATTTATCTTCAAACTCGACTATCTGCAGCAAAATCAATGCACATTCAACAACTATCCTCTATGAAAAAAAAGTTTCTAAAAGACACACCTCTCTCTATGCACCTTCTACCTAGCCTTAACCTCTATTTGAGGAAAATAATAGACTCACATGCTACATCCATAGATCTTAGTGCCAGATTTCCTCACATTCATCTCTCTATGTGCACACTAAGGAACACTGGCTCTGATACCATTTGATGCAATACAACAATTGAAAATCCCATGGAATTGCCAATTATTACAGCCAAAATACTCACAAGAAAGATGTTTAATTTAAAATCATGAAATGAAATTTGGAAGAACACAATCCAAAGGATTAGTCATCATGTGGAATTGCAAGAATTTAAAAAAATGTTTTTCATTTTCCAAGCTTCCACAGTTTGCAACAACAAGCTACAAAGAGAGCTAGACACAACCAAAATATTGTTATAGATAAGATTAAACCTTCAACAACTAAAAATTAGACTCAAGAACCTCCAAATAGGCTAGACCAAAAAAAACACATGAAGCTACAAATATTTTGTACTTTATTTCTTGGCATTCTATTCAAGCCTCTCTTGTTATTCTTTTCTTTTCTTCCTTAAATTTTTAGAATTTTTACTTGTTTCTTTTTCCTCCCAATCCGTGCATAAGCTACAATCAATTCTCCTTCCCTTTTCCTAGATGTCTGACTCTCTCATTATTCTCCCTCTCCATTTTCCAGGTAAGATTTTTTAATTCTATGCTAAAATTTTCTTTCTCTTCCTCAATCCACCACCTCCACTCCCAAGAGTCTAGATTCACTTTCTTTATTAATTGATGCAATATTTGAATTTCCAAAGGAGTTACAAGATGCCAAAAATTACCTCCACCATCCTAGGCATTGGAATTTTTCCTCCAATTTGGTGAAGCAAAATTCATTTTATGAGCCATTAAGCATATGAAAATCAAGCCTTTGGTGTCACCTATCCAATAGGTATTAGAATTTAATTTTAATATGCTGAAAATCTTTGAAAAATCTTACAAAATCATGTTTGTAAGACCAAAATAAAAATTCACAACAAAATGAAATTAAAGAAAATATAATTTTTTGTGTGTTGTAGGATTGCTCATGCACTCAAATGCTCCTATATCACATACACTCAGTGATATGCTCCCCATCCACTCACTAATATTTGTCCTTATTCCACCTCCATTCATACAATGTTAATACATTCATTCCTTACCTCAAAATAAAAAATAGTCAATTGGTCAATCTCTTGAGTGACATGAAATTAATCTAAGTAATAGTGAGTAGCATGAAAATAACCCTAAAATTCTAAGATTCAAAATTCAAATGTAAACTTGATGAAAATAGTCTTGAAAATCCAAGATCAAGATATGAGATATGTTGAGCTACATCTCATATGAACTAGCTAGGACTCAAACCTAGGATCTTCTTTTTCTTATTGGAATGCTCTACTAACTGAGCTACTAGCCCCTCTTTGACAACCCCATTGTTGGTTTGGTTGTGACTTAATTCCAATACCCCCCTTAATCCAAACTACACGTGCTTGGGGCTCGTAACCTAGCTTTGATACCACATGTTGATCTACAACTCATATGACCTAGCGAAGACTCGAACCTAGAACCTTCTATTTGTCATTAAAATTCTTTGCAAATTGAGCTATTAGCCCCTCTTTGGCTAGCATATCTATGATCCAGGTATGACTTATTTCCAATATGAGATAACAATACAATCTTGATGAAAACAACCGTAAAAATCCAAAATTCAAATTTCACATGTAAACTTGTCTAGCTGCCATTGTGAGTCAACCTAGAATAGATTCCATGTAACATATAAATATATAATAACATTCACTAATTTTATAAAGAAGAATATAAAATATAGATGAAAATAATTAGAAAACACATCAATACTCACAATAAAAGAATCGAATCTGCATTAGCATCATACAGATTTTCTGCATATTTGAAAATGATGTGTTCAAGCTTTCTTCATCACCCTTAATTTATTGAAAATTAATCCATTAAATTCCTCCATGTAGAAGAGTGTAATCCGTTAGGAGCCTCATAGATAATCCAGAAAAGTAAATGGCATGTTAGATTACTCGTTGAATTGTAACAAGAAAAAAGAATAAAATAGGCCAACTTGAGGGTAGTTGATGAATTATGTGCATAGCTCACGTACTATGATTTTGAGCTTTGCAGACTTGTAAGACTGCTCCAAATTCTAGACTGTGAAAGAACACTCAACTTTGTGTGGATTGCTCGACCAAGTAAATAAACAATAAACATTAATTAATTGACTGCATTTTCACGTGCATGCAATCCATATTCGATCTGTACCCACCAGATTTTGTTTTTTAAGAAAAAACATTTCCTTGTGTGAATGCAGGCATAGAATTAAACCATTCGTTTTCTTGACAAAATATTTGACAATCTCTTAAAACTATTTATAAAAATTTGTCTTGACATTTGAGATATACATTATAGGAAGGACTTAAAATTTAAACTAAAATATATTAAACTGAAAAATATTAATAAAAAATATTATAGGAAGGATCATAAATTTAAATGTTTTAAAAAAAATGAAAATCACTATAAAATTAGGTTGATTAGATTGATTTTGAAGTGGTAAGAAATGTCAGCCTGTCTTCTATGTTCTTTTTCGAAAAAAATTCAAACATGCAGAATTCTAAATAGTTAGATTCACATGGGAAATATTTTTTATTATAAATGATTACTTCCTTGAAAGGAAATAAAAGGTTGTTGGTGATTATGTATGTCTCCCTTTGCTTGATTGTTTCAAAAGATCTAAGTTAGATTTATTTAGAGTAAAGACAAGTATATATAATTATAATTAAATGGTAAGTCAATAATAAATGATGAGTATGGAATTATATAAAATTATCACATTAAAATATAGTAAAAAATATATTATGAGAAAAATGGAAACGAGTTGGTGAGAGAGTCAAGGATAGGATCATTTTTTTCAATATAGGTAAAACAAATTAGTGATGCGATCTTTAATGGTCAATAGCATCTATGAAAGTATAATAAAAGGTTCAATGTGACATCCATGAACATGAGCAGACATTTTGTAGGATTAAAGGATGATGATGTTGCTTTCAATATAGTCAAAATAATGGTGGTGTAGTATTTATAAGAAAAATGGCCATGAAACAATAACAAATGGCCCAATTTGATATTCATGAGTATGATCACACATTGGGTAGGATTAGTAAGATATGTAGGTTCGTTGACAAAGGCTTAATAAGTTCATGAAGCTTGGTAAGATCAATACCTGATGGATAATATCAAATAAGATAGATAGGACCAAAAGGGATCAATGATATGAAACTCAACAATAGGGAAAATTACAAAAATATGGAAATTATGATCATAAGATGGGTAATATAGATCTAGATAATCAAGTATGTGATAGGAAAAAGCATGATGACCCTAATGTGGGATCAAGGTATGATATATCAATATAATCTTGTTGTAAATTAGATTGCTCATAAGATATGACAATGCAAGCTTGATAGAGAAGTGGGGAATAACATGACCCCCTAGTGTAAGCATACATAAGGATTGATAATAAATGGTCAATGTAAGTAATGGAAATACGAGGTCATTACGCTCTATAAAGCAATATATAATGATAAGATGATTTAAAATAATAGAAATACAAGATCATCCTGTAAGACATAGTCATATTAGACTATGACATAGCAATGTAAAATCAAATAGTGATAGAGTAAGATATTCTTTAAAATACTAAGGTATGACAATAAAGGATTGTTAACAACATGCATTCGATGAAAAGAAAAGATGGTGATAGATAATTGATAAAAAAAATAATGAATAGAATTGTCTTAGTAACTAGACATAAGAATAAGAGATCATAGACCCAATTATCACTGTACCTAGATATAATAATACATAAATGTAAGGAAATACATCATTTAAAAAAAATAGATCGCCCAATATATGTACATAAATAATGATTTAAGCAACTAGATCAATAAAAGAACATAAGTCAATGCTTTAAAAAGATAAAAAAATACTATATAAACATATGTTAAGCAAATAGTCATGCGGATAATAAGATAAGAGAAATGATTAAAGTATAAGAGAATGAAGAGATGAACAACTAAGAGTTGTTAGGCATGATAAGCTAATGTTAAAATAAGAGATAAAAAAGTTTAAATGACAAATGGGAATCACAAGGAAATCAAGTGGTCAAAAAAATCAAACATGCCACCTAAGTGGGGTAAAAGAATGTGAAGTAAACATAAAGATTATGGAAACTACACATGTCTTGCAAGTGGGAGATACAACATAAAGGAGCTAAAGATATACCAAAGGAAAAAGTAGATGTGAAAAGGAAACAATATGAAATAAAACTAATGTGAATAAAAAGTAAGCTTGATCTATAAGAAGTGAAGTAATCTCTCATATTTGATGGTTTCTATTTTATTTTATGTGTGATCTCAACATGTACCTTAACTTTTATTGTGCATGTTTGTTTTCTTTTTAATGTGTGATCTCAACATGTACCTTAACTTTTATTGTGCATGTTTGTTTTCTTGAATCAAGTTAATTATTTTACTGCACCAATGATGGGATAATCTTATTTAGATAGGTATCTACCTTGGTCAATATCACATGTAACTCCATCTTGATTATCCCACATTGGCTGTACATTCAAATATCTTAATGATGTTTAGACTATATATAACCACTTTTTTCTCATAATATTTAGCATCTATTTTTCCTACTCATCATTCAATAGAATAATATTATTGTTTCTTATTGATTTTTAATTCTTTGTACTTTATTTTTGCTCTCTTGATCTTGCATGGATATCTCCATTACCAAATCCTACACACTTTGTCTATACATTCTTAAATTTTATGTTGGATTGTTAAAATTTATTTATTTTTAGAATATCTAAGTGTATGATGAGAATATTTACTCTAAATATTATAAGAATTTGCATTCATCCCCCCCCCAAAGAGTCTATGCCCCATTGATGAAATGGATCATTAATTGAAATGGTCATGAGGAGTGTACTTGAAAATTTTATCTTTCTAAAAACTTGTTGACAAGCATCACACCATTTGAAAAACTTGACCAAATCCCTGAATAATACGAGCTAGTAATATCCTAGCCTTGTAATCTTTTGAGTTTTAGTATTTGACATGAAATTATCATCAAACAATCATTGGTGTTACTCATTAATTAAATTTTCTAATTTCTCTCTGTCTAAATATTTGAGTACACCATCAATATTTCTCCAAATTAATTAGCCTTAAACTAGCACACATTTCTAAGTTGTTAGCTTCAATGTTCTCCTTTTTCAATCTTCTACTTCTACTAATAGCTCAATTTTTTAGATAAAACATAATATCCTTATACCAATAAAAATATTTTAGATGACAAGGAGAAATAGATGTATTTGAGTTCACTTTTTCCACTTTAGTTACACCAAAATTTGTATTAGTCATTAAACTAGCTATGCTTTAGCCTCTAAATAGCTTGGTTTTCTTCACCTCCATGGCATACTCCTATATTTTGGGTTGTTTGAGTAAATAGGCCATCACCTAATAATTAATTAATCATTAATTATTTTTTTAGATTTTTTTTTAAATTTAATTGCATAAGATAAACTTAGGATTTGTCTTTTCATTATTAGATTGAGCTATAATTCTTGCATGTGTTGTCTCATTACATTAGATGATGACACGTGTCTCAATCTAATCAAACCCTTATCCAAGGTTTTTTTCTTTTATAATAATTCACCTTTCATTATAATCATTCATTTAGGTTATTGCATAAATACAATTTCTTAGGTTTTTGAGTACATCATCTTTATTTGATCTCTCTTTTGTGATAGGATAATTGCTTGCAGGTGATTTTTGGGAGTTGTGGGTTTCAATCATCGACTCCAACATGGTATTAGAGCTCTAGATCTATATCCTCCTATTTAAAATTTAAGGGATCCATCCTTGAGAAATTTTTTGATGCGTATTAGAGAAAATAGACCTCACCATTGCATCCAAAGCAGCTGAAAACCTAAGAATCGATTGTCATTTTATGACAATTTGAGACTTTGATTTTTTGGGCTAATTTTTGGAGGGCAGAGTGTTCAAGGTACAAGAACCTGTACAAATATAAAAAATAATTATAGATTCATATTGGTCTTATAAGATCATAGAGTGTTTTATGAGTACAACTACTTGTTTGTGTAGGTGTGGTAGGAAGAAAAAATTATGGTTCAAGAAAAAAAATGTAGGGGCATATTTTGTGAACATACATTAAAATTTAAATTCTTTGACAGTCATACTTGATGTTAGAATATTCCTTAGGAATATTCATTAGAATATTCTTGGATGTCTCTCATCATTCCCATGTTTCTTGCCACTTACAACTTGCATTGTCACCATCACCAACTTCCATCATTTCCACCTAGCTCATTTTCCACCATTGTTGCTCCCTTGGCCACAACATGACTCCTCTGTGCCTGAACACGTCATCTCTAGTCATATAAAAAACCAAGGGCTTTGTCCAACTACCTAAGCATGCAACACCACGGGTCCTATTCTACCATAGTACTAGGGGCTTATGTTGTTTAGGCCCTCTATT
This sequence comes from Sequoiadendron giganteum, assembly GCA_007115665.2. Taxonomy (NCBI): domain Eukaryota; kingdom Viridiplantae; phylum Streptophyta; class Pinopsida; order Cupressales; family Cupressaceae; genus Sequoiadendron; species Sequoiadendron giganteum. Next base: position 212,453,604 of record CM021103.1, read on the forward strand.
TTATTTCTACAACAAATTGGGAAACTTAATGAAATCGGGTATAACTTGGGTGTCTAATCTATGTTTCTTGCAAACTATATATCTTTCGAAGTGTGTTTTTGATCCCAATCCATTAGTGTAGGTTATTTTTCAATATTTTTATTTTTATTTATTTTGTAGACCTTTGAAGTCAAATCTAGTTGTTTTTTATTAGGAGGTCATAACATTTGACTCAGTTATTATATTTTCATAATTTTAGTGAGATCAAAAAGCTTATTAAATCCTCTTAAAAAATATCAAACCTATTTTTATAAAAACTAACCAAGAAGTTTTCATTTCAATCAAATCCTAGATTTTAATTTTTGGTTATTTTGTGGAAATCATGTAAACAAGTCAATTTTTGGGGGATCAAAAGGGAAATTCATTATATTGAGATGGTATATAATATTGTATTAGTTCTTTTTTATACTTTTTCATCATGGATCCAGCACATATTTCTCCACTCACTCCATACACCAACTATTGTTGGAAGAAATAAATGAAGATACTTCTAAATAAGTCAGGGTTATACAGAGTTACCATGGATCCAATTAGGGCATGATATGCCTTCGTTGGGAGCCGCATCAACCACCATGTTTCCTTCCCTATAGGTGTGGGATATCTTGCATTGAAGGAAACTACAAATTATAACTTTACAATATTTCGTCATGTTTGTAATCACCCATGGCATAGTAGACATACCTTTCAAGATATTAATGATGAACATAGAATCCCCTTCTATGATGAATTTATGGTAGCCTCTTTCTTTTAGCCTCTTGACTCCCCACCATACTATTAAGGCTTCTACATAATTGCTAGAATTGATGCCCAATTTATTGGCATATCCTTCTATGAACACACTATTGTGGTTTCTTATCACACCTCCTACAAAATCCAAGGCCAAGTTACCTTTAGAACATTTTACAAAGTTAATTTTAATCAAACCTTCCTCAGGGGGGATTCACTTGGTTTCTCTCCTACATAGAGATTTGGTCCAATTTATTCAGGTTAAATCATACTTGATACTCAATAATTTTCTAATTCTGATTTCCCCTGATGGCACTCTCAATTTTGCAAATTTGAAGTGCCCATTTCAAAAAAATTGTCTTCGCACTCTCAAAAGTGCACTTGAAGTATCAGTCTGAGTGACCTACTTTGGACGGTCAGAATTTGGAGCCAGATGATTATCATGCAAAAATCATTTTCAGACATATTCAATTGACATATGTGAACGTGCATGTCAATTTTCAGCTTCCCACGATCAATTTTGTTAGGGTTTCGAAAAGCAAAGCTGGAGGGTTTTTGCACTTTTCTGTTGTTTGCAAACATTCAGTTTCACAAAGTGGCCTCTCAATTTGAACTTGAATTTTGCAACCGGTTGACTATCATGCTATAATGATTGTTGTTCTACATTCTCCCCACCTAAATGATCTCACATGTCAGTTTTCAGAGTCTCATGATTTGATTTGATATTTTTAACAGATCGAAACCAAATGCAATTTCTCCTGTTTTACATCTCAATTTTTTGAAACCTTTCTGAGAGGTCAATTTTGATCCTGAATAACTTTCGATCAGTGATGATTCAACCCAAGACCTTTTGCACACATGCTCAAGATACCTAAATGAACCTATGTGCCCGATGGCAGCTCACCAAGAGTTGACTTGCTATTTTTTCAAATGACAATTGGGTCAGCTGCAATTGGTTCAGAACAGTTGTTTGTTGCAGAAAGTTCGAGTAAGCAGCTTTGACAGTTAATAACTTTTTCTTCATGATTGATTTTTTTTATCCGTTTTTTGCATTGCATTCTCGGGACCAATGGTTACATGCCTGCAAGTTCTTATTTTTTCCGGAGGTCGTTCACCCAATTTTCAAATCTGATTCTAGAGCTTACTTGGCTAGTTTTGCATATTTTGCAAACATGTCAGAAAGTGAGTTTTGATGAAGACCCAGTTCGTGTTTTCACTTCAAATGCACGGAAGCTATGTCTAATCAATTCAAGGTAAAAAAATTCTGAAAGTGAATTTAGTCAAGCCACATGGGCCCGACATGCATTGCAGAAACACAAAGTTGTAGGTGTTGCATTGGTAAAGGGTGGACATAATGCTTGGAGAGCATCAGGGCCTTTGTAAACATAAGGTATATATTGTAGGAATTGTCTTAGGTTCACCACACCATGTTGCCCCAAGATTTTTTCCATGTGAAAATGCTTATTACTTTTATGATGTTGCTGATATTTGATAACCCAACATATGAACACTGCAAATAAATTTCAAGTGTAATGGCATGGGAGTTTCTTCCACCGACTTGAATGAATATACTGATATAGAAATATTAATTATAGAGTCAGAGGAAGGAGTTTTATGTGACTTGGCTTGGTTAGGATTAGATTGGGATGAAGGCAACTATAATGAAATTTTCTCAACATTCTTAAATTTTGGATCGAGAAGCATTTTCTCTGCCAAGGGATGAACTGACATTGGGAAAGCAGCCCTGAATATAACAAACTCAAGTATAGCATGGCACTCCGGTTTAGTTGAAAGACTTTATAGATTCCCAGGCAAATTACAGGGCATGCATTGTCCAAAATGAAGTTGTGGAAAAGGCTTTAATAACTTTCAAATCAATGCAATTGGAAAATGAAAACAACAGTATAATGGAGTATGGGCGTCCATCAAAGTATTTAGAAGTTGATGTGATCTCATGGAACGCCACTTGCAGCATAATCCACAGAATGGCTACGTTGAAAGACTCTAAGAAACTTTCAAGCAAATGTAGGGCTCGAGTCATTGGTACGCACCAAATGCATTTGTTGAAAAGGGCTTTAGGAACTTGCAAGTCAGATTTAGTTCCAGCGATGAGTACTGATCTATTTTATGAATAAAATTTGGAGGAGTCTAGGCCACCGCGTCACATGAAGAGATAAGTAACCTGCACATAGTGAAAGTGTACTGAAATTGTTTAAGGAGACTCTATGTTCACTGATGTGGTGAAGGGACACCCACACTAATTGCATAAAATTCGAGTTTTTCACAGTATGGGAGCTTGAGAGGTGTTTATTAAATGTGTGCAAACATCAAGTCTTGCAGAGAATTCCCATAGTAGTTATGTTGAAAATGCTTTAGAAACTTTCTAACAAATGTAAATACATGAGGGCACGCGCCCGGCGTATGTGGAGAGTGTTTGAAATTTTAAAGCAAATGCCACTGGCAGGCACGCAGGTACAAGATGGAGGGCGCGAGTAGATAATGGGTGCAACGTGATGTGGGAGTTTTGGAATAGAGTGTGGACTGCTTTGGCTGAATGAAATAAAAGGGTTGAGGCTGCGTATGAGTTAGCAACCATCATGCCAAATGACGAAGGGGCAGTGATTGAATGGAAAATGCCTCCTTCAATGAGAGATTACCTGCCATGGCTCGGACTTGGCTGAGATCAAACTAAGTCTACAGTCTATTGGGGACACACTCAAGGTGAATAGAAATTGATCAAATTCTTACAACTAAAATAGTGACCATTTTGACTTTTTTTCAAAATGAAGTAGCAGATCCATAGTACGCGGCCTGCATCCTAAAGTGGCTCGATGGCTATGTTGTATTGTATTGTCAGAGACAGGGAAACGTTTGTGCTGATGAAAGAGGTCAATATTCAATGTGAGGGAGATAAATCTGGCATTGGGAAAGGGATATTACAGTGTGCACTATAGTGAAAAATGTATCAAAATTGTTTGAGGAAAAATCTGTTGAAAAGACCTTAGATACTTCCTAGCAAATGCAGTTGGGCGCCATTAGAGGAAGGACATAAAGAGAAGCCAACACTTGCAATGAAGATTTCAACACTGGGTGTGTGGCCTGCTTGATGAGGGTCCTCAAATAATGTAATCTCATGAAGTGTTGTATTTGCGGCTGATACGCATGTAGTGGTTTATTGAAAATGCTTTAGAAACTTTCAAGAAAATTCATAAGCTGAGGGTGCCACCATTAACGCATAAGAAGGGGAGAATCTAAAAACAAACCACGTAGCAACCATCTAAGGAGGGTGTTACAGTGGTGTTTCAAGGATATTGACATATGGGAAATAGGGGTGTGTTTGCCTCTACCAAATTCCCAAGTGTTTCTGAAGCAACGCATGGTGAATCAAACATGAGGAATGCTTACGTTTGAGATCCATTTGGAATATGGAATCGTTCATGAATTTTCACAACAAGAATAGGGAGGCTCAAACCAACAGAAGGTTGCAGCACAAGCCACCATGAATGCCCGTCAGGAATTGCAGAGCAAGAGTAGATGAACGCACGACAAAGAGGAATTAGGGCAAATGAAAAAACAAAATAAATCAACAGTGGAGATTGTGAGTTAACTCCAGACACATCTTGGCCCTTCCCCGCCATATCATGATCCCAAGGTGCACACGGGTTAATTCCCGCAAGATGGAGAAATTTCGACACGTGGTGGTGGGCCCGTGCATTTTTTTTTAAAAGGGCACATGAAACTGTTTCTTTGATTAAAAGAGTCAGATGGGTATCAAAACATAACAATCTTGTTAATGGTAAAATTTAAAATTCTTGTGCGGAGATGCTTTGGGTGGGCTCCGTAAATGGAAAAGGTGAAACATATAAAGGTGCAGGCAATACTTATTTGCCTCTGAGAAAATTTTAAGAGGAAGAGCATTAAAGTTTTAATTGTAATATGTTGCTCGATAATGTGTGGGATTTTCATTTTATGTTGGTGGCCATTATTTTAAATATGCAAGTGAAATGTTTGAAAAGGTGAAAGGCATGTGAAAGGATTTTAATGTCCGATAATGAAATATTAAAATACCTCGACTATTTAAATGATGTTGGGCAAACATTTTAGGTGAAGGTAAAAGATACACAAACACGGGTTAAAAAAATAGTGTGCAACATAGTGTTTTTAAAATAAATCAATGTCTACATTGATTTATTTAAAATGAAGGAGGGATGAAATATTCTTAAAAGCTCTATTATAAAATTGGGAAAACTCTATTGGCTGGAAATTTAAATCTTAAAGTGCAACCATAACAGATAAAGGTTAAAGAGCAGGAAATATGAGAAGCTTCTACAGACACAAGGTGGTTTTTTACACAACAGGTAAAAGGGAGATTCTCCATGTGGGCAGATTTTTTCAGTTGCAAAACAACTTGAGCAAAGGTAGTTTTGGGGGCAGAATAAGTTTGTTGCAGGGTAACGGAGGATGAAGTTGCCAGTTGTCAACAATGGATGCATTTTAGGGCTGATTTTTGTTCTCTACATCTTCTCTTCTTCTTTCATTGTAAAGGGGAGCAAGTTAGAAAGTTTTGGTCGAATCTAGGTGAAGCTGCAGAGAAAATTGTAAAGTCTATAGTGACAGAGAAAATGAAAATTAGGTTCTGAATCATTTTATTGTAGGTTTTAAATTCATGGAGATATAATGTTTTATAACAGTACTAGCATTTGAGTTAGAGTGATAAATTTGAGCTTATGTCTCTCATGTGTACAAGCATATTTGAATTTTGAATAAAGTGATCAAGGGTTATTTTGTTCATCTCACTGTTGTAGTGTGTGTAGTTCTTATTTTAGGTTTAATTCAAGGAATTAATTAAAATGCTTAAATGAGATTGTAGGTTGATATGTTCAGTACAAGGATCCAATAAGTACTATTGAGTTAGGGTTACATATTGGTGATATTCTAAGACAATATTATCAAAGATCTTATGTGCTATATGTTGAATCTATTATAAACCCTTAGGTGTTTGTGAATTTGACTCCTCCAATGGAAATAAGGCACTGATCTAAGTTGTACCTATTTGTGAGATTTAGTATTTGTTTGTGTTCACTTGGAGCTTGCTACAAATTGAAAATTAATGAATATATTTTACTTTGAAGTATTGTTGTGACTATCTCATGCTCCAAATGGTTGATATTATTGATGAACAACCAATTCTATTCAGTATTATCCTATTTTGTTGAGTTATTAAGTGAGATTATTTTTTATTGTTAATATTGTTTATGATAATGGTGCAAAGGTTGTAAACACATTAAGGGATCACCCTCCCAGGTCTTGTAGAGCTCAAAGTGTAGGAGGTTTTTAAAATCCTCATTAGTTGGTCCAGGTCCTTTGAGCTGCCCTTGATTGGAATTGAAAATTCCATAGGTAGATTAGATAATCAACCTAGTTACAATAAAAACAACCAACAAAATGGCGACTCTACTGGGGACATTGTTGAAGATCACTATGCCTTATAGAGTCATGAGCTTGTTATGATAGGTTCAATCTCCTTTTCAAGTGAGTCAATTCTCATAAATGTTGCCAGAGAATCTATTGTAATTCATCTTTCAATGTAAGTTCTATCTAGATTTATCCATATTTGATGATTATTTCATAATACCTCACAAACTGTGAGTGGCAACTCCAAGATCTATGCACCTGTGTGCACTATTTGAGAAGAAATGAGAAAGAACTGAAGGATTTGTATTAGAGATGAAGCATATTCGAGCCCTTGTGATGAAGTACCCTAACAAGTTTGAGGAAGGAATCCATATGATGTCATATTGTTGGATAAGGAGGTGTTGCAGTGCTTATGCTAGTTCTTGAAAAAATTTGACTTGTGAAGAAATTTTAGCTAATCAAATTTTTGTACTCTATAAAGAGGTGGCGACTCTACCAAAGAACCTAATGAAGAGGTGAATACAGTTCTAGATCTACATATATTTCCAATCAGAAGAACAATTTGTAGCGGCTGCAACAGTTCCAGGTATTTTTCACTCTTGGTTTTCAAGAAACTCTTGTATGAAAACCATATTTGAACTTCTTAGAAAAAAAATTGGTTCCCTACTTAGTGATTTAGCACTACCAGAGGGAAAGGATAGTAAATTTAAGTTTGCACACTTCCATTTGCTAGATCTATTGAATGTAATTGCAGTCCCATTGAAAGAATTTTGTCTAGTGCTCAAATATTTGCTTATATGGATGGTTAGAATGCATTTGTGTATCTTAGGGGTTTCCATCGATTTATATTATCATATGATTCAAGCCCAAGTTGTCATTATGTCAGCCATTATCATAGTAATCCTTCATTTGCTCATACTTGTAACTATGCACAATTAGTGAGCCTTAATTTATAATATCCATGGATCATCAAGGTAAAGTAGCCATATCATTAAAAACCTTGATTAGGCTTGTCAAGAAGTGTCACAAGTATAATGATCTTCAAGCATCTAATATCCCAAAGTGTAAGAACCCAAGAGTTAAGAAGCCTAGGTTCAGTCCTGAATGGAATGATAGAAATGAAAGAAGGCTTAAAGAGATGGATGAAAGACACCAGCTATTTCAACAAGTCCAATTAAGGTACCATCAAACTATGTCTACTTGTCAAGTTATTGTACCATTTTTCAATTCATTTGACCCATTGTATGCTTAGTTAGATTTTTCATGGGTTCATTACAAAGTGGAATGTATGCCAAATAAATTCTATAAGAAGATGCCTAGATTTGATGAATACAATATTTGTGAAGGAGATGCACATGTTAAAAAAATTTCCAGCTTGATGGAGAAACATTCATTTGGAGATCATGATGTGTGGATGATATTTTTTGTCAGATCTCTTGAAGCTAGAGCTCAAGATTGGTATTTAAGCTTTCTCGAGAAGTCATTTCCTTGCTAGGATAAATCAGTGAATTCTTATAGAGAATAATTTGCAATAAAGCCCTTTGACCTTGTCATGGGGTTAAATAAGATCAAGAGGAAATATGAAGAGTCAAGTGTTGATTTCAGTCATAGATTTGTTGCTTCCTTGTCACTAATCCCAGAGAATTTTAGACCTAGTACATCAGACTGTATTCATATGTACTTTGAAGCTTATGAAGAAGGCTCTAGTGCATTGTTAAAAAACTTTGAGGTATTGAGTATGCAGATGGCATATACATTTTTAGATGGTTTGGAGAAACAAAGAACTAAATATGTGCAAAATTTGTTGTCTTCACTTATGAATAAATATGCTGATGAAATCAGCAGCTATGTGAATGTGAATGGTCATAGGTCTTCAAATAAATGCAGAATTGAAAAGGTAAAAGATGAGAATGATGCATCATCAGATAATGAGGAAGTTGTCTTTGAACAACCTACAAGAGAAGTTTACCCAGTTGAAAATTTCAGCCATGATTATGAAAGACATGATGAGAGGAATGAAACATTTGAAGTTTCTCTTATTCCTCCTAAAGATGCAAAAACAAAGAGTACATCCCCATTAGCAATTGAAGGTTGCAAGCATGAAGATAACTTCATAGATGATTCTCTCAGTCCAAGACATGCTAATGAGACCTTCCCTTCAAGAAATGAAAGTGAGGTTGTGAAGAACAATGAGATTTCAAGTCTTCCGAGTCAAGAACATGGTGAAGAATATCAATTGGATTTACTCTTTGAAGAAGAGAAATGTGATCAGCAAGGTAATGGTATAATTGATTATGCCAATTCTACATATGATGAGTGTAGTCTTGATGCAAGTCTCCATGATGAGACAAAGTAATTTGCTGATTTCAAGAACTCTCTTGAGAACATCAGTTTATCAGTTGTAAATGAAGAGGTATGCGATGAATTTAAGTTTGAAAGACAAGCCACAAGCAACTACAATGAGGAAAGCTTTGATGGTTGTCAATTTGATAATGAAGATGTAAGTATCTATCCTCAAGAGTATGCATGTGACAAGCTCAGTGAAGACACCCAGTCTAATGTTGAAGTACAAAGTGATGTGAATTGTTGTTATGATAGCCCAAAAGTGAGTAAGAATGAACAAGTGGAAAATCTGTTCTCTATGACTGATGGTGACCATATTTTTGACAATGTTATTGGCAATCCAATTTCTTATGATTGGGGAGATCCTGTTTATGATCAGCCCATTGAGTTCTCAGACTTTGAAGATGATGATATCATGGGGTACCCTAATTTGCAATTTGATAGTGCATTCAATTCCAGTGAAGGTCAAGGAGAGGAAGTGGGTGAAATGATAGATCAGAGCAATGATCTACTAAGTTGTGAATAAATTTCAGATCTATTGACCATAAAATATCAGAAATGTGCACATGAGGATAATTTTTAGTTGTTGTGTGCAGCCCCTATTGACTTTGACAGTGGTGATGGCCTTCAAGATGCAAGGTATGATGCATATGTCTCTGATCATCCTTCTAGTGATGAACCAACTGATCACAATGATAATGTGAACGAAGGCAAGAAGTCATTTGATGGTAATGAAGCATTGTATGATGAGTATGGCAGTGAGTATGCTGATGTAAATTTGAAAATTTGTTTTGATGAGTTTGAAGTAGCAGATGACCATGAGGATTGCATATCTAATGAGCAAAATATTGAAGATTGTAATGCAGATTTGAACAAGTCTTTGTTTGATGATTTGATGGAGCATAATCATGAATCTTTGAATGTGGATGTAGATGTTGATTTTGATCATAAAATAGATTATGCTTCTGTACAAAAATTTCTTGTTGTTGAGCAAGCTTGTGATACTAAAGAGGTTGATACCTTGTGTTCAGAAGATGGCAATATGACTACAGATGATGATGAATCAGAAATATCTCATGACTCTCAATACTAGCATGATGAAGAATAGTTAGAGAGTGTGCTAATACATGAGTGTATCTCGTTGAATACACCTGAAGATAGTTTGCACGATGAGATAGATCTTCTGGTAAGCACTTGTGATGGTTTAAATTTTGACACGCAAAATAATGATCAAATTGAGCCAAATAGTTCCAACCACAAGGCAGAATGTGAGTGCTATTTTTGTCAGGTTGAAGGAGTTTTCATAGAATGTGGCAATGTACAAGATATTGAAGCAACTTGTTCTCAACTTGAGAAGGGTTTATATGATGAATATGAACAACAATTGCCACATGATAATCAAAATTTTGAAAGTGTGCCTGACTTTCAGATGCATAATGATTATGAACATGTTGATAATGTTGTGAATGATTTCCTATTAGGAGGAACTAACATGTTCAATCAGGTAGATGGTTGTGATCAGACTAGGCTTTCATATGGTCATGATCATTATCTTCAAATCATGCCCCCTGATACTAAATCAGAGAACGAAGAAGGTAACAATGATGTGGCTTATTTGATTTGGTTGCCACTTGATGACAAAGTTGAACAAAGAGAAAGTTTCTACTTGCCCAAAGGGAACCTGATGCTTATGTTTGCAAGGATGTAGTTGTTCATGTTATTATGGTTTGATAAGTGCAAGCATCAGTTGAGGGAGATCATCTCTTTCTTTAGAACTGTGTTTGATAGAGGAAAACGTTGATTCCCATTTTTCGTTTGGTGGCCTGGGGGCACTAGATGAAGTAAGAAAAAAATGAATAAAGGAGCAGTTTGAGGAAACTTGATTGACTCAGAATTTGGTCTACTCCCTAGAGATCTAGAATCTTGCTATGCCCACAAGGAGAATACATCCCTAGTCGGAGCCACTAATGGCACTCTCAAATTTTGCAAATTTGAAGTGCCCATTTCGAAAATGGTCTCTACACTTTCAGAAGTGCACTTGAAGGATCGGTCTGAGTGACCTACTTTAGAGGGTCAGAATTTGGAGCCAGATGATTATCATGCAAAACCCATTTGTAGACATATTCAATTGACATATGTGAACATGCATGTCAATTTTCAGCTTCCCACAATCATTTTTGTCAGGTTTTCGAGAAGCGAAGCTGAAGGGTTTTTGCACTTTTTTCTTGTTTGTAAACATTAAGTTTCACAAAGTGGCCTCCCGTTTGAGCTTGCATTTTGCAACCAGTTGACTTTTATGCTAGAAAGATTATTGTTCTGAATTCTCCCCACCTAAATGAGCTCACATGTCAGTTTTCAGAGTCTCATGATCTGATTTGATATTTTTAACAGATTGAAACCAAATGCAATTTCTCCTATTTTGCACTTGCATTTTCTAAAACCTTTCTGAGAGGTCAACTTTGACCTTGAATAACTTTTGATCAGTGATGATTCAAGCCAAGCCCTTTTGCACACTTTCTCATGATACCTAAATGAACTTATGTGTCTGATGGCAGCTTACCAGGAATTGATTTGCTATTTTTTCAAATGACAATTGGGTTAGTTGCAATTGGTTTAGAACAACTGTTTGTTGCAGAAAGTTCGAGTAAGAAGCTTTGACAGTTAATAACTTTTTCTTCATGATTGATTTCTTTGATCGGTTTTTTGCATTGCATTCTTGGGACGAATGGTTACATTCCTGCAAGTTCTTATGTTTCCCGGAGGTCATTCGCCCAATTTTCAAAGCTGATTCCAAAGCTTACTTGGCTAGTTTTGCATATCTTGGAAACATGTCAGAAAGTGAGTTTTGATGAAAACCTAGTTCATGTTTTAACTTCAAATGCACTCGGAAGCTGTGTCTAATCAATTCAAGGTAAAAGTTTTTTGAAAGTGATATTTTTTAGTCGAGCCACATGGGCCCGATATGTATCGCACAAACACAAAGTTGTAGGTGTTGCATTGGTAAAGGGTGGACATAATTCTTGGAGAGCATCAGGGCCTTTGTAAACATAAGGTATATATTGTAGGAATTGTCTTAGGTTCGCCACACCATGTTGCCCCAAGATTTTTTCCATGTGAAAATGCTTATTACTTTTATGATGATGCTGATATTTGATAACCGAACATATGAACACTACAAATAAATTTCAAGTGTAATGGCATGAGAATTTCTTCGACTAACTTGAATGAAGATACTGATATAGAAGGATTAATTATAGAGTCAAAGGAAGGACTATTATGTGACTTGTCTTGGTTAGGATTAGATTGGGATGAAGGCAACTATAATGAAATTTTCTCAACATTCTTAAATTTTTGATCCAGAAGCATTTTCTCTGCCAAGGGATGAACTGACATTGGGAAAGCAGCCCTGAATATAACAAACTCAAGTATAGCGTGGCACTCCAGTCTAGTTGAAAGACTTTATAGATTCCTAGGCAAATTATAGGGCATGCATTATCCAAAATGAAGTTGTGGAAAAGGCTTTAATAACTTTCAAAATCAATGCAATTGGAAAATAAAAACAACAGTATAATGGAGTATGGGCGTCCATCAAAGTATTTAGAAGTTGATGTGATCTCATGGAACACCACTTGCAACATAATCCACAGAATGGCTATGTTGAAAGACTCTAAGAAACTTTCAAGAAAATGTAGGGCTTGAGCCATTGGTACGTATCGAATGGGTGATCCCACAATACTGGTTTACAATTTTTGGACAAACTGGACACTAAACTAATTTTTTATACTAAATCTTCACTTTCGGGCTCCTATAGTGACTAAACCGTGAGGAATTTGAAGATGATGAAAACTAGTGATTTGTGAAGTTTTGTCTATAGATTCTAAATATATTTTTTTCATTTTTTTTGGAATTAGATTGCACTTATTTTTCCATCTCCTTCGAAAACTATTTTTTTTTTAAAACAACATTTTTAAGGAGTGGCGCTCACCGTATACAACATAATTTTTTTTCTATGAAGGATAAAATTCTAATTTTTTCAAATTTAGATTTGTAACTATGATATCTAGCACTTTCATTTAGTTTTATAGTGTTTTATTGAATATTTTTTCCTCAATCAAGTTTTGAAGTCAAACCAATTACAACTCAGACATAGGTGGACTGTATACAACATAAATTTTTCTATATGTATCAAAATTCAATTTTATTTTTTTAATGGATCAAGGACATCAATACCCAACCCGAACATATTTTTCAAAATTTTATTTTGATAATCTATTATTTCTCCACATGTGCAGAACAAAGAGCTTGATTTTCAATGAAAAAACTATATTTAATAAAACTAAAAAAACATAAACATAATAAAACCAAAACATATTAAAATTATATTCATTGGATAGCTCATTCTGAGGACTCCCATAATCATTTGAAATAAATTTTAAATTAATTCATTTGATCCCCCAAAAGGTAAATCAAAAGTGATTTTTTATCAGCATTTTGATAGGTGTAAACGAGACTCATTTATAGGTATGGTTTAAAACTAGCGAGATTCTATCCAAGGGGGTTTGATCTCATGTGGTTTGATCAAACCATCTTCAAGTGGAATCCTTAAAATGGAACTATTTAAGACTTAAATCATTATATTTTCTAAAAATATGTGATTTCAGCAAAAATCAGTTCCTCTCAAAAATTGTAAACCAGCTTTATGGGATCACCCTACTGAATGCATTTATTGAATAGGGCTTTAGGAACTTGCAAGTCAGATTTAGTTCCAGTGATGAATACTGATCTGTTTTATGAATTAAATTTGGAGGAGTCTAGATCATCGCGTCACATCAAGAGGGAAGTAACCTGCACATAGTGAGATTCTATAGAAATTGTTTAAGGAGACTCTATGTTCGCTGATGTGGTGAAGGGACACCCACACTAATTGCATAAAATTTGAGCTTTTCATAGTACGGGAGCTCGAGAGGTGTTTATTACATGTGTGCAAACATCAAGTCTTGCAAAGAATTCCCATAGTAGTTATGTTGAAAATGTGTTAGAAAATTTCTAACAAATGTAAATACATGAGGGCACGCGCCCAACTCATGTGGAGAGTGTTTGAAATTTTAAAGAAAATGCCACTAGCAAGCACACAGGTACAAGATGGAGGGAGCGACCAGCTAATGGGTGTAACGTGATGTGGGAGCTTTGTAATAGAGTGTGGACTGCTCAGTTGTATGAAGTAAGAGGGTTGAGGTTGCGTATGAGTTAGCAGCCATCATGCCAAATGACAAAGGGGCAGCGATTGAATGGAAAATGCCTCCTTTAATGAGAGATTCACTGCAATGGATTAGGCTTGGCTGAGATCAAATTAATTCTGCACTCTATTGGAGACACACTCCAGGTGAATAGAAACTGATCAAATTTTTACAACTAAAACAGGGACTATTTTGAGTTTTTTTGAAATGAAGTAGCAGATCCGCAGTTTGCAACCTGCATCCTGAAGTGGCTCGATGGCTATGTTGTATTGTATTGCCAGAGATAGGGAAACATTTGTGTTGCTGAAAGAGGTCAATTTTCAATGTGAGGGAGATAAATCTGGCATTGGAAAAGGGATTTTATAGTATGCACTACAATGAAAAATGTATCAAAATTGTTTGAGGAAATTCTGTTGAAAAGACCTTAGAGACTTCCTAGAAAATACAATTGGGCGCCATCAGAGGAAGGACATAAAGAGAAGCAAACCCTTGCAATGAATATTTCAACACTAGGTGCATGGCCTACTTGATGAGGGTCCTCAAATAATGTAACCTCATGATGTGTTGTATTTGCGGCTAATACACATGTAGTGGTTTATTGAAAATTCTTTAGAAACTTTCAAGCAAATGTATAAGCTAAGGGCTTCGCCAATAAAACATAGGAAGGGGATAATATAAAACAAAACCACACAACAACCATCTAAGGAGGGTGTTATAGTGGTGTTTCAAGGATCTTGACATATGGGCAATAGGGGTGTGTTTGCCTCTACCAAATTCCCAAGTGTTTCTGATGCGGCGCATGGTGAATCAAACATGAGGAATTCTTACGTTTGAGCCCCATTCGGAATATGGAATGGTTCTTGGCTTTGTCCAACAAGAATAGGGAGGCTCGAACCAACAAAAGGGTGAAAAATTGAAACAAGCTGCCATGAATGGCCATGAGTAATTGTAGAGCAAGAGAAAATGAACGCACAACAAAGAGGAATTAGGGCAAATGAAAAAACAAAAGAAATCAATGACGGAGATTGCGAGTTGACTCCAACCACATCTTGTCCATTCCCCAGCATAACGTGATCCCAAGGTGTGCACGGGTTAATTCCCGCGAGATGGGGAAAATTGTGCACGTGATGGTGGGCTCGTGCATTTTTTTAAAAAAGGGCGCATGAAACTATTTTTTGATTAAAATTATCAGATGGGTATTAAAACATAACAATATTGTTAATGGTAAAATTTAAAATTCTTGTTTGGAGATTCTTTGGGTGGGCTCAGTAAAAGGAAAAGGTGAAACATATAAAGGTGTGGGTAATACTTATTTTCTTGTGAGAAAATTTTAAGGGGAAGAGCAGGGTATGTGTAGGATCATGATGGTCCAAAAAGTTGCAATATGTAAGTGATATGATGGCATGTGTGGCTGACAACTTTTTTTACCCAAAATTGATGAAATGAAAAGGGTTTTTAAAGGATATTCTCAAATTTCCACCAATATAAATTATGATTTAATTTGAATTTAATAAATAATTATTATTCATTTTCTATTGGAATTACGACTGAAGTCCTGATTGATAGGCTGATTGAAAAAAATCTATAGCTTTCAAACAGTTTCACATTTTTTGAATCTGAAACATGTGTCACATTCTATGCTTCGCATACTATAGGATTAAAAAAAAAAAATTGAATTTCATGAAGTTTTGACAAAGTTAAGGTGGTCAGACATACAAGTTTTTATATTTTTTAGAAGTTGTAATAAAAAAATTATAGTTAATTATTTACTTGGAAAAAAATTACAAAAAAATATGCAACACATTGGAACATGAGTCCTCTACTTATATCTAAAATATTATCATTTTATTGTGGTTAGGGTGGTTAGACATACACCTACTTCTTATTTTTTCCCTGAAATTTAAGTACTACTGCATTGAAATTTCAAATTTTCAACAAATAGATTTAAAAAAATAAAATTAAACCTAGTAGTTTAGAAACTACATTCAATTTTCTACAAATTCTATTGTTACATATTTTTGAAATAATATAGATAACTTATTGATTTTTTTTTACGTCAAGTTGCCTAACTCTGATTTTTTGAATTTTCATCGCCACTTAAGGGCATGTTTTTTCCATGATGATCCTCCACATACTCAACATTAAAGTTTTAATTATAATATGTTGCCCGATGGGTGATCCCACAACAGTCGTTTACAATTTTTGGCCAAACTAGACACTAAAATTATTATTTTTAACTAAATCTTCGCATTCGGGTACTTATAGCGGCTAAAGCATGAGGAATTTGAAGATGATGCAAACTAGAGTCTTATCACATTTTTTCTGTAGATTCTAAAAATATTTTTTTTCAAATTTTTTGGAATCAGGTTGCACTTCTTTTTCCATCTCCCACAAAAACTATTTTTTTTTAAAAAACAACATTTCTAAAAAGTGACGCTCACCATATACAACATAATTTTTTTTGTATGAAGGATAAAATTATAATTTTTTGAATTTAGATTTGTAACTACGATATCTAGTACTCTCATTTGGTCTCATAGTTTTTTATTGAATATTTTTTCCTTAATCAAGTTACAAAGTCAAACCAATTGCAATTCAGACATAGGCAGACTGTATACAACATAAATTTTTATGTATGTATCAAAATTAAATTTTCATTTTATTAATGGATCAAGGACATCAATACCCAGCACAAACATATTTTTTAAAATTTTATTTTGATAATTTTCTATTTTTCCACATGTGCAGAACAAAGACCTTCATTTTCGATGAAAAACCTATGTTTAATAAAACTAAAAAAACAAATACATAATAAAAACAAAACATATTAAAATTATATTTGATGGATAACTCATTCTGAGGACTATCGTAATCATTTGAAATAAATTTTAAATGAATTCATTTGATCCCCCAAAAGGTAAATCAAAAGTGATTTTTTATCAGCATTTTGATAGGTGTAAAGGAGATTCAAAACTAGGTTTAAAACTAGCAAGGTTCTATCCAAGGGGTTTTGATCTAAGGTAGTTTGATCAAACCCTCTTCAATTGGAATCCTTAAAATGAAAATTTTTAAGGCTTAAATCATTATATTTTCTAAAATATGTGATGTTAGCAAAAATCAGTTCCTCTCAGAAATTGTAAACCAGCTTTGTGGGATCACCCCGGTAATGTGTGGGATTTTCATTTTATGTTGGTGGCCATTATTTTAAATATGCAAGTTAAATGTTTGAAAAGTTGAAAGCCATGTGAAAGGAGTTTAATTCCGATAATGAAATATTAAAAGCCCTCGACTATTTAAATTATGTTGGGCAAAAATTTCAGGTGAAGGTAAAAGATACACTAACACAAGTTAAAAAAATATTGTGCAACATTAAATAAATCAATGCCTACATTGATTTATTTAAAATGAAGGAGGGATGAAATATTGTTAAAAGCTCTATTATAAAATTGGGAAAAATCTCTTGGTTGGAAATTAAAATTATAAAATGCAGCCACAATAGATAAAGGTTAAAGAGCAGGAAATATGGGAAGCTTCTACGGGCATAGGGTGGTTTTTCACACAACAGGTAAATGGGGAGATTCTCCACATAAGAAGAATTTTTCAGTTGCAAAACAACTTGAGGAAAGACAGTTTTGGGGGAAAAATAAGTTTGTTGTAGGTTAACAGAGGATGAGGCTGCTAGTTGTCAATAGTGGATGCATTTTAGGGCTGATTTTTGTTCTCTACATCTTCTCTTCTTCTCTCATTGTAAAGGGGAGCAAGTTAGAAAGTTTTGGTCGAATCTAGGTGAAGTTGCAGAGCAAATTGTAAAGTCTGTAGTGATAGAGAAAATGCAAATTAGGTTTTGAGTCATTTTATTGTAGGTTTTGAATTCATCGAGATATAATGTTTTATAACAGTACTAGCATTTGAGTTAGAATGATAAATTTGAGCTTATGTCTCTCCTGTGTACACAAATATTTTAATTTTGAATAAAGTGATCAAGGGTTATTTTGTTCATCTCACTATTATGGTGTGTGCAGTTCTTATTTTAGCTTTAATTCAAGGAATTAATTAAAATGCTTAATTGAGATTGTAGGTTGATATGTTCTATACAAGGATCTAATAAGTAGTATTGAGTTAGGGTTACATATTGGTGATATTGTAAGGCAATATTATCAAAGATCTTATATGCTATGTGTTGAATCTATTTTTGAAAAGATAAGCAACATTTATAGGGTGATGTACCCTTTAAATAGGGTGTTGTACCCTTTAATCTGTTATAAACCCTTAGGTGTTTGTGAATTTGACTCCTCCAATGGAAATAAGGCACTGATCTAAGTTGTACCTGTTTCTGAGTTTCAGTATTTGTTTGTGTTCACTTGGAGCTTGCTACAAATTGAAAATTAATGAATATATTTTACTTTGAAGTATTCTTGTGACTATCTCATGCTCCAAATGGTTGATATTATTGATGAACAACCAATTCTATTCAGTATTATCCCGTTTTGTTGAGCTATTAAGTGAGATTATATGTTATTGTTAATATTGTTTATGATAATGGTTTAGAGGTTGTAAACACATTAAGGGATCACCCTCCTTGGTCTTGCAAAGCCCAAAGTGTAGGAGGTCTTTAAAATCCTCTTCAATTGGTCTAGGTCCTTCGAGATGCCCTTGATTGGAATTGGAAATTCCATACGTAGATTAGAAGATCAACCTGGTTACAGTAAAAACAACCAACACCCCCATATGAAGGTAACACTTTGGAGAATCCATAATTATCCATATTTATATTTTCCTACAATTTTTGTTTCACAGAGATAAAAAACCTCCATGTTTCTTTTCTGATCCGTAAATTCTTTTATTTCATTCTTTCCATAATTCTTAGGAGACAAAAGGGGGAATTTTTCTCCACAAGTAAATTGTGATGGGATGAGAGAACAAGCAATTATTCCAGATGCACTAACAAGATCCGTAAGAGTTGAGGGGAAAACATAGTGACCTAGTATGGAATTTAGGACATTATTCTAGACTTCAATTGAGAAAGACTAGTTTAAGAACAATTGAAATATGCTCTCAACCCCTTAAAAACAAAGTTAACACTTATTTATAAATTGGAATCGATGCCTATTGATGTTTTATATAGTCAAAATATTTTTGTCAATAGAAATCCACCAAAAATAATTAATTTTAGAAATAATTTTAGGATTCTAAACCTGTGATGAGTTGAAGTTATTGTTAGAGAGGAGTGATTGTTCCAGCATGAATTTAGTCGAGAATAGGCTAGAGGTATTTTCGCTCCATATCTATTTTTTCACTTTTTCCTAGAAAAAAGGGTACAAAGAATTATCTAGTTTTTCAAAATATTCATAATCTCTTCTTCCCTTTCTCATCTACCTCCTCTCAAGAGTTTACCCCCATTAATTATCTTTTCATCAAAATTTCTCCATTTTGGAAAGACAACCTCTCCATTCTGTATAATTAATGAAGAATTCACCATTAGACCAAACAAGTCTTTTTTAATATGACTGAATTCAATGAAATATGAGAGAGCAAGGCTTTTATTCCAAGTTTCATCCAAAAAAATAAAAATCAAACCATTTCCAACTCTTCTTTTGATCCCTATTTAATGATGTTTCTTATTTTGACCAAATTGTTGCAAACAATAGCGCCATTTGACAACTCATAGAATAGAAAGTTCATTTGATCCTTATTACCAAGGTTTTTATCTTTCAAGATAATGGCTAGGAGAGCTTTGTTGAAAATTTTCAGCCTTCTAATACCCAAGCCCCCAAAATTTTTAGGCATGCAAACTCTTTCCCAGTGAATGAAGGCAATCCTAGACTTTTATTTTGTTCCTATCTAAAGGGAATTCCTTTGAATTTTCTCAATTTTACAAGCTAGAAAATCAGGTATTTTAAATAGGGATAAAAATATATTGAATGTTTTGAAGGTAAACTTTATGGAGTTAATGTTTTCCAGCTTGGCTAAGGAGCTTACCATTCCATCCAACCGATTTCTTTTGTATTCTTTCAATGATCCCATTCTAGTAGCTATTTAGGGGCTTTGGGAAATTAGGGGTAACCCAAGGTAAGATGCTGGAGGAATTATGGATTGGCATCCCAAGATCCTTATGAATCTAACCTTAACCAACTTATAAATGTTGAAGAAATAAAACTTACTCTTCATGTAGTTAATCAGTTGTTATAAGGCACAATTGTATATTTCTAAGGATTTTTTCCAATGGGTTGCTTCCACAATCAAGGCTTCGCTAAACAAAATAGTGTCATCCACAAGATTTTGGTGAAATTTTAGAGGTAGCGAAGAAGCACCTTTTACCCCTTTAAACAATCTAAGGTCAAGCATTTTTTTAAAATTCCTCCCAAGGACTTCAGCCACCATTATGGAAAGCAAGGGGGAGAGAGAGAGGGTCCCCTTGTTGGAGGCCTCTCCCACTAGAGAAGGATCCCCTAGGAATCTCATTCACCAAAATAGAAAAAATGAGTATTGTGACACAAGGTTTAAGTAGATTTAGAATCCTTTTTTTGAACCTATACTTTTGCAATGCATCCATCATAAACTACCAAGAAATATTTGCACAAGCCTTAGATATGTCCATTTTGAGGTCCATGTTGGGCTTCTTGCTATAATCCATGGAATGAATATACATATGAGTAATAAAAGTTGCATCAATAATTTTTCTACTAATAAAAAACTTTCTAATTGGGAAAAATCATTTTATGGAGTCCTTTTAGTCTGTTGAATATGATTTTGGAGAAAATATTATAAAATGTGTTACATAGATTGATGGGTCTATAGTCCTGTATAGTGAGAGAATAATATTTCTCAAGGATCAACACAATGAATGTCAAGCTTAGCTATTTTGGCAATTTTCCAGATCTAAAGAAGTCTCTTGCAACATTCAGCAAGTTTGAAGAAATTGCCTCCCAAAAATCTTAGAAGAATGTTGTAGAGAACCCATCAACATCTGGGGCCTTGTAAGCACCAAAATAAAACACACCATTTCTTAGTTCTTTGTATGACATAAGTTTCCCTAAGGACTTTAGGTATCATTGATTAAGGATATTATGGATAATGTCGATGAGATCCTTTGTATAAGATACATCTAGATTGTGGTCATCCGGGGACTCTATAATGTAAGAAATAACAACATCGACAATGTAATTTTACTCACTAAGGATAAAACCATCATCCTCAACCAAGGAATGGATCCTATACCTTTTTTGTGTCTCAAGGTGGATTAGTGAAAGAATTGTGTTTTTTTCACCCTCTCTTAGCCATTGAACTCTTGATTTCTCTTTCTAGTAAATCTCTTCCTTTTTTGAAAGTTTGAGTCATTCCATTCTTAATTCATTTTAGTTAACTAAAGTATTAACTTTCATATCTCCTTTCTCCAACCTTTTTTACATATCCTAAAGGTAGAGTGAATCCTTTACTTGTTTTGAAAAATATTTCCAAAGGAGATTTTATTCTATCCTTTAACCTTCTCCTTCACCCTCTTTAGTTTTTGGGCCAAACAAAACATAGGGGTTCCAAAAAAAGGATGAGTCTACCATCCTTGAACCAAATATTTGAAGTCAGGATGAGTAGACCACATCATTTCATATTTGAAGGAAAAGGCCCTTTAGTAATGTAGTCCTCCCAATCAAGAAGGATATCATTATGATTTGATCCCATTATAGGAAGGGTAGATAGGGTCAACTTAGGCAAGATATTCTAGTTATTAGAGATGAGAAACCTATCAATTTTGACTTGTATGTGGTTTTATCTAGATGTCTTTACTTGGACTAGGTGAATAATGACCCTTGGAGGTCAAAATAAAATAGACCCCGAGAAGAAAGAAATTTCATGAGATCCATCATTTTGTTAGATAAGTCAACAAAACCGCCTATTCTTTAAGGGGAAAAAAGGGTTATTGAATCTCCACAATGCATCTAGCGTACCCAATTAAATCTTGAGATTAAGGAAGATAAATAATTCCAAAGAGAGACTTTGACATATCTAGAACTAGGAGCATATATATTGACAAGGTTCCACTTAACTAGTGATTTTCTATATGGGTCATCAAACTATTCTTAGAAAAGGTTCCTTTAGTACCTTTAACCCTATGAGGGTTCCAAAGAGTATATTTACCTCTAGTGGCTCATTTATCATCATAGCCAAAGTAATTGGTAGAAGAACATATATTCTTCACAATCTAGGAAAAAGTAGTTTGTCACATCTTTGTTTCTTGAAGAATCATAATATCAATTTATTTTTTTGAAAAGTTAAGAAGCATTTATAAGGCGTCGTACCCTTCACAATGAGCCACTAGGGCCAAAAAGGAACAAGATTAAACAGTAAACATAAAGGAAATAAAAAGCAGAAACAACCCACAGGCAACACAAAGATCGCAAAGGAACAACCAACAGACGGGCACAAGGAGCAGCTAACTAGCGTTGTCCTAGTTTTTAATCAGGAGGTCCACCTCCTCATCACCCACCCATTCTTTGTTCTCCTGGCTGTTGTTTCCCTCCAGCTCCTCTTTTATAGCATTAGATAGAGTGCTCGTGATGAAGTGGCCCAACTTCATGGTGAAGCGGGTTAACCCCCTGAATCTTTTGTTAAGAGTGTCCATTCTTTTCACCACGTTGCAAGACTCCCCTTCGATGTCCATATTCCCCTGAACCTCTCCAGGCTCATCAACCAGGGGATGCGGCGAGTGAGAGGTGGAGCTATCAATAGGAATGTTGTTGTCCACCAGAGTAAACTGGGGCCCCTCCACATTCTCTTCATCTTCATCTTCAGTTTCTTCTTCCTTATATCCTTTGTTGTCAGACTGCTCCTCCTCAAAGTCTTCAATAATCAACCTCTTTTTGCTATTCATATCCAGCCTCCCAGATCTCCTCCTAGCATTTTCCCCACCAATCACTTCAGTGGTCCCCACAATTGTATCACCTCTGGAGTCTTTCCTTATAGAATTCTTGCCCTTTCCATCTTTAGCCATCGGTGCCAACATGCCTTTTTCCTTTCCTTTTTTAGCAAAGGTGGCCTTGTAGGCCGAGTCTACCAGGGTGGATTTTAATTCACAAAGCCCTTCAACTGTGCTAGCATGGGCCTTGCCCAGACCACCCTTAAGTTTCTTGGTGATTATCTTGGCTTTAGGATTCCCCACACTGAATTGGACTTCTGAGGAGGGGACTCGGCTGAGGAAATATTCATAGTTGAAATGGGTTCAATGTTCTCAATGCGAACAACAATGATAGCTTTAGGAGGATAGAGAGATAGATGAAAGTGATATAGTCTCAGAACAAGCCCCTGATGGAGCGGCAGAGGTGGGAGATCACTGGGGTTACGGCTGGCCGACTCTTTACATTTCTCAACAAAGTTTTCCAAGTCCATTAAAATAAAAAATGGGAAACTTAGCAGCATCTTATGTCTAAGATGATTTAATAGCGGGAAGTGGTAAAAGAAATAGGTTTTGAACCTACCTTCCAAAGTTATATACTTCATCAGCGCCATGCACACCTGATCCCAGGGCTTCGGGAGAGCATCCCTCTCAAAATCTGACTGGTTCCACACCGGGGCCTCCTCTCCTCTGAAAAAAGCTTTTAAGCTTTCATGATCCGGTTTCTTTGTGTGTTTGGGGTATTTTTTCTCAGAACACAATAAGCCCGTGGCTTGCACTATGACTTCCTCACTAATCTCAAATGATATACCACCAATGGAGACCCGACAGTCCTTCCACGAATTGGAAAACTGACCCGATAAGATAGGATCATGACCGACCAAACACTCCATAAGCGGAGCAATGCCACCCTCCACACAAATGTGCCTGACCAAAGGGTTATTCTGAAACTCCTTGTAGTTGTCAGGTTCAGTCCTAACCCACTCACCACCCATGCTACCAACCTGCACAGGAAATTCAAGAAGATGCAAAAAATACCAAATGCAGCAACCGCGAAAGATAATCACATTGTGATTGTTAAGGCAAGGTATATAGCAGAGGATAATAACACCCACGTACAAGTTGCATGCATGGAAGGGAAAATCACCAAAGGGTGATTTGACAATGAGTTTAATAAAGTTATGATTACGGCCAAGAAGGCAAGAATTGGCGGACATGCAGGGAGTACACAAAAAACCATGCGGGATGGCCGTATTACTAAAATTAGAGAGCATCCAAACGGAGCCAAAGGAGACCCACGCTAAACTAACTAGCTCGAAGATCCTAGAAGGAGGCAATCTCACATCATGAGCAATCAAATCATTATAAATACACTTGCACAACTAGATGCAAGGAAGAGATAAAAAAAGAAATCCCACCATCCCCAAGAGAATAGATCGCATAGTATGGCTCCATAGATTTAATGAAGTCACATTCTTCCAACTAACCTTCATCAAGCCGCCATAATTATACGTGTTACCATCTTTTAAGTCCCAACCCTGCCACTTTACCGTTACCTTAGAACCCAACCCCATCCACCATGTCCAAAGGATAGACACATGGATCCTCCATTCTGTACCCCACACACTAAGATCTCTACCTGAAACCCTCCACCTGTACTCCATTTCCATATTGACACTCATCCACCAGACCCCCCAAAAAATCTAGTGGACCCCCTATTCAGCTTCTGTCATCGAAAGATTTAAAATCATTGCAAATGATGGTAGCTTTGTTCTCGCATGATTAAAGCTTGAATTTTTGGCGGTAACCTTTCTATTTTCCTCCAATATTTAGCAAAATCCCAACCTGAGCCAAGATTAGCCAAGGCATCCACCACATGATTGCCTTCTCTAAAGATATGAGTCACCTTCTTATCCCTAAATTTGGATAAAATAAAACTAGCATCCAACAAAATGTCCTTAGTATTCCAACCAATTAGTCTATCTTTATTCACAGCATCTGTTATCGACTTAGAGTCTCCTTCAATGTGGAGGTAAGCAATCCCCAGACAAACAACAATTTTGAGGCCCATTAGCAGCGCTCGAGCCTCCGCCACTAAAGCAGACTGAAACCCAATACCTCTAGCAAATCCCACCACCAAAGCCCCCACAAAATATCTAATAACTCCACCAATACTTGCCCTACCTAGGTTGTGCTTAGCAGCCCCATCAAAATTAAGTTTAAACCATCCTCTATCTGGGGGTTCTCATTTAGTATTTTTTCTAGCCAAAAGTTTTGAATTATCAAAGGCGTTAGCCTTTAAATCTTGGTGCCACTCCTTAGCCATTTTTATTCTGTAATCAAGTGGCCCCATCTTTGGGAGTTTTCCATTAAAGAGAGAGATATTCTCCTCAATGAGCCTAGCACCAATGCTAAAAACATCCTTGGGACTCCACTCAACATTCCTGAAAACCCTGTTATTCCTCTCCTTCCATAAACACCATCCCAAGACAGGAGGGACCTGCTTCCAAATTTCACTCGTTAGAGGGTGGGAATACGGGCCATACCAACCCACAATGAATGGTAAAATATACTTGCTCATAACCCAAGGGACATCAAGTTTCTCAAAAGCCAGCCCCCAAACTTCAGCAGGAAATGGGCAGTGTAATAAAAGGTGACTGACAATTGCCTCCCCATTCTTGCAAAGAAAACATCTATTGGGAAAACAAAAACCTCGAATCCTCAAATTGTCCTGGGTTAGAATCCTATTATGACAGGCCATCCACCAAAAAAATTTAATTTTAAGGATCATGTGGCGATTCCAGACCTTCTTCCAAGGTTCCTCAGTAGAATTTTTGTTTGTCAGCAGTCTGTAAGCTGATCACACAGAGAGATCCCCTTGTTTATCTAAAGTCCAAAAAACTCATCCTCCTTGTCATAGGAAGGAAACCTGGTGCTGGAAAGAATCGCCTGAAGGGATTGAGAAAAACAACAAAGGTCATGAGAATGGGGGCAACAAAGGGTAAGATCCTTCCAAGTCCTAGCTTTGGGGGGTCCAGAAACATAGTCATTGATATGGATGCCAAAGAATCTCTGGGCTGCACCCATCACCGCCCCAAAGTCAGAGCAAACCAGAGAGGAGTTAATTAACCAAGTATCTTCCCAAAACCTGATTCTAATCCCATTGCCCATTTTCCACCTAATCCCTTTCTTTAGCAGGCCTTGTGTACTGCAAATGCTCCTCTAGACAATAGAGCCCTGGGGGTGAGGCTCCAAAAGAAAAATCAATTAACGACCTATCCTGGAGATATTTGGAATTTAGAATTTTACACCAGTCCTTAGTGTTTCTTAACTGGTTCCAACCGACCTTGACCATCAGAGCCCTGTTGAGTTAACAATCATCCTAATTCCAAGCCCAACACAATGTTTAGCTTAGCAGACCCATTCCCATTTCACCAAAGAAAGTTTCTTCTTTTCCTCAGTACTGGACCATAGGAAATTCCTTTGAATTTTTTCAAATTTATCAGCAATGTACTTAAGCATGTTAAAAATGGATAGGAATTAGGTGGGATACCTTGGAGAGCCGCAATGAGAAGTTGGAGTTTTCCAACATGGCTTAGCATAGAGCCCTTCCACCCAGCTAATTTCCTTTGAATCCTTTCTAGAACCGAGTTCCAGAACTCTGTGGGGACCTCCTTAACCGTGAGGTGGAGCCCAAGATACACCGATGAGAGAGAATCACTAACACATCCTAGAACTGCAGTCACCCTATTTTTCAAATTAGGCATACAGTTAAAGAAATAAATCTTTCTTTTATTGTAATTGATGCTTTGACCAGAGCAAGAGGCATAGTTGTTAAGACAAGCTTTCCATTTTCTGGCTTCCACCATAGAGGCCTTCCCAAATAGAAAGGTGTCATCTATAAATTGTTGCACAATAATCGAATCTAGAGAGGAAGTCGCTCTAACACCCATAATGGAGCCCTCTGACAGTAGACCCATGAAATTCCTACTGAGCACTTCAACAATCATTATGAAAAGATAAGGGGATAAAGGGTCACCTTGTCTAAGCCCTCTACCAGCAAAGAAGAACCCACGGGGGGAACCATTAACCATACCGAGTACTTGAAAATGTTAACACATTCCATGATGAGATTGATGACTAAACTCTTAAAGCCAAACTTAGCCAAGACCTTCGAGAGGAAGTCCCATAACACATTATCATAGGCTTTGGAAATGTCAAGCTTGAGAGCCATCCCCACATTGTTACATCTATCCATTGAGTGGAGCAGTTCATGGGTTGTCAGAGTGGCATCAAGAATATGTCGCCCAGGGACAAAACCTTTTTGAGTGGGGCTAATGATTTTTTCCAGCAGAGGTTTGATACGATTAACAACTATCTTAGAAATGATCTTATAAGAGGTGTTACAAAGGCTAATTGGTCAGAAGTCAGTCATAGAAAGAGGCTCACTAATCTTGGGGATAAGAGCAATGAATGTGTGGTTCAATTGTTTGAGGATCCTACCTGATTTGAAGAAGTCCCTAGCCATAAGCACTAGGTCCCCACCCATAGTATCCCATAAAATCTTAAAAAAAATAGAAGGAAAACCATTAGGCATCGGGGCTTTGAAAGCCCCCATGCTAAAGGTAGCTAGACAAACTTCTTCCATAGAAACAGTCCTGAGGATCCCCAAATTATCTTCCTGAGAGATGGAGGCAGGAAGATTATTGAGAATCGCACAGTCCAATGCTAGGTTGGGCGCCTCAGTAGGGGCAGAATAAGCCTCCTGGAAATAGTTAACTACATAGATTCCAATTTGAGCTTGATTTGAAATCACCTCCTTGGTGGCATTGGTTAGTTTAGAAATTTGGTTCCTTTTCCTATGCTTGATGGAAGAAACATGAAAAAAGGAGGTATTCCTATCTCCTTCCTTTAACCATTGGACCCAAGATTTTTTCTTCCAGAAGACCTCCTCATTTTTTAGAACCCGTTCCCATTCCATTCTAGCTTCCCATTCCTGAATGTGAGTCCGCTGACTGCCATCACCCTCCTCCATATTTTCTATAAGGTCCTCAACTTTCCTTCGCATAGTTTTTTCTTTTGAAAAACATCCTCGAAAACATTCTTGTTCCATCGTTTTACCATATTTTTAATATGTTTAATTTTAAAAAAGATCCTATACATGGGGGATCCTTGGACAAAAATATTCCACCATTCAACAATTTTATTTTTGAAATCAGGATGAGCGTTCCACATTATTTCAAAGTGGAAAGGAAAGGGTCCAATAATAGGTCGAATATTAGTGGTCAGCATAAGAGGATTATGGTCAGAGACCGTCCTGGGCAAGTTTATTTAAAGATTATCATCTAAGACATTAGTCCAGTGAGGAGAGGAAAGGAAGCGGTCAAGCTGGATCTGAATCAAGTTAGCACCAACCCGTCTATTAGACCAAGTGTAATTCTAGCCCAGGAGCTCAATATCAACTAAACCTGAAGAATTCAAAAAATTAGCCAAATGAAACATGCTGTTAGAGTAATCCAAAAGGCCACCACTTTTCTCAGACGAAAAAAGGGGAGAGTTAAAATCTCCCGCAACAATCCAACGTCCTCCCTTATTCAGATTAATTTTAGCCACCATGTTACTCCACAAAATACTTCTCGCATTCCTCTTATTAGGAGCATATATATTAACTATAGACTAGGCTTCACTAAGGTAAGAGAACAAAACTCCTACACTATTTTTACAGTGGAATATTTTAGAACCCCGCAAACTAGATGGATTCCAAAGCACTACCAAACCCCCCGAAGCTCCCTCGACATCACTATAGACATAGGAAGCATTAGGCCAAATTTTTTTAGCAATTTTATCAAAATTAACCATCAACATTTTGGTTTCTTGAAGAAGGAAAACATCAATCTTATGTTCCACTATATAGTCCTTCAGAGTACATTGTTTGTGTGAGCTATTAAGCCCACAAATGTTCCATGACATAATTCTCATTTCTGACTTTTCTTTCAGGACACATCCAATGTCCTCTGCTTTCCCAGGGCAATCTCATTTGTTGTTTCTCTTGTTCTAGTGTGCCTTTGAGAAGGTCTCCCTGGCTTAGATTCCCCTCCTACATCTTCCTTCTTCTTCTTTCCTTTTTTCTTGGGCGTTGTCCATATCCCTTCATCCCTAGCTTTCTCAAGCTTTAGACTCCCTAAACTTGCAGTAGATTCATCAATCATACCAGAGCTCTCTTCCTCCCAGATTTCACCATCCTCGATCAAGGCCCCACTGGTCCCCATAGAGACAACCTTAAATAGAGGTTCAAATGCTGAAGAGCTAGGAACAGTAATCCCTTCAGTGACCCCCTCGAATAGGGGATTAGCAGTGAAAGAGCTAGGGTCCTGAGACAAAAGGACAGAAAGGGGTTTAGCAGCCGACACCAAAGAGTCACTAGGGTCAGATAGTTCAAAAGGTGGACCGATAGGGGAGGGTGGGTGTGGAGGATCCTCAAATGACTGAACAACACTTGGGGGAACGAGCCTAGAGTCACTCGACGATCGTGAAATATTCTCAGACAGAGTAGTGGGATTAATCACATTGTCCTTAAAATCTCGACTAACTGCAGATTTGTAATCGAAGATCAGATGACCTACTTTGGCACACTTTTGATAGTATACCACAACGTTTTCATAACAAACAAATTGAATCCAGCTACCCAACTTAGAACATAGCTTGACAGAGTTTGGTAGGACTTTATCAACACTAATATTGACACAGAATCTCGCAAAGACTAACCTAGATTTCGATTTAGTGATTGAATCCGTGGCAACAAATTGATCCAGCGAATCCCCAATAGCTTTGAAGATGGCTTCATCCCAATACTCCAACGACAAGCCTAACAGCCTCACCCAAATAGGATCCGACTTATTTAGATCTGTAGCAGGGTCAAAACCAGGTTTCCACCGGCACAAAGCCAGACTGTGCTTCCCATAAACCCATGGACCTGACAACAGAGTAGCCACCAAGTCCTCCACAACCGTGAATCTAAATAGGAAAAGACCACCAGCCATCACACAAATCTCCACACTACCCTTAAGGCGCCACTTCACTGCCACCCATTTCCAAACCATATCCACTGTTGGACGATAAGAAAGAAATCTCCCCACTACAACATTCCCATGGAGGACAGGATCCTATCACTAATCGAATCAGGAATGTCAAACATTGAACCAGAGATTGAGACAGCCTTAGGTGTATACGAAAACAAGGAGGATATTTTTTTCCATTAGATAGCACATCCTTCCAACCGACAGTCGAAGAGATGTTCACCGCTGACACCGAAGATTCACCCGGAGTCTCCAAAGTCTTCGAAAAGCCCATAGGAGAAAGCACTGACCCCACAGGGGTGGTACCCATCAGACACGGGCCCAGAGAAGAGAAGCATGGGTCAATGGGGGGCAGAGGGGGACCATTGGGTACCCCCAAGATAGAGTCCACCATGCATACAAAAAATTCAAACTCAGAGGAGTGGGATGTTGAGAGCCATTGTCATTGATATATCAATTTTGTTATTAACTACAAAATTCAATAATATGCTATTTAAGAGGGTTGTTTAAGGCTTTAATGTTCCATGAACAAGATCCTCATTGTTGTTGTTATTACTGTTAGTGATGTAATGGCAATGAAAAATTGATCAAGGCCATGAGGTGAGTCATTTCATCTATTTATTTTGTCTCAAGAGGCCATCTAGACTTTTATTTTCCCCAAGGAAACCTCTCAAGCCATATCCTTGGCCTTGGTATCCTTTTGAGAAGGTCTTCACAATTTTGTATCTCATCCAATATCTACTTTTTTTTTTCATTTTTCCATTAATTTGAGTCCAGTTCTCCTCCAAACCATCATCTAGAGGTATCCTAGTAGAGGGGATAATATCTTTATATCCAAACCCTAAAAAAATAAGAGACTCATACAAATATTTGAAAATTTCTCCAGGTTGTTTAAGGCCACACTTGCCATTTAAAATTAATGGATAATATTCCAACTTATCAGGTCCTTCATCTAGATCTATGTCAATTTATCCTTCTTCAAAGAATTTAATAATAATAGGGAGATCAATTCTCTTTACTTTAGTAGGAGACAAAGTAGATGTCCTCTTGGTTAAATTATTTGTCGAATCCTTAGCTAATTTATTAGGTAGATTTTTAGTTTCAATTTTCAAATCTTCTTTCTCCTTTGTGTTTTTAGCATTCAAAGGATAATCCATACTCACCTCTTGCCAAATTTTCTTCCTCTTTGCATAAAGGATTCTTAGACACATTGTAAATATGTTTATTTGAGACCATGTTCCATTTCTTTGTTATTGGATTGGCTTACAAGAATCACTAAAATGGCCAATTTTTTTACGTAACTAGAAAAATATTCTCACATACTCATACTCTATTATTTGATTCTAGACTCCATATCTTGATCTGGGAGAGATAACAAAGGGTAAGACCTTATTTAATTCTACATTAACACAAATTCTAGAAAAGACAAGCCTCTGCTAGGTGACTTTTTCAATAGCTAATAGATGACAAAAGGAGTTATCTATTTCTTGAAAGGTCTTAGGATTCCAAAACTCAAGGGGTAGCCTTAGAAGCCAAATCCACATCAGAGGTAGTCAAATCCAAATCCATCAAGGGATTAAAGCCCAACTTCCATTTATAAAATGATAAGAAATTCTTAAATTTCTTATCAAAAGCCCAAGGGCCACTAGTGAGGACACTGAGAAATCATTTGTGAACCTTGAAACTAAACAAAAATAAGTCATTATCCATAGCACTAATGTTAACACTACATTTTAGTTTCAACACAAAGTCAGACCATTTCCTTACTTGACCAATATTCGGTCTAAAAGCAAGGAACTTACTGACCAAGGATAGTTGAAGACTAGCTATAGTCTCATTCATGATGTCATTCGAAGCAACAATCATGAGACCCTCCACCAAGAAAGAAGCCCTTGAAGGAGGGAAAAACCTAGGATGTCCCAAACTTGGGGATTTACCTCCAAGTAGTTTCTCCAAATAGGAAGTTGGCTGCTCACTAAAGAAACGACTTCAATTGAAAGGTTAAAGAAGAGGGATTCCTTTTTATAAAGCACACCTAGGACTCTCGAAGAGCGAGGACAAAGTAATCCCATTGAAAGTTCTTGATCTAGAAGAAAAAAAACACCACTTTTGACTACATTAGCTATCAAAGCAGAGGATGAGGAAGCCCACTAGGGCCCCCCACCAACTAGGGCCATGGTAGATAATGATATGAGTAATTTGTTTTGAAAAAGAATCATGCAAGAAAGTTCAAGATCTAGACCTTTCTCATTCTCTATTTATACTATAGTTAAGTATGTTGTGCTCCCCACCAACCAAGCCCTGAAGAACATGATATTAAGATAATTTTCATAGTTTTTCAGCAATGCATGATGATTGCATCTAAATAATGTGTTGCTAAGACAAGGGAAGCATTTAGTTTGAAAAAATAAAAATAATTTTACATTCCAACCAAAGAATATGTTTTATTACTGTTGGAGTTGAGAAGATACAACACCACAGAAGCCCAAAAGATTTTTGCAAGCAAATAACCTGTTACAAGGAGAAACAAAGAGAAGCAACAAAGCAAATGCTCAAGAATGTGGAGCCATGAATTCACACAAAATGTAAAAATGAATTTAAGGTACAAAAGATAGTTTTCAACTACATATAGATGAAAACCCTAAAAAGAAAAACCCTAGGCTTGCACAATAATAATTAATAAAGTAATTAATTATTATGTACCTAATGTTAGCTTAAGTGAAAAAAGGTAAAAGGGAACTTTACGTAATTAAACAAATATTATTTAATTAATAAAGTAAATACCCAATTACTCTAACACCCCCCCTTAAGATAGACATAGGGAGAAGCTAAAACCTAGAAGAAGCTACTGAAAGCAAAAGCAATGGGTCCCGAAAACAAGGTCAGATTAGGTACCCATGTACAAAATCAATGCAAACTAAATGAAATAGGGTAAAAGAGAAAAGCCAGTGGGAACAAAACTCCTCCACAAAATAGAATGCAAGGAAGGAATGCAATGCACTAATGAAAGAAGGATAGGAGGTGGATAACATGATACCCCCCATAGACAACTTCTATCATATAAGTACATGTACAATAGTCTTCATAGGAGAGATAGAAAGAGAGAAGAAGGCCCCCCCACAATGAAGAAACTCCTATCACAATGGTAGATGCCTAATGTAGAATCCAAAAGGAGATCCTGAAGTGGCAAATGATATTCCTCCCCTTGGGAAGAAATGGATCCATGGACCTGTATCGAAGAAACCCTATGAAGAATGGTGAATCAATCTGTCTCAAGATGTGTGTCATGATAGGATACTGAAGAGTCTCACTGTTTGAATGGAAACAAATAATGCCAAATCCAAATTGACATGGAGAATACTAAAATGCAACCTTTGAATGCACGGATAATGGTGGGCGAACAGTGATAACTTGACTGTCAAGGTAGAGGAGATGAATGTCCTCAAAATAATCCTCCAAATCTGCAATATAGGACTCCACAAACAAGAAAGATATGTCTGCAACATAAGAGTCCAAAGTAGCTATGTCTGGAAGATGTATGATTCTCTGCTGCACTGAATCAAGAACAACAAAAGATACTGATGAAGTCTCAGTTTGAAGAGTAGGAACTGTGAGACAAACCTCTGATCCATCGGAATAAGTAAGGGTGTCTAAATACTCAAGCTCCTCTAAAGTATCATGATCAAATGGTGTATTCTCTCGCCAAGCAATAGGTATGAGACAATTTGAAGCAGGATCCTCTGGGAATGGAGATAGAATAGGGTCTCCATAGATCTCCCAAAAACGTGTCCAAAGTGGGTGAGGACAATCAATGTCCGATATAACCAACACAGTGTCATGATCAACACTAGACAATATAACTCCTGCAATGTGATTTCTAATAATACCCCATGCTAATCTGCCCTCTAAATTTGCTAGTTCAGGTATGAGGTCATACAAATAAGGCAAAATATTAAGCCACCTACAATGTGTAAGCATACCCTTTGCCCATGACTCATAATTACCCCGTTCCAGAAGAACAACTGAAAGGCGAGTAGAGAAACCCATGATAACTCTTCAAATAAAAAAATTTAGAGACTAATGATCTCAGCAATGCTAAAGCATATTAACATAACTCATCCAATACAAACAAACCCCATGTAGGAGCCAAGATGACCAAGTAATTGAGCAAAGTGTAAAAACACACAAAGCTGTATAAAAAATACCTGGTAAATATTCTGATAAAATAGACTGTAGATCTAGAAAGAGCACTGTAACACCTTTCCAATGCCTATTTGTTTGCGCAAAACGGACACCGTGGCCAAAAGTTATGAATTTTTCAAAAAATTGAATTTAGCTTGCAAGAAACGATTTTTCTAGCAAAAAATATTTATTTCTAACTTGATTTCTGGAAAATCTATTCACTATTTGTAGACAAAAATAAAAACCCAAAAATATTTTGATGCTAGAAACAAAACCCATAAATCGTTTCTTGATCCAACAAGCAGAATATGAGAAAATGATTTTTATTTACTTTCAGCCAAGAGAAAAATGACGTGTGCCATTTTTTCAATAGTGATTTTCTCCAGATCTGTGCAAGATATGCAAAATCTAAAAGATACCCAGTTCAGATTTCGACGCTAGCTACAAAACCCATAAATCATTTTTCCTGCAAATGAGTGAAAACTGAATTTTTGAAACAAAAATGATGACGACTCCAATAAAAAACAGCTTGCAACAAACCCTTGTAGCTCCAAAAATCTTCAAAACAAGAACAAGCAGCTGCAGATCTGAAACTCTGATACCATGTTGGAGTTGAGAAGATACAACACCACAGAAGCCCAAAAGATCTTTACAAGCAAATAACCTGTTACAAGGAGAAACAAAGAGAAGCAACAAAGGAAATGCTCAAGAATGTGGAGCAATGAATTCACACAAAATGTAAAATGAATTTAAGGTACAAAAGATAGTTTTCAACTACATATAGATGAAAACCCTAAAAAGAAAAACCCTAGACTTGCACAATAATAATTAATAAAGTAATTAATTATTATGTACCTAATGTTAGCTTAGGTGAAAAGAGGTAAAAGGGAACTTTACGTAATTAAACAAATATTGTTTAATTGAAAAAGTAAATACCCAATTACTCTAACAATTACTTCACTTGACAAGAATAAAATATATATGATAAAAAAATAGAAAAAATATATCTAAAACAATCACTACCACGTGATAAATAAATAAAGAATAGTTAAATTTTTTTAATTATAGAATCTATGTAAACCTACACAAAATGACTAAACTTGACATAAATCACAAGAGTCAAGAAAACACACAAATACATTTATGAGTTTCTACATGACTCAAGGATTCATAATCATTCAATTTGGATTTTTAATAGAAGTACATTAGATGTACCTAATCACTATAAAATAATTGAACTACAATATATAAATATACCCAACAATGAAATTATCTCAAAGTTTGCAACTAACAAAAAATCTACACTACCATAATTCAAATATAAAGATATGAAAAGTTGATCACAATTAATCACAATGCTAAACTTGAAAGACATAGGCCAACATCACATCAAAAACAAAATCAATGAAACTAATACTAGTGGAGAAGACCTAGTAGTTGAGAACCCTCACTTTGTACCTCTTAAAATCCTACGAGGCAGTTTTAAATCACTCCCAAGTTTTTACAACAACTTACTTTGGAAGGCTCTTTCTTATAACTTAGGCTTGGGTTGACATCACCAAATATGATGCCACATTAGAATGTTTTTCGTTGATATGTACAAAAGGATGGGCACAAAAAGGGGTAGACTAGTAGTTGTGTGTTAAACTATAATAGTTGTCCATAAATCCGTGTTTTATTGTTACATCGATCTGACATATCACAGTTTGTTGCTTTTTAGATCTAAATTATATATTTCATTGATTTATGAGTACTCATGATCAACACTAACAACTTTAAAGTCACAACTACTAGTCTATTGAATTAAAAATATTGAACATTGAATCAACAAGTGCTATCACAAACTATTAGAACATGCTAAACTCTTAGATCCTCTCGTATACTAAATTCAATCATATTAAACAAAATTTATTGTAGATTGAAAATGATTAACATAATAGACATAATTCTAAATGATAAATTTGCACAAAGAATATAACTAACTAATATAAACTTAATCAAAAACACTTATAATTCAAGTTAGTCATAATTGACTAGCATAAGTACGAATAATTCAAGCCTAATGCAAAGTATTATATTTTTAAAAACAATCTTTTTCTCTACACGATTATACAACATTGGAGCTCCACGCAAGAGACATTTAGTTATATGCATTATTCGCATTACCCTAAAAATTTCTTCAGATGTGGGCCAGTGTTTAATGACTGCCCAGTTTATGCCAAAGGTAGGCATTGAAAGGCGAGCTAAACCTGCCAAACCAGAAAACCTTCAAAAAAACAAATGTTGACATGATCTACTGTTCACTAAGAATATAAACAAAATTTAATTCCCATCATAACTATATGAATCGCTCGTCTTCATATAATTTCTCTTCTGCGGTTGTTTTTCAAACTTTTATAACATAGAACATTAGACAACGAAATATACATATTGCAATTTATTGGCATTCGTCTGATATCATAGTTTTTTATTCGAATGCTCACAAAACTCCTGCAAATTGAGCAGATTAAAATATCGCCATTGATTTTAGCCTGAGGTGCGTGATTATGTAACCCTATTTTCTGTTTTCTTTTTTCGTTTTGGTAAGCCTACATTTTGACAAGATCAAACTTGAAAAAATCAGAGATAATTTTAATCCTTTCGACCATGACTTTCCATATAAACTGTTACTCCAAACTATTATTTATATTGGGTTGATCAATTATATATTGGTTTTTGTTGTTGGGAGTCTGGAACTGTTTAAATTTAAACCAGATCGATACAGCAGTTGTTTATTCTTCAATACAATAATAAAAAATGCAATAAGCTGAGTTCTTCATGATGTAGAGTCAAGTTATGAAGTTAAAAGCGATTGAGAGTGACTTTTACTGCGAAAAACTATTATACAGTTATATTCAGTATCGCTCTCAGATGTTTTCATATAATAGCAAAATATATATTTTTAAATTTATTAAAGAAAATAATAATTTGATTCAATTTAATAGGAATGTGGATTTCATCATTTAAATTATGAGTGGTTGTAATAGTATTTATTTTACAAAATCTGATGGGGGAAGATAGCTATTTGAAATTTACAACAAAGATGTGTTATATAATTTTTTTTATGTAGAATGAGTCATTTACGACATTATACATTTTAAAAGTTGAGAGTGAATCATAGAATTTTTCTTTCAATGGAGGAATCAATACTTAGTGGGACTCACGAAATGAAGTCCGAACATGCACCACTATAATCTTCATCCACATGAGCTTCCCTCCACTCATGGAAGGATAAATCCAAGGAGAAAACCTACAACCATCATCCATATTTTTCAATGGCTTGATGATTCTATCTCCGCTTAATGACAAAGAATCATAGCCTTGAGTAGTCTTTCATTTTATAAACAATTTTTGGTTGTGAATTCCTTCCTGCCATATTTTTATATAAATGTCCTAGGTGTCTTTAAATTTTATAAAACTTAATATGAACTATTAAAAGTGTTTCTAATAAGAAAAAAGTGATTTATACAAAATTATGTTAGGAATAGACCTACTAGATTAGAACAAATATAATTGTAGTGGAAGTTTTTTATAGCCATGCCATTGCCCTTCTAGTTTTATGTCTATTTTGAGAGAATGCCTTAGTAAAATTATCTAACAACAAATAACAAAATTTATTCCTTGGTACAACTATGAAGCTAACATTTTCTAGGGTTTGACCTAAGTGAACATGTACCTTGTTAATGTGTGCATCCCTTTAAATGTAATTTTTAATAGCATGTCGTCAAAATGGAGTAGATAACAATTAATCAATTGGAGTAGAAAAAAGAAGTGCACAAAGTTTATGATCAATTCCCTAGCTTAGCTATTAGTTGTTGAACTAATCACTCTAATAAACTATTATTAATTAATCTAGGTTAATTTAGACATATTTGAGTCCATCACATTGAAATATCCTAGATTGAGTATTTGGAAAAAGATATTTCCATTTATATTTTTGTGAATTTACTAATCTTGCACCACCCTAAGGTTCCTCTTAATATTTATAACTATTTTTTTTTATAGATTTTAGAGCTTTATCTTTTTCTAATTATATTATAATTTTATATTTTGTATGGTTTTTTGTACCTTTCCTTACTATTATTAGCATTCTTTTTGACACAACAATACAAATTATATATTGTTCCTTGCACGAGAGTGAATTGCTTCTCCCTACATTCCTTATCTCTAGTTTCTGGCTCACCTAGTTAACTTAGTAGATGAATGATAGATATTTCATTCAAGGGAATCTAGTGGAATTAAATGAATGAAGAAAAATATATGTTTTGTAAAAATGATCTAACTAGTAGTAGAGCTCAAGAAAAAAATTAATTTAATGGAAGATTCTATCAATGAATTTAACCAAAAACATAAAAATTTATAGCTACTATTCTTTAATAGTTTAATAACAAGAAACAAATATATAATCTTAATGAAAATTCCAAATAAATCCTAATCAAATCCAAAGATAATGTTTTTCTAATAAATTTTTATAAGATAGGTGAAAAGAAAAGGCTTAGAACGAACCTATTCAATACTCAACATAAAAGACCTTACAAGTAGTACTTAATAGGTTAGTGATTTAAATCTCTTAGTTGAAACCCATGTGGTGTAAAATAGTGGAGAAGGGAATAATAGACATATCCATGAAATGCCTTACATAAAAATAATTGAAATAACAAAAGCAAATTGCTACTGGTATCTTTTCAAATCATTCCATGGTTCTCTAGTCTTAAGGACCTTTGAATTCATGCTCTCAGATCTAGTTAATTGTTGCACATGAATCTACAAAGATGACAACCTAAGACATGAGAGGATATTGTGCAATGCAAAATACATGCCTACATCACTATATTTTTGTATTTTTGAAGTTAAAATGCAGAATGGATTTAAATGCAAAATGGAAGAGAAAAGTGCTACTATGTATGATGATAATAAGATTAATGATGCAATTCTAATGAAATGCTATGAAAAACAATAAATTCTAATGCAATACTAAAATTATCCAAAGTAAAAATGCCATGATAACTATTGTATATGAAAATGCAAACTCTCAATTACTCTCAATTGCTCTCAATTTCTCCAGCATAAGTTTATCTTAATTATCTCTTGAAAATTTGTAAGATGAGCTCCTTTTTATAGATTTTTCCAAGCCTAGGATGAGGTGGCAAGGATGGACGGTCTGGATTGTGATCCTGGGGGATCAACAATAGAGCACAAAGAGGTTAGCGGAATTCATGGAGGTTGCTCCATTTGGAAGGGAAAATCTTCCAAGTGTCAAAGAGCATCAATTGAAGGAAGGAGCCATGTGTTTCCAAATAGGTTAGGAAGTTGAGAGGTTGGAGTGAATATTCCAAATTTAAAAATTAGGAATAAATGAAATTGTGTCACATGTGATGAGGTGGAAGATGAGTTGGATGTAGTTAGAAGATCATGGAGAAATGTGACAAATTTGAATGAAAAATTTAAATTTAAATGAAGGAGGGTAATTAACTAAATGACAAATTATTTAATTTGTGCATTTAATTAATTTAAGAGGAAATGATTTTTGAAATAGAAGAATTGAGGGATGAACTATATATAAATAAATTTATCAATTTGATTATATTAGTAGAAGAATTAGGATTTATTAATTAAATATCAAGTATTTAATTAATTGTGCTCCAGACCATTTTTATGCATATACATTTTTCCCCTCTTTGAAGTGATGTGTGCAAACACATTGCTTCAAAGAATAATTTGTCAGACCATGATGATAAAAATTTCAACCTACCCTAGATGCTGATTTTTTAGGCGATGATGAATGGATGCCCCCTCAAGAGATAAATCGAGGATTTTTGAATTTTTGATGATTTTCATTTTTTTTGAAATTTTTTGATGATTAAATGATTTTTTTGATAATATTCTGGTGAGTTTGAATTTGATCATGGTTTGTCGATTTATCTCCTAAAAATTGTAAGTGAACCTACCACATTGGTGATTAGTTGATTAAAGGCCCATTTGGAAAATAAAATAAATGCCACTAAATTACCCCTTAAAAGGTTAAAATCGGTAAAAAGAAGTTCATTTGTAACCTTGCATTGTGAAAATTTGAGAGAGCAAAGAGAGCCAGGATGGATAGAATTTTGCACCACACCCACATATTTGAGCGAGTCTGATACCACTTCTTGGAAAATGTGCCTCAAACTTACTGACATGAAACTTCTGAAAGAGAAAAACCAGTGATACTCTTGGACTATCTTACCAACAAGAAGCTTGGTTCTAAAGGTTCAAAATGATCATGTCGGTGTGACTAATAGTCATTCTTGCTGATGGGATTCATCGGTATGACTTGAACACTCGGCACAAGTTATCTATCTCTCGGTGAAGGTAGGAGTTTGACCGACAGTCGATGGTCAACATGAGTCTTGTCAATGGTTTTTCATCGATGTAAAATATGACTTTATCCCAGACTTAAGATCTCTATCCGATGGTTGAATTCTTGCCAATGGATTGGGATCAGAGTAAGTCATGCCAATGGACCATTCCTGAATGGCATCAGAGTAACCTGGGTCTTCGACCTAGCTTTGGATTATCATCCCAACTGTATTGGTTTTCCCAATGGAATCGATCGAGCTAAGTCTTCCCAATGAGATGAAAAAGTAGGAACTTCATTGGTATGACATGAACTATTAGAGGAGCTTTGGAGACTTCATTTGAGGCAGAATCTTAGCTCGATGGTCTTTTGGTCGGTGAGACTTCACCAAGTCAAAGCAATAGAGAGATAGAAGACTGTGTAGTGTGTGATTTTCAAATAAGTAGATTGGAATCAGTGAGTCACGGTCTGGTGTCTCAGTGGTAAGCAATGCAATTGAATAATTTTGATTGAACAACTATCCTACAGAGTTTGTTTTGAATCAATGAGAGAAGCTAAAAGTAAACCATTTATAGTTGGACTGTTGTGGCCATTCACTCATGGGAGATCAACAGACCATTTGTGAACTCTGAACAAAATGGAACTCTCTATAATGGTCAAAAGTTGAATGGTTCGAGTAGTTAGTGTTTTGAACTGTATGAGCTATATGAGCATTGGAATAGTAAGACATAATGAAGTGTGATCATAATTTGTTTTGTACAAGGTTGATCAGGGAAATGTTGCTGCTGTAAAATTGACATCTAAAAGGAGAGTCTATAACTTGTATGTAATTCAATTACTGTAATACTTGTAAGTGATTTTTCTTTGGTGTGGTTGGTTTCTCTCTTGTAAGGGTTTTCCCACGTAAATCTGGTGTCAAATTGTGTATGTTTTTATTTCTCTATTCTATTATTCCTTTCATGTGCATCTTAATGAACTGTAATCGCAAAATTTAAAGACATGTCTACATTCTTCTTTGGGTTTTTACATTAGGAGAGTTTGTTCCACACCTTAAACTTTCCTTACAAGTGATATCAAAGCCTGGCTAGTTGTGTTATCCTTATGGGTAGGTTGGCTTTTTTGTGTGAATTATATTCAGTGGGAGTCTTGTAAAAGTCAGGTAATTGAAATTATAGATTGAGATGGAAATGGAAAATACATGAGGAAAGATTGAAATTGAGAAATTCAATGGCAGCAATTTTGAGTTGTGGAAACTCAAAATGGAAGATCTATTGGTTGATCATGATCTCTGGGTTATTTTTTCTGGAATGAAACCTTCTGGAATGAAGCAAGAAGAATGGGAACTGGCAGATCAAAATGTAAAAGGGTTGATAAGACTCTATTTATCAGACTCTATTCTCCTAAACGCTCATGAAGAGAAGACTACAACCTCCTTGTGGAAGAAACTTGGTGACATTTATCAGGG
Organism: Sequoiadendron giganteum; assembly: GCA_007115665.2. Lineage (NCBI taxonomy): Eukaryota > Viridiplantae > Streptophyta > Pinopsida > Cupressales > Cupressaceae > Sequoiadendron > Sequoiadendron giganteum. Next base: position 212,495,347 of record CM021103.1, read on the forward strand.
CAAGTCCTTGGTGAATAAGTTGTTCTTAAGGAAGAAGTTGTACTCTTTGAAAATGCAGGAAGGAGTGTATGTTGCTGATCATTTGAATAATTTTAACATGTTGGTTGCTTAGTTAGCATCTGTGGGTGTGAAGATTGATCAAGAAGATTGTTGTATGCTATTGTTATGTTATTTTCCGTATTCTTGGGATCACTTGGTTATGGCTATTGGGAGTATGAAATCCACTTTTAATATGGAAGACATTGTTGCTTTTTTGTTATCAGAAGAGATGAGAAGGAAATTTTCTAAGATGGTGAAGGAGGCTCTTTCTGTTTGCGGAAAATCGAAAGAAAAAGGTAAGAAGAAGGATAAGAAATCCAAATCGAAATCAAAAGGGAGATTGAAGTCTCCTAGCAAGAAGTCCAAGGTGAAGTGTTGGAACTGTGGGCAGCCTGGTCATGTATGAAAGGATTGCAAAGAGGAGAAAAAGAAGAAGAAGAAGAAGAACTATTCTAACAATGATTCTTCTCAAAGTGATGGAGATGCCTTCATTGTAGCCTTGGTAGCTCAGCCATCAGATGATGTCTGGCTGACTGATTCTAGAGCATCTTTCCATATCACATCTCATAGAGACTGGTTCAAAAAGTATAAAAATTATGATGGTGGAAAGGTGTATTTGGAAAGTGATTCATCTCTAGAAATATTTGGTCGTGGAAGAGTCGAAATTTAATTCCCTGATGGAAGAATGAAAGGAATTAATGGCATAATGCATATAATTGGTCTAGCTCAAAATTTACTCTTTGTTAGTAAACTGAATAATGTTGGAGTGCAAGTCTCATTCTATGGCAATGGCTGAAAAATTACTAGAGGCTCAATGGTGTTGGCTAGGGGTGCTCAAATTGGTATTCTGTACAAGTTGGGCAGACTTGTTTTTCAATGTAACAGTGTCTCTGCAAAGTCACAAATGGTTTTTCGTAAAGAGAAGGAAAATGTCCATGATAGTGCAAACTCTATGGAAGTTAAAATTCCAGTAGAAAAGACTATGCTTTGGCACCATAGGCTTGGCCACATTGTAGAAAAAGGTTTAAAACATTTGAAGAATAAAGATCTGGTTGAAGGGAATGATGACTGTAACCTTGAATTCAAATTTTGTGAACATTGAATATATGACTAACAACACTCTGTTTCATTTTATTCTAGTCCTTATAAATATTTTGGTATACTTGATTACATTATTTCTGATGTGTGTTGTCCAGTGAATTTTCCTTCACTATAAAAATCTAAATATTATGTTTCTTTTATTGGTGACTATTTGAGAAGGGAATTTGTGTATTTAAAAAAAAGTAAATCAGAACTGTTCAATCGTTTTAAGGAATTTAAAAACCTTGTGGAAAAACAAACTGGAAGGAAAATAAAGTGTTTAAGGACTGACAATGGTAGTGAGTTTTGTTCTGATGAGTTTGAAAGGTACTGCAAAGATCATGGAATTAAAAGACATAAAACTACACCCTACACTCAAAAGGATGGTGATGGAAAGGGAAAAAAGTAAGTTGAGCAATCCTGGCTTGGAGGAGAAATTATGGGTTGAGGAAGTTGCAACATGTTACTTAATAAATCATTCCCCTAACTTTACTCCTATTGATAAATCACCTTTGGAAGAATGGTCTAGAAAGAATCCCTCTCTAAGACATATCCGTTTCTTTGGGTGTAAGGCATATGCTTATGTGTCAAATGAAAAAATATCTAAATTAACAACAAAGCTATTAAAAGTGTTTATATTGGCTATAGTGCTGCAATAAAAGGATACAAGCTTTGGAATATTGAGACTAAGAAGGTTTTGTACAAAAAAGTGTTATTTTTTATGAGCTAAAGCCTTCTACTTTGGATCTGTAGTTAGAAACAAAATCAAAAAACAAAGAGGATGTAGTTGAAATTCCTCCCACACCAAATAAAGAGGAATTCAAAATTCAAAATTTACTTGAATCTAAGGAGTGCTCAAGGAACTCTAAAATTTATGAGGAAGATGATGAACAATGACCTCAGCCTTAACCTGTGAGGAGGTCTACACGTGAAAGGCAATAACCGGATAGGTATGGATTCTCTATGTTGGATTCTAGTTGTACCTATGATTTTATTACTAACACTAATGAGCCTAGGACTGTAAAAGAGGCAACTAAAATGTCTGATTCGGATTCCTAGTTGGAAGCCATGAATGAAGAAATGGCATCATTAAGGAAACAAATGATACTTGGGATCTGGTTCTATTGCATGAAGGTAGAAAACCTATGGGATGAAAATGGGTATTTAAAAATAAAATTGGTCTAGATAGCTATGTTGAAAAGTATAAAGTGAGGTTGGTTGCAAAGGGATATTCCCAGGTAGAGGGAATTGATTATGGAGAAAAAATTTCTCTAGTAGCAAAGCTGACATCTATCATATTTATTTTGTCACTTGTAGTAGTGTATGACTGGGAGGTTGAGAAGATGGATTTGAAGACAATCTTCATGGTGATCTTGAAGAAGAAATTTATATGTCCTAGCCAAAGCACTTTGTAAAAAAAGGTAAAAAAAATATGGTATGCAAGTTGAAAAAGTCTCTATATGGATTAAAACAATCTCGTAGAATGTGGTACCAGAAATTTGACACCTTTTTTTTCATTGGAATTTGTAAGATTGAAATCTAATCATTGTGTGTATTACAAAGCTAAGAATGATCATATTTTAATTATTGCCTTATATTTGGATGATATGTTATTCATTGGGAATAGTAGTTTTATGATTTCTGATCTAAAATATCAGTTGTCTGCAAAACTCAAAATAAAAGATTTGGGTGCAACAAGTTATATTCTGGGGATGGAAATAACCAAAGACATAAAGAGTAGAAAACTTTGGCTCAGCTAGAGTAAGTATATTAACTCTATTATGGAGAGGTTTGGTATGTCTGATTGCAAGCAACTAGTTGTTCTAGTTTTGCTAGGAATGAAGCTATCTGTTAAAGATTGTTCAAAATCTCCTTTTTAGATGGAGGACACGACAAGGGTGCCTTATGCAAGTGTAATTGGCAGTTTAATGTATGCAATGGTCTAGGAAGGCCGCATTTGGATGTCTTGAAAAGAGTGTTCAGATATTTGAAGGGCACTTCAGAATATGCTTTGTGTTACTAGGGAAATTTGGTTGGATCATAGAGTACTCTTAGCATTCATGGGTATGTGGATTGTGATTGGGCAGGGGTCATTGACAACAAAAGATCCACTAGTGGATATATTTTCATGGTGAATGGTGGTGCAGTAAGTTGGATGAGCAAGCGGTAGGCTGTAGTCACTTTGTCAACTACAAAGGAAGAATACATGGTAGCTACACACTTGTATAGAAGCAATCTAGTTAAAAAATTTGTGGTCTAACATTGGGTTTGATGCAGGGTAGATTACAATTTACTATGATAGTCAAAGTGATATTTATCTAGCAAAAAATCCTACTTTCCAGATGCATTAACGAAACTAGTGAGCACAAAAAAGTATAGGTGGTATGCTAGTTTGATGGGCCTTGGTGCCCATGAATCTTAGTAGTTTCCAGATGCTCTATAGGTGTAAGTAAGATCTTTGTCAAGTGGGAGATTTTTGGAAAATGTGCCTCAAACTTACTGACATGAAACTCTTGAAAGAGAAAAATTGGTGAGGCTCTTGGAATGTCTTGTTGACAAGTAGCTTGGTTCTAAAGGTTCGAAATGATCATGTTGGTGTGAATAATGGTCAGTTTTTTTGATAGGATCCATCAGTATGACTTGAATGGTCAGTGCAAGTTCTCTATCTCTTAACGAAGGTAGGAGTCTGACCGACAATCGATGGTCGGCGTGAGTCTTGTTGATGGCTCTTCATCAGTGTGAAATATGACTTTGGCCTAGCCTTAATATCTTTGTTTGATGGTTGAAGTTTGACCAATGGATTGGGATTGGAGTAAGTCCTTTTGATGGACCATTTTTAAATGGCATTGGAGTAACCTAGGTCTTCGGCCTAGGTTTGGATTATCATCCCGACTGTATTGGTCTACTTGATGGAATCGATTGAGGTAAGTCTTCCCAATGAGAGAACAAGTGAGAACTTCATCGATATGACATGAGCTGTCGGAGGAGCTTTACAGACTTCCTCTAAGGTAGGATCTTAGCCGGATGGTCTTTTGGTTGGTGAGAGTCCACCAAGTCAGAGCGATAGAGCGATAGAAGACTATGTAGTATGTGATTATCAAATTGGTAGTTTGGCATTGGTTAGACACAATCTAGTGTCTCACTGATAATAAATACAGTTGAAGAATTTTGATTGAACGACTTTCCTACATGGTTTGTTTTGAACCAATGAGAGAAGTAGAATGTAGAACCATTTGCAATTGGACTGTTGTGACCATTCACTCATGAGAGATCAATAGACCATTTGTGAACTGTGAACAAAATGGATCTCTCGGTAATGTTCTAAATTTGAATGGTTCGAGTAGTTAGTGTTTTGAACTATATGTTGTATGAGCATTGGAATAGTAGGACATAATGAAGTGTGATCAACATTTGTTTTATACAAGATTGATCAAGGAAATGTTGCTACTATAAAATTGACATTTGAAAGGAGATTTTGTAACTTGTATGTAATTCAATTACTATAATACAAGTGATTTTTCTTTGGTGTGGTGGTTTTTCCTCCCATAAGGTTTTCCCAACATAAATTTGGTGTCCAATTTTGTATGTGTTTATTTCTCTATTATGTTATTTCTTTCATGTGCATTTTAATGAACTGTAATTGCAAAATTTAAAGACATATCTGTATTATTCTCTAAGTTTTGACATTAGGAGAGTTTGTTCCACACCTTAAACTTTCCTTACACCACCATTGGCTAGATGCATATGGACCTCCGATATGTACCCTAAAAACTAGCTTTTGTTGATTTTTAATTTGAATTTTCCCGCTTTTTTTTCATTTAAAAAATTTAGTTTTAGATACGTTTTAGTGCATATGGCTAGATAAATAGTGCATACAACATCGATATAGCACATTGAGAAACTAAAATAGCAGATAGGGTTAGTTTTTAAGTCATAGGATAGATTAGCGCATTGGGTCACCACTTTAGCACAATAGGTTGTTGAATTAGTGCATAGGAGGTTCAATGCATAGGGAAGATAAGGTAGCACATGGAGTTAATCATTCAGCACATCTGAGAAGTAGCACATAGAAACCTTTTTTTGGTGCATAGTCTTTTTTTCAGCACATCCAAGAATTGGCGCATAGAAACATTGTAATGGCACATTGGGTAATTTTCTAGCACATCTGGTAAATTAGTGCATAGAAAGTCTGTTTTAGCGCATTGAGCTAAAATGATGGATTTTGAATGTTTCCTCCTAGTTTATGATGGTTGATGATCATGTCAACTGATGATATTATGATGTTGATTGATAATATTATGATCGTCCTCATGATAGGTGAGGATCGAGAATATGATAGATAATGATGATTGATTGAACTCTTGAAAATAAGAGTCGGACATAGGTTGATTGATGATGATGGATTTCATGACAAATGAGACTTCATAATAGGATAGGTTCTCCTTGAGATTTGATCAAAATCTCACATGAGCTGATTTGATTGATAAGTTGATTTGATTGATGTGCTAACTTGTCATGTGTTCTAATCATAGGAGGATGGCTTATGAGTTCTACAAGTTTAAAAGTGCTTTCCCCGGATATGGGCCATGATCCCATAGTTGACCCATGTGGACCTAGCAATCATTTCCCAGTGCGGGTTGACTTCATTGATTGAGATGCCCTATTATTGGATTAACATGGGGCTATTAACGAAACTTGCAGAGTGGTGGCATAGCGACCACAACACCTTCCACTTGGGAAATGATGAGATCACAACAACCTGAGAGGATGTTTATCAAATTTTGTGGATACCGGTTGTGGGTGATCCTCATGATCTATGGGGACTGATTCTATCAAGTAGATATTTCATGATGATTAGCTTGGCAGGTATGAGATTTCCTGGTGATATTTGATTGCTACATAGAAGTCATTTCCATGTGTCCTAGCAAGGTTCATTGGTGGTTTTATTTGCCCTAACCATAGGTTGAAGGGCTTCTCAGTTGGCTGGCGTCAAGCATTGGAGGGCCTGATTGCACATGGGACCAGATATGCATGGGGTTCATGCATTCTTGCACATTCGTATCATGATCTGCATCAAGTTGTGTATCTGGGTGCCAACAGTCTCATAGTAGGGTGCACTTTGTTACAGCTCTGGGCCTAGGAGCATATTGTAGTGACATGACCAGTGGCAGGGAGGGCTTGACCAGTGGGGCAACTGTATTTTTTTGGATATACAAGGCCACTTGTTTAGCATAAGATGGGAAAGTTAGAGTACTGATGGAGGGTGTTGGATGACTAGGACTCAGTTATATGGTGGCCTTATGTGGACTGTGAGGCCTAGTCGAAGGATCAAGTTGAGATGCCATATTTATGTAGTATGAGGCATTTGATTGGTAGGAATCCCTTTGTTATCAAGAGATTCTTCGCTTTGAGGGTGCTCTGAAATTTTGGCAGGGTGCAGGGTATACCGCAAGGAGTACCACACTATGCTTGACGAAGAGTGGATATTCCACAATCGGGGCCTGCATTGGTTTACAATGAAGCTTGTGCTGAGTATTATGGTTTACAACCTGTTGCATGTTCTTATCATCTTGATATTGCAGATGTATCGATGATGGCTGATTATGCAGAGTACTTCCACACTCATCATTTCCCACGGATCTCGATTCTGAATGATCCAACATCTATTTTATAGGTTGGTGGGAGGGTAGGGTAGGTAGTGCAGTGGAGGAGAGATAGAGGAGATGATGAGGAGGAGGTAGAGGAGGAGGATGGGGATGATGGTGGTGATGATGGGGGAGATGGTGGTGGTAGAGAGGTACCCAATTTTGGGGCAGTACCAGGAGGGGGTCAACACCTAGTGGACATCAGTCACTCATACTTTGATTGCCCTCACAGCAAAAACAAAAGTGGATTGTTAGCTTATAGGCATAGTTCTAGACATTGTAGGGTCAGTTTCAGGCACTGTAGGCACAACTAGTATAGCTAGCACAGGCCTAGGGACAAGTTCAAACTTTCTAGGGACAGCTAGCATAGACACAGGCACAACTATAGACATAGGCACCAGCATTGGCACAAGCTCAGGCATAGGCAACACAGGCACATGCATAGATCACTACCTTGACTGTGGATAGGGATACCACAAGACAACAATATAAACAGGCAGAGGTTGTGACCGATAGATTGCAAAGCATGGCTGATGGGGCCAATACAGGAGATATAGTGAGAGATTTTCCAGTCTACCAAGGAGGTAGAGTATTACATGGGTAGATACTATCAGGTAGTGCCTATAGACCATCATGTCAGCTATGCGCAATCACTCCAGGACCACCAGTATGGGTGTTACTTAGCCACCACATCGAGATCCTAGTCGAGACCCAGGTACCGGTGCACTAGGTGCAGGTTCGTCAAGGGCGGCAAGAGGTTTACCAGCAAGGCTCACGACATCTAGGGGTAGCACTAAATATTATCTTTGATGCCATCTTTTGATATACTTGATGATGGACATATTGACACATTGATGTATATACTAATTTGATCTGAGATCCAATGATGATCTTGCCATTTTTGATGATGTATCATTTGCTCATTTCCTGATATGATTGTACACTTGACATTATTATTTTGAGGCTATATATGATGTGCAGTGGAGATTATTGATTTATGATGTGTTGATGCTTTTATGATGGATTCCTTTTATTTTGTGTTATGTGATGTTCTAGATGATTATGTCATGTTTTATGTATGGATGCATTAGTGAGATGACGATGTATTATTCTATGTGTTTATGGATGGTACATTTATTATGATGTATGGCATGGATGTAGTTATGCAAATGATATGATATGCTTTATATTTTTGTATGTTTCTACATGTACATTTCAATGATATGGATGGATGAATGAATGTGAAATGGTTTATTATGGAATGCAAATATATGATCTAATGTGTGGATGCATGGTTTATGATTTCCAATTCATGAGAAATGAATAGATTGATTTTGGATATGATGGATATATGATAATACATGGAATGTATGGATGAATTTATGTTATTCCCCAATGTGATATGGATTATGATTTTATATGTGATGGACGTTATTATGTCAATGGAATGCAATGCACTTTTCTTTATTTTTGGTATTTTCTAATGCACATATATGACCTAAATGTATGAATGTGAATGGATTATGATGATGCATGGATTATAATGTTATTATGGAAATCATTATGATGAATGCATATATGAATGGATTATGTATGAACAAAAGAATTTATTTATTATAATATCAATGTATGATAATGAATTAATGAATGATGACGTTATTATGGATGATGCTTTATTTTTGGAAATTTTCGTGATGCAAATATTATGATAAATGAATGCATGAATGGTTTATGATGTTGGATTTTGTGAATGCAAGTACATGATAAATGCATAATATGATAGTGATAGATGTATAGATGGATGCATGATAATGCTTTATTGTATAAATGCCACTAATTTGATGGATTTATGAATGGATATATGATAATACATTCTAATGATAGGATGAATGATTTTTATTATGTTAAGTGTACTCAATATTTTAATGAGAGATACCATCATATTGAGAGTTTCCAGCCTTGGAAAAATCTATAATGCAAATGTAGAAGGTTTATGAATGCAATCCTATCTTAGCCATGCAAACCTAACTATGCAACGTTGTCATCTAATTCATTGTGCTTGATATCATCATTGAGAATTTTAGAATGTTGAAAGTTAGTATAAACATCGATGGTATAATTAGACCATGATGACCTCAGTACAACTTCCATACAACCTCCTTTGAGATTTGATAGTACAAGATAACACAAGCATCTAGGTATAATTGGACCGAGATGACTAAAGCATCACTTGTGTAAACATACAAGAGTTAATCATTTTACCATGCAAATTCTAGAATGTCATCAATGATACTTTGTAGAGAATGTATCGTGTCAATTTGTATAGTAGTAATGATTGACTCAAAGACAATAGAAAAAGAAAAATATCATTCTCTTTCCTAGCCCCTCTAGTTTACAACATCATCAAGGTACTCTAGAGAAATGAAACAACAATCAAGGTACAACAATTGAATATTTGTGCTAAAGTGATCCAACCATGATTAAGAAGACGATCATCTAGTGAGAATTGATTTGATTGTATTGATGTTGATTGGGATGGTTGGTTGTTTGATTGGTTGATGTTTAATGTTAAATTTTACGATGATATCGATTGTTGTTTTTTTTGAGTTTTCTTCGATGTTTGCCTACTTGTTGTTGTAATCTCAACGTAGCTTGCCCCTAGTGAGTTCATAATTTTGTCTCCAGTGAGAAACAAACCACTTTTATTATGGATATGTACAATGATAACCAAGCCAAGGTGGGACACGACTGCAACCACTGGATATGGACATGAAGCTCATTTTATGATGGGCATGTATGTTTAATGATGGAAAAGGAAGATGGTCAACACACGCTCAAATAGCTAGGGAAGTCAACTCATCACAAATAGTGCCTTTTTGCCAAGTTTTCACCATTTGTTTTTATTGCACTTTTTTCAGATTTTCAGATTTTTTTTGTTGTTACCAAGAAGCCTGTTTGCCAGGTTTTCATTAAGGCAATGATTTTGTTGATTTTTCACTTTTTTGTATTTTTCCTTTTTTGATATTTTTTGGATTTAGGACTTTTTCTGATTTTTTATGATTATTTAGGACATTTTTTTATTTTTATAAATTCTTCAGGACTTTTTTTGATTTTTATGATTTCTTCAGGACTTTTTTTATTTTTCTGATTTTAATGGATTTTTTTCAAGACTTTTTCTAATTTTTGTGGATTTCTTCAAGACTTTTATGATTTTAATGATTTTTTCAAGACTTTTAAGCATGCACAAGATGCATTATGTGTAGAACTTATTCAGATGAAGGTTGTTCATCGGTTCTTCAAATAGATCCCCTTCTAGTGTGGATAGATGATATGCCCTTGATCCAAACAATGGTGCAATAACAAAAGGGCCTAACCAATTTGGCTCAAATTTTCCTTTCTTTTCTCAATCCTACTGATTACGAGGATTTTATTTCAATACTAAATCATCTACTTGAAATGTCCTAGGTTTGACCTTGTGATTGTAGCTCCTAGACATTCTCTGTTGATATGCTTTTAGGTGATCCACTGCAAGCTGATGGTGTTCATTCAATAATTCCAACTCTTGTAGTCTAGAAACTTGGTAATCTTCATTTGAAATGAGACCTTTCAAGGACACACAGAGTGATGGTATCTTAACCTCAATAGGAAAGACAACTTCAGATCCATATATGAGGGCATATGGTGTGGCTCCTATGGGAGTGTAGATGCTAGTGCAATATGCCCATAAAGCAGGGTTCAGTTGAATATTCCAATCACGTCCAACATCATTGATGATTTTCTTTAGAATCTTCAAGATAGTTTTGTTTAAGGCCTCTACATGGTCATTTCCCTAAGGGTAATATGGCATAGAAAACTGATGCTAGATATGGAACCTCTCACAGAGTTCTTGTATGTCATGATTCTTGAAAGGACTGCCATTATTAGTGATAATGGACTGAGGGATACCATACCTACAAATGATGTAGTTTAGGATGAATGATGAGATCTAATTTCTTGTGATGGTTGTTAAAGGCACAACTTTGACCCACTTTGTAAAGTATTTTGTGGCTATAATGATAAAATTTTGTCAATTGGATGAAGGCAGGTGAATCTTACCTACAAGATCTGATTCCCACTGACAAAATGGCCATGTTGATGTGAAGGGATGCAATTCTTGTGCTGGTGCATGGATAAGATTACCATGTATTTGGCATTTCTAATATTTTTCGACAAATTTGAAGGACTCCTCCATATTTGGCCAATAATACCCCAAATGAAGGATTTTATTAGCGAGGTTTAGGTCACTTGAATGAGTGCCACAAATACCCTCATGCACTTCTTGTAAATTCATTTCAGAATCATTGCATTCTAGACATACTAAAAGAGTTCCATCAAAACCTCGTTGGTAGATTACATCTGCTATAAGGGTATGAAAAGTAGCTTGGTGGATGAAGTTTCATTTTTGGTTTTGGGAGAGATCAGGAAGAAGGGTATTATCTTTTAGATAGGTGTAGATCTTCCCATAGATTGAGGTATCGGTGTCAACTAGGTGGCATATGAGTTGGGACTTAGGATCATCGTAGGTAGGGGTAAATAGTTTTTCCACCATGAACTCATAACAACTTTGTTTCTCCAAAATTTGTAGCAAAGAAGCAATGGTAGCCATAGCATCAGCAACTTTGTTGTCAATCCTCGAGATTTAATCAAACTTAATGTCCACAAAATATTTCTTGAAGTCATCAATTATCCTTTTATAGGGCATTACATTTTCATTATTTTTTTGGTAGTCATCATTGACCTGATTAATGACTAGTTGAGAATCCCCATAGACTTGTAGCTCTATGATTTTCCATTCCACAGATTCTACCATGTTGTTGGTGTAGGGAAACATCAAGCGATATGATTTCAGAATAGTATGCCCTTGGGGAGTGATGAATAGAATTCCCACTCTCGATCCATGTTGATTATATGAGCCATCAAAATACAATACCCAAGTCTAGGTATGTGTAGGATCATTGAATGGAAAAAATAGGCCCTCAAGTGGCGATAAAATTCAGAAAAATCAGAGTTAGGCAATTTGACGTAAAAATTTGAATAAGTTATCTATATTATTTCAAAAATATGTAAGAATAGAATATGTAGAAAATTGAATTTAGTTTATAAACTACCAGGTTTATTTAAAAATAAAAATATATATTTGGTGAAAATTTGAAATTTCAATGGAGTAGTACTTAAATTTCAGGGAAAAAATAAGAAGTAGGTGTTTGTCTAACCACCTTAACCACAATAAAATGATAATATTTTTTATAATATTTTAGATATAATTAGAGGACTCATGTCCCAATGTGATGCATATTTTTTTGTAATTTTTTTCCAAGTAAATAACTAATTATGAATTTTTTATTACAACTTTTAAAAAATATAAAAAACTTGTATTTCTGACCACCTTAACTTGGTCAAAACTTCATGAAATTCAATTTTTTTTTTGTAATCCTATATTATTGGAAGCATAGAATGTGACACATGTTTCAGATTCAAAAAATGTGATACCGTTTGAAAGCTATAGATGTTTTTCAATCAGCCTATCAATCAAGAATTTAGTCGTAATTCAAATAGAAAATGAATAATAATTATTTATTAAATTCAAAGTAAAGCATAATTTATATTGGTGGAAAGCTGAGAATCTCCTTTAAAAACCCTTTTCGTTTCATCAATTTTGGGTAAAAAAAAAGTCGTCAGCCACATGGGCCATCACATCACTTACATATCGCCACTTTTTGGCCCATCATGATCCTGCACATACCCCACTGCTTTTTTGTTATAGTTAGGACATCTAAAATTGGAAATTCAATGTGTAGGGGGTGATCATCATGAATCAGTGCCTCAACTAGTTGGTCGGTGATGGCTTTCCCTTTGATTGCTTTTCTGTTGACATATTGGATGTCAAATTCACTCAGTATCATTACCCACCTAGCTAATCTTCCCGTCAGATTTTCTTTGTTAAGAAGACATTTTAGCAAATCTATCTTGGCCATGAGTTTGATTGTATGAGTCAGCATATAGTGTCATAATTTTTGCATAGTGAACACTACTGCTAGACAAGATTTCTCAATGGATGTATAGTTGATTTTATAACTATTTAAAGTTCTACTGATATAATAGATCGCTCTCTCCTTTCCTATTGAATCTTCTTGTGCCAACAACGCTCCCAATGATTGATAAGTTGTGGCTATATAAAGTAAGAGAGGATTTCCTTTTGATGGGGGTGCTAGGATAGGTGGAATCATTAGGTATTGCTTCAGTTGATTGAAATTTTCCTCACATTTCTCATCTCATTGAAAGGAAACATTTTTGTGCAGCAAGTGGGTAAAAGGATGGGTCTTATTAGCCAGTTGTGATATGAATCTTTCGATTGACTGAAATCTGCCTTGAAGGGACCTTAACTGACCAATATTCTTTGGAGGTGGAATTTACATGATATATTTTACTTTTTCAAGGTCCACCTTAATATCTTTTTTTGACACTATGTATCCTAATAACTTTGTCAATGTTACCCCAAACACACATTTCTTTAGATTTAGGAAGATGTTGAAATTCTCTAGTTGGGTGAAGATTTTTTCTAGTATGTCCAAGTGTCCTCTAGTGTAAGATTTGGCTAACAATTCATCCGCATAATCTTCCATAAAGGTATGCATCACGTCATGAAAGATGGTTGGCATGGCTCTCTAATATGTGGCTCTTGCATTCTTCAATCCGAAGGGCATGACATTCCAGCAGAAGGTGCCCCAAGGGCAAGTGAAAGCCATTTTATCCTAGTCTTCATGTGCTATCTTGATTTGATTGTAGCCAGAAAAACCATCCATGAGTGACAACATGCCATGACCTATTGTTAAGTCTACAATGATATCAATGTCAAGGGAAAATCATCTTTCGAACAAGCTTTGTTGAGGTCTCTAAAGTCTATACAAATCCATATGTTGTCATCAGGCTTTGAAACAGGTACAATGTTGGATATCCACTCTACATAATCAATGGGTCTAATGAATCCTACATCTAATAATTTATTTAGTTTCACCTTCACCAATAAGGCAATATGGGGATGCATTTTTCTCAATTTTTTCTTGACTAGTTTGACTCTTGGAGGGAGGGATAAGTGGTGCATGATGAGATTTGGGTCTATCCCTGGCATGTCTGCATATGACCAACCAAAGTTGATTTTTCATTCCTCAAAGAACTTGATAAATTTAGGCTTCTCTTGTTTTGTCAAGGATTCTTCTAGATGGAGAGTTTTCATTGTGTCTGCATTGCAGATATTGATGGACTATGTTGGATCAATCAAAACTTTGGATCTTTCTTGGATATGCTCTGGGAGAGTGTCAAATCTCCCATCCTTCGATGCCTCAGAGAGGTTTTCACTGTCAAATGTGCTCTTTATTTTTATTCTTTCTTGGTCTGATACTTCCATGGAATGGTTTTCACCATCAGATCTTTCTTTTGTTTTACTCATTTTGCAGCTAGGAGATTTGGCACTCCCTTGTCTGGAAGCTTCATTATGAATTTCAATGGTGGAGTCTATTTTAAGATTAACAAGACAGAGGAAGTTGATGATGGCCTCATCATTTGAAAAGGTGGGGATATCAATAGGCTTAGTTTGGTCCCAATCTATGAGTTTAGGATGGACCAATGGTAGGGAATCGTCAAATGGGTTCAGGTAAGAGGTCGCAAGGGTCATGATGGTGACATCATCTTTGAGAAATACTATGGAAAGGTTGAGGTCTATTATGTTACTCTCTTTTGAGTGATTCATCTTGCTAGGAGTCTGATCATCTTCATTTGAGCCATCAATATTTTATCATCCTAATTCAAGTGGTCTCGGCCCCAAGCTTTGTCCCTCCTCGAGTGTGGGTGTATACTTGTGTACCACATCAATTTCCTTATCATGATAGGACTCTTCTAATAGCGAATCATATTCATATTCATTGGAATTAGTTTCATAGTGATCACTAGCTTGGAGCTGTAGGATTTGTTCAACAAACTTTTGTTTTAGGTCCTCCTTTGTTTCTTCATCCTTTTGATGCTCTTTATATCCCAACCCTGTCTTGTCTTTTGGATTGATCATGATGGGTTGGATGGGTTCCATGATGCCTTCTTTTCTATTACCAATAGGTCTTTGTCCCTCATATCCCATCTTTTCCAAGATTGAAAATCCTATGTCATACTGAGTGGTTTGGACATTAGCCATTGCTACTTGAGAATCAGTTTCATCCTTGTAAAGCACATTCAAAATATATTTTTCATTAGATTCTTCTACTTGAGTGCTTGCTTTTATGAATCAACCATAAAAAAGTGTGATAGGTTGTGAGGATCATTGTGATGAGGTTGATGGTTTTCCATAGGACTAGTGAAGATAACTGTGAAAGACATAGGGATTGTTCAATGGAATATTCACCCACACCTTTGTCTTTGACTTGGAATTTCTTCTCAAATTGTTTGGATAGTGCATCAAGTTGGGCCTCAGAATTGGTGGATGCAAAGGGCATAGCTTCTTCCTTTTTTTTGGGCTGCTTAGACAAAGAACTTGGTTGGATTCCTTCATTGGAGGACATGACTAGTAGCTTTAAAAAGGGATTGGATTGACTTGAATTACAAGGAACATTAGATGTAGAGGTGATAGCTTCTCTATTTTGGGGCACAAATATGTCCTAGACTGACTTAAGGGTATTGCAATCTTGGGGACTATTAGAATCAGCAGGAATAGTAATCTCTTGCCCATTGAAAGGAAATTTCAAACATTGATGGTATGTGGAGGGGACTGTCTACATTTCATGGATCCAAGGATGACCGAAGAGTATATTATATGTTAATTCTTTATCCAAAACTTGGAAAATCGCATCTTTTTGAATTATCCCTACTTGAATTAGCAATACAATTAGGCCCTTTGAGGCTCTTTCCTCGTCATCATAGGCTTTAATGGTGATATTTTTCCTTGCATCTATTGCATTTTCAGAGAAACCTAGTGCACAGACAATAATTAAGGTACATATATTAAGACCAACTCCTCTATCTATTAGGATGTGCTTGACACGAATTTTATGTATTAGGACCTCAATGTGGAGTGTTACGTTATGTGGATGGGTGAGAGATACATCATCATTTTTTGAAAGGGATAAGCAATGAGGCACAACTAGATGCCCCACCATGGCTTGAAAAGTGCAAACTTCCAAATTATTTGGTACTGTTGTATCAACTAGGGATTTTTCCAAAATCTCCTTGTGAGTAGGTGAGATTTTAAGGAGCTCCAATATTGATATTTGCATTGGAATCTTTTGGAGCTGATTGACAATGTTATATTTATGAGATGGGGTAGTGGGTGTTTTGGAAGTGCTGCCTTTTAAGACATATTTGGATTGTGCCCTTGTGGTTGTATTTACGGGCACAGTGTCTTGTTTTCCTTTGATTTTTATGACATTGATCTGATTATCTATTACAACCATGTTTTGTTGGATATTATGGACTTGATTAGAGGATATGTTGGTTTCATTAATTTTTTTTTTGGATATGATGTTATCTTGTCCATATTGAATGGGAGTTCCATTAATTGGATTGTTAGTTGCAACAATTTATGGTGTGTTATTGATCTCAATGTCACTTTTCTAGTCTTCAACGACTAAAATATCATAGATGGTAGTGTCATGAACATAGTTTACACTTTTTCCTTTTCTTTTCATGGTAGAAGATTCCCCTTTGTCATAATTTGGTAAGGGATTCTTGAACAACCCATGATCAATGTTGGTTTGGGGTCCTTCTATTTGTATAAAATTATTGTTAATCAAGTCTTGTATCCTATGTTTTAATTGCATGCAACTATTGATTAGGTGACCTTTGCATCAATGAAATTCACAATAGTGGGCCTCATTCCACCATGACGATTTCACTTTTGGTTCAAAACCTTGGGTGTCAAGTAGAGTGATAACATTTTCCACAAGAAGTTCTTTCAATGTGGATTCGTATGATTGGCCCAAAGGTGTGAACTTCCTACGGTTGTTCGACGTTTGGTATGGTAGTCTAGGTGGAGGATTATTTTGGTTATTACTTTGATTGTTGTTCTGATTTGTGTTTTGGTTGGTATTGTTGTGATTAGGGGTTTGGTTGGTCTTGGGTGTGATTCCTAATAGATTGAATACTGGTTTGGCATTATGCATTTCAGCTGAAGTATCATTTCCATTATTCTTATACTTTTTCAAAAACTTTGGTTTCTCATTGTTGGAGGAAATAGTTGAATTGTTTTCATTTTAAATTTTCAATATTCCTCTCTTGACCAAAGCTTCTTCAATCTTGATCCCATTTTCAACTAATTTTTCTAAAGTTGGACATTGTAATTCGAGCCTATAGCTCATATCATCATTTAAGTTGTCAATGAATGCCTCCATCTTTTCTTTTTCTGGTATGGGATGAGGGTACCTTGCAAATAATCTTCTCCACCTTTGCAAAAATACTAGGAATGATTCCCCCTTCTTTTTATTGACATTGCAAAGGTCCTTCATTGTGATCTCATGTTGAATGTTATAGGAATATTGGGTGATAAATTTGTTGACTAATTCTTCAAAAGATTTGATTCCTAGAGGTAATTGCTAGAACCATTGTATACATTTCCCTCCCAAACTATGTGGGAATAATCTCATCAAGTATGTTTCCTCATGGGAAAATTCGAGGTTCATTGTGTAGAATTCCCTTATGTGATCTATTAGATTTTTTTTCCATTGTATTTATCGTATTTAGGGAATTCACCATGTTTGGGAAATGGTATCATGTTGAAACTTGCATCAAAATGGTAGGGGCATATATCTTGTATCGAGTATCTCTTGGTCATTCCAGTTTGCATGTTTTGCATTTGTTGTTTGAGGGTTTGTATTTGTTGTTTTAAATTATCCATGGGGTCATTAGTTCTTGCTTCATTTTTTATTTTAGTTTGTGTTTCTATTTTTGTCTTCTTAGGAGTTCTTTCTTAATTTTGTGATATCAAAATCCTCAAGTAGTTTGACCCCTTTGTTTGCTAACATCAAAAGGTATTTCTCACCCTCCTTTTCAAAGATCCTCTCCATGAATTTATCAAAATTGGGATCTTGTTGTTCTTGTTCTATGGTTTCATTCGTTATTTGTTCTACCTCATTTTGACAAAATTTGAAAAAAGGATTTTCTTCTCTTTCAACCATGGTGTTTTGGTATTCAATTTATTTTTTCTCAAGTTTTTTCTTTTGCAATCTCCTTAAAACAGGCATACAACTGATGAAAATTTACTAATCTTTTTTATCAAAGTTTGTAAGTCCTAAAAGGGCTAGGTTAAATCTAATTATGCAATGATTATTTCAAGCTGAAGGATGATGAATCCTGATGTTGAAACTCAGCTGAAAAATCAGATTGGGGTTTGTTGGTTAAGCACTTAAAGATGTTTGATCAAGGTTGAGCTAAGAATTTTCACTTATAAATTCTTATTTGACCAAGTTGAAAGAAATTTTGGGCCAAGAAATGAATGTTGTTTGAGAAGGAATCTCCAAATTGGGTGTTAATTGGTAGATAGGAGGTCAAATTTGGCTGTTTGTTTGCAAATTTACTAGATGCACTAAAATAGTGCATAAATGCGCTAAAACTCAGAGGTGCTATGGAATGGTATAGATGGTCTATGAAAAAGGTTGGATGTGCTGGAGAATGGGATGTATGTGCTAAAGAATAGTATGCATGCGCCATAATAATTACTAGATGTGTTAAAAGAGTTGTAATGGACAAGTGAGCTAAAACGAAGAATGTATGCGCTAGAAAATGGGTTGTATTGTTGGAACAAAGAATGGATGCGCCAAAATATGGAACGTATGAGCCAAAATAGCAAACGGATGCACCAAAATATGGAAGGTATGTGCTAGAACAAAAAATGGATGCACTGATATGGAAAATGTTCTCTAGTTTTTTTAATAGTTGAATTGACTTTTTTGATTTTCTGGTAGGGAAATATAATTGTTTGATTAGATATTCTTTTGAATCAATGGTTGGAGATTTATTTGTGTGATGTTTTTTCAAAATTAATTTCAAAAAAATTGTTTGAAAATATATCAAGAAAGCACAATCCCTAGGGTTGTGAAGGACAATATTTACTGGATTCCCACTTGGATTGCTCCAGCTGTGCTTACTTTTGGTGAATGATTAGAGGCTTGACCACACTAGCTCCCCCTTGCATTGCACTCACTTTGCGTTTCAGCCAAGCCTCAATCCTCATGAATCTCCCATGATAGACTTCTCATTTCTACCAAAAGCCACAAGAACGTGGGATGGCTTTAGAGGTTATACCTCTTGCACTAGCAAATAGAAAAGGGATTTTGGCATACTACAACAAGGGGTTTAGTAAAGGAGTTTTTTTCATGGGGGATCATCCATATGACAAGATACCATTACTTCCATTCTTGTCAGAGCAATCCTCGTGATACTTGAACTTTCCTCAAGTACCCACACTTATATACCGGTTGGAAGTCGATTGGCTTTAGCATTTTACCAGTTGGGTTGTTCCCTTTGGGTGATTACCTCTTGTCCCACCAAGGTAGGCCCTCTAAGGGTTAAATGCAATAAAATGACAAATTTTGGGTCTTGCTTTCTAATCACCCAGTTAAGGGGAGAGTATACACGCCTACCATTTTCCAAACATAGCAAGCATGGTGTTCATTTTTCTCTAATTAAGCTATGTTCCTAACTTCATCAAAAGAAATAACAATAAATTCAACCCTACAATCAATGGTTAGTAGTTTCAACTTTGGAGTCTTTCACAATGTTTCAAGGGTTTCAACAGAGTCTCTGACTTCATGTAAGGGTCCTAGAAAATAGAGAAACACAAATCAATTTATGGAATTTGGAAAACTTATAGAAAAACCAGATGCACCATTACAGTAACCGAATGTGATAAAATTTAGACTGAATGTGCTAAAAGACTTAATCCACCAAAAGACTGACTGAATGTGCTAAAAGACAAACAGGATGCGCTAAACTTGAAAGATATAGAATGAAAAATAAGACTCCCTCATACATTGAAAGAACAACCGGGTGCACTAAAATACTTCACCGATGCATTGGATTAGTGACTATATGCACCAAAAGGACTGTCAGATGCGTCGAAACAGTGACTCTATGCATCAAAAAATCTGCCAAATGTGCTAGAGAAAAAATTGGATGCATTATTTTGGAACTTTCATCGGAACTTGTAGAGAAAAACTCAACAAAAAAATAGATTAAAAATGGGGTTGGGCCCCATGGTGGGCATCAATTTATGTATGGTGTAAAATAGTGGAGAATGGAATAACAACCATATCCATGAAATTTCTTACATAAAAAGAATTTAAATAACAAAACCAAATTGCTACTGCCATATTTTCAAATCATTCCATGGTTCTCTAGTCTTAAGGACCTCTGAATTCATGCTCTCATATCTATTTAAGTGTTGCACATGAATCTACAAATATGACAACCTAAGATATGAGAGGATGTTGTGCAATGCAAACTACATGTCTACATCACTATATTTTTGTATTTTTGAAGTTTAAATGCTGAATGGATTTAAATGTAGAATGGAAGAGAAAAGTATTGCTATGTATGATGATACTAGGATTAAGGATGCAATTCTAATGAAATACTATGAAAAAAATAAATTCTATTGCAATACTAAAATGATCCAAATAAAAAATGCCATGATAATTATGCTATATGAAAATGCAAACTCTCAATTACTCTCAATTTCTCTCAATTTCTCTAGCATAAGTTTATCTTAATTGTCTCTTTAAAATTTGTAAGATGAGCTCCTTTTTATAGATTTTTCCAAGCCTTGGATGAGGTGGCAAGGATGGACGGTCTAGATTGTGATCCTGGGGGATCAACGGTAGAGCATAAAGAGATTAGAGGAATTCAGGGAGGTTGCTCCATTTAGAAAAGCAAGTCTTCCAAGTGTCAAAGAGAATCAGTTGAAGGAAGGAGCCATGTGTTCCCAAAGAGGTTAGGAGGTTTAGAGGTTGGAGTTAATATTCCAAATTTAAAAATTAAGAATAAATGAAATTGTGTGACATGTGACGAGGTGGAGGATGAGCTGGAGGTAGTTAGAAGATCATGGAGAAATGTGAAAAATTTGAATTAAAAAATCAAATTTAAATGGAGGGAAATTAACTAAATGAAAAATTATTTAATTTGTGCGTTTAATTAATATAAGAGAGGAAATGAGTTTTGAAATAGAAGAATTAAGGGATGAACTATATATAAATAAATTTATCAATTTATTTATATTAGTAGAAGAATTGGGATTTATTAATAAATATCAAGTATTTAATTAATTGTGCTCCAAACCATTTTTATGCGTATACAAAACCCATACAAGGAAGAGGAGAAGAACATAAAATAAGTGTATTTCAATAATTAATTTTGGTTAAATTATTTTCATTGATAAAATGATATCAAATTTTATAATCAAATATGTTTCTCAAGTAGGAAAATATTACTTTCTCCTCTCGAGTTGACCATAAAATTCATTTTTTTTTTTAAATTTACATGTTACAAGGGCTCTAATTGAAAAAGGTAAATTCTAATTTAAAATCAACTAGTTATTTCTTTTATCTAAAATAGCATGCTTGTTTTCCTCTTCGAGTAATCATCGATCAATATAATGAGTGGTAATGAACTTTATAGTTAGGCATATAATTGGAATTACAACACTTGTAATGATACATAAAAATAGTTCTTAATTGAATGATACTATTTTCCATCATAACCATCTTTTCTATTAATAGATTTGACCCTATGGAGATCAAACCATTTTTATTACTTTAAATAGATTACAAAAAATAGATATTAAATAACACAAATTATTGAAAATAGCGTAATTGAAAAGTGTAACAAAACCCCATTAAAATATATGAATGACTTGAACCAAAAACCATCAAGAAAAATCAACAATCTCAAAAAAGTAGAGAGCTAGAAAATATCTAGTTAATTGTTTGAGAAATATCAACAAAGAAGAAAAAATATTTATTCTTATTGGTCAAACAAAGTTTTAGAATCTATATTCATTTTCATTGCTTAAAAAATATTAAAATATCCTAAAAAAAAAATTCTAATACATAAACATTCAAATAACATGTTTTCCTTAACATAATCAAATTTAACTGGTTTAGAAAATAAATTCCTATGAATAATAATATAAAAACTAATTTTGACTTATAATACATAAACATTCAAATAACATGTTTTCCTTAACATAATCAAATTTAACTAGTTTAGAAAATAAATTCCTATGAATAATAATATGAAAGCTAATTTTGACTTATAAATTACTATGTCTATAAGATACTTCCTTTTTCTTTCCCTATATTATTAGGTGAAATATCTCAGCTTATTTCAATGGTCAGATATTGCAACAATATACTCCAAATGTTAGAAATTAAGAAATTTATATTTAAGTTATTGAATGT
This sequence comes from Sequoiadendron giganteum, assembly GCA_007115665.2. Taxonomy (NCBI): domain Eukaryota; kingdom Viridiplantae; phylum Streptophyta; class Pinopsida; order Cupressales; family Cupressaceae; genus Sequoiadendron; species Sequoiadendron giganteum. Next base: position 212,517,581 of record CM021103.1, read on the forward strand.
TCTCTCATTATAAAGGGACTATTCTACAAATAATTTCAAAAATGGTGGATGGCTCCAAAAACATAGGCTTTTCAAGTTGGAAGATAATTTGTGTTAGGAACAATTGGAGGTAGTTAAAATATTCAAATATTGGTAATTGGGGTGTTGTTTTAATTGGGGTGTTGATTTATCTTTCTTGTGCTTTTTGTTCTACTCTCCTATTTCCTTTTGGGTATCCTTTTTTTATGGAATCCATTGTTTTGATCTTTTTTCTATTATCTTTCTAATATTTTGTTACTAATAAACCTATTGTAAAGGGTTTCAAGGCCCCTTCAAAACCTATTTTACCTCTAATATAAATATTAGTTTGCATGTGGTATGACCATAAAAATTAATATCATAATCTTCTAATGTCAAGAAATCTATGATTTAACATTATCAATGAAATTTTATCAAATGACCCAAGAAGTTCCAAAATATGTTATAGAAAAAAAACCATCTAAAGACGCCAAAATTATTGGATGTTATTTTAATTTAATTACTAATAATATATTAAAATTTATATGCAAGATTCTTTGTATTTATTCTTTTCATGGTGGAACACCCCAAAAAGGATGGGAAGAATATATTTTGAGTTTGGTCATTGTAAGTCATTTATTAAAATGTATATTGTAATATTAAAATAGGAAACCCAAATCAACATAAATTATGCATAAATATTTGTAATACTATATAAAAACCCCATATAATTAAGTACAAATAATTTTAGATTATCAAACCAAGGAATTTTATTTTTTTTAGGGATAATTTGTAACAATACACAAACATATGTGGAAAGGCTTTTCACCCACACTTACCAATTACTCTCTCAAGAAAGAGAGAAAACATTAAATAAATCCTTGATTTCATGTATGTAGACAAATGAAAAATGTGACACTTAAAACAACATCAACACAAGGCTCTTTTCTTCATTAAATTAATTAAAAAATAATTTCTTAGAACCATTTACTTTTGATGAAAAATACAAATATAAGGATTTAAGGATTCACATAGTATTACTCTATATTTTATCTTATTTTCCTAATTTTTGTGTCCCTTAGAAAATATTCCTTTAGTGTGCTGACCTACATCTTTAATTCCTCTCATTTTATATTTTCTCTCCCTAAATACAACTTAACGCTTTCTCTTTTTTTCTTTCTTCTCTTTTAACATTTTTTTTCTATTTTGTGGCATATATTCTTTATCCTTTCTTAAACATTTCTCACACATGAAGAAAAAACATTCTTTTCAACAAATAATGGATTCCTTATAATAATTTCCTTTGTATCATCTTAGGTTTCTCCCATATGTTCTTCTCTCTAGTTTAGAATGGTATGAGAGAAATATGTGATTATATTTTTGAGGATTATTAGATGTGAAATTACATCTATATTTCTCAAAAAAATCACTCAATAATAATGGTGATATGCAAATGAAAAACTTATGATTGGTCAAATTTAGGTTGAATTATTCTTCAAATACTTTTTGCATGTATGAATAGGTGGTACATTACATATGTGTTGAAATCAAGCGAAATATTTTAGTCAAAGAAAAGAAATGAACATGTTTTTCTAAATTTATATTATTATGTGTCTTATAAAGTAGTTCAAATATGTACATACATATTGTACTATCAAAAATTGTCACCCTTATGAATTTAACACCAAGTTTAGCTCTCACCCATATGTTTGGACCTAATTATGAATTTAACTACCAATTTTATAAATATATTTAGAAAATCAAATTACGGGAATGAAATTAATAATTTAATATTTTCCCCCAACTATTGAGCCCCAAAAAGGATGGTTTTGTTCTAGGGCACCCCATGCACTTGGCCAATCCATTTTTGCTCTATTTTGGATATGTCAATGTTAGTATTTTATTATTTGAATTTCTAATTTCATTTACTAGCTATCAACATTTAATTTTTGGGAAACTAGAAGACTTAGATATATAGATGCAAAGTATTTTCATAACTTTAATCCTAACACTTTCATTGAGAAAATTGACAATCTTAAAAACAATCAAGAGTAGGTATAAGTAGAATAATTAGTATTATTGTAGTATTTATTTTAATCAATTATTGAATATCAATCATTCATCATTATTCATGTATGCTTGCTCATATTTTGTGTTATTTTGTTTTGTGAGTACTAACACTTTTGAGACTTCAAATAAAACAACAATTTATCCTTGAAGGTGATGACTATATGAATTTAGTCCATCAAGGAATGTATTGTTCACCTTACCATTGCACCAAAATATCGACCTGTTAATTCTCGATACAAGATTTAGTTAAGATCCATGGGAGGCGGTTAAACCATGTTGTGAACCAGAAGGGAGATGCTGTCGGTTAGTACAACAATCCCCCCTCAGCGTCACCCGAGGGGTTTGAACCCTCAACCTTCTTCAATACCAATTGTTGGCCTTGTTGTTGCACCAAAAGATCGACCTGTTAATGCTTGATATAAGCTTTAGTTAAGATCCACAGGAGGCAGTTAAACCATTTCATGAACCCGAAGGGAGATGCTAGTGGTTAGTCCAACATGTTGAACTTCTATCTTTCTATTTGTCCTTGATGACAATATGCGTTTCAATTTGACATCTTGGTGGTTGATTACTCAATTAAATTGTTTCCATTCTATCTTTGGCATACTTACTTCATTTATGATATTATCTTTGGTGGCATTGATATCTTGACTCCATGTGGAGTTCATAAGGAATCTTGGTTACAAGTTTATGTTCTCTTGTTTAGATGACATGTTTCTGATTTGACATTTTGTTCTACAGTGATTCACTTGATATTGACTTATTCAGTTTTCTATGAAACACTTGATTATTTGATGTTGGCTTATTCAGTTCTTCTACCATCATGACATTGATTCAATTTGTTCTGAACAATATCGGAGGTGGGCTTCTCTGTCAGGTAATTCTTTCAATTGGTTCTTTGTCTTAAGAAAACCCAATGGGGTTTCTTTAAAAATATGTTAATGGCTTGGGCATATGATATTGTGATTTTAGCATGAATATTAGCCTTTATTATATTTCACAAGGTATTGGTTATATCGAGCATTATGTCAAGGCAATCGGCTTTGTATTAAGGAAAAAAAATTGATCATTATATTTTCATACACATTGGGTCTTATAGTTGTTAATTAATCAGGCCTCAAGGCCGACATCAAGTATAAGGTTTTGGTTATTTAAAATATCGCCATGGAAGTGACATGGCCTTGGTTACTTGGAAATAAGAAAAGCTAAGGTAATCAACATTTGGTTTTTAATGTGGTCATGGAAAATGTCTAATGACACAATTATGTTGGCATTCTTACTTGAGTAATTGTTTGAACATTTTTAATGATGGTGTCAACTTGTATGCATTGGATTGGTTTGCCCACGAATTTCAAAAGGCATTATGAGTTTTGAATTATCAAGTTAGTCCTTTCGGACTTCAAACTCCATCAAATTTGGTAAAGGATATCGGTTGGTATGCATTGGTAAATATTAGGGAAATATTTTTGTTTCACTGTTCATGGGTTTCAAACCCTATTCTGGCCACCACCATGGAAACCTCCTCACAACCGTTTCACTGTGTAAGTTGGCTCTCTTCTTTTCTTGGACAGCCTATGGGGAAATTTGTAAGACCATTACAATGGTCAATTCTTTTGTTAGTCTCTTGTCATTGGGTAAGATCTCATAACTAGAAGAAGCTCATGTTGCTTTGTTGTTTCAGTTGGTCTGGTGAATTGCTACATGGAAAATTCTATTCCGGTCTTCTTAGGTATTCATCTCTTTAACTACTTTGCAGAACTGCTTCTTCTACTGGCTCAAAATGTTGAATACATGTGTTGGCTTCTTTCTAAAAATGGTAAACTATGTTTATTTTTTTGTGATTAGAAATGCTGCATCTTGATTTCACATGCTCAAAAATGGGTTATCCCACAATACTGGTTTACAATTTTTGGGCAAACTAGACACTAAATAGATTTTTTAAACTAAATCTTCACTTTCAGGCTCCTATAGCGGCTAAACCGTGAGTAATTTGAAGATAATGTGAACTACTGATTTATAGAATTTTGTCTATAGATTCTAAATATATTTTTTCCAAAAAATTTGGAATTAGATTGCACTTATTTTTCCATCTCCTTTGAAGACTAGCTTTTTTTTATAAACAACATTTTTAAGAAGTGACACTCACAGTATACAACATAACTTTTATTGTATGAAGGATAAAATTCTATTTTTTTTGAATTTAGATTTGTAACTACGATATATAGCACTTTCATTTGGTTTCAAGTGTTTTATTAAATATTTTTTCATTAATCAAGTTTCAAAGTCAAACCAATTACAATTCAGACATAGGCAGACTGTATACAACATAACTTTTTCGGTATGCATCAAAATTATTATTATTATTTTTTAATGGATCGAAGACATCAATACCCAGCCCGAACATATTTTTAATTTTTTTTTTTGATAATTTGCTATTTTTTCACATGTGCAAAACAAAGAGCTTGATTTTCGGTGAAAAAGCTATGTTTAATAAAACTAAAAATCCAAATGCATAATAAAACCAAAACATTAAAATTATATTCATTGGATGGCTCATTCCAGGGACTACCATGATCATTTCAAGTAAATGTTAAATGAATTCATTTGATCCCCCAAAAGGTAAATCAAAAGTGATTTTCTATCAACATTTTGATAGGTGTAAAGGAGACTTTGTTGTAGGTATGGTTTAAAACTAGTGGGGTTCTATCCAAGGGGGTTTGATCTAAGGTGGTTTGATCAAACCCTCTTCAATTGGAATCTTTAAAATTGAAATTTTAAAGGCTTAAATCATTATATTTTCTAAAAATATATGATTTCAGCAAAAATCAGAATCTCTCAGAAATTGTAAACCAGTTTTGCCGAATCACCCAAATGCATATCAAATAAGTTTACTATATTAAAGCTTCTATGTTTTAAGGAATGTTGCTTTTGGTTAGTGGGTAATCATGATATCTGAAAATATTCTTCAGTTACATTGCATTGAGGTTTCGGTTACACTGCTATTGCAGTTGGTTTTGCGAGGGTATTGTTCATGAATTACATACATGCTTTTATGATTTTTGGTTTTAGCACTGCCTATACAGGTTGCTTGATAGGATAGGGTTCAGTCACCAATCTGTTTTTGCATGTTACTTGGTTATTCTTGTCAAAAGAATTTCTACATATTGATCTTTCCCACAGGAACACTGTTACATCTGACATTGTTGCTTAGCAGAAAAATGGGTATTCTAATAATCACCTCTGTTTTATTCTTTGAAAAAGAAAATCGAGCTACTATTATAATATTAAATTATGTATGATAAAATCTGTTTAAGTAGGAAAACAAAGATATTAGGGCTTTGAGTTTTGCTTTGAAAATTAAGTGAGAAATAAGTGTTATTATTTTTGTTGGGAAAAATTGAAAGAGAGAGTTAATTGTGTTGTGAAGAACTATGAGAAAAGTATGAAACATAAAGTGAAGAACTAGTGTAAGAATATCACTATGAATTTATTGAGGAGAATTTGTGTATTGAAATTTAAAATCAAAATTTAAGAGCTATTTCCTCAAGCTATCTTAAGGCTTGACAATGGGTAGAATTCTGAAGGGTCATACGTGAACCTTGAGGATTGTAGACATTGTTTGTCAAGAGGCACTTGAAAAAAATTAGAGAAACAAAGAGATCCTCTGTATCATTGTATGTCTTACTAAAAATAGAAAAGGGGTTTGTGCTCCTTGAAATCGGTGTTTCTAAAAGAGGGGTTGGTGCTCCTTGAGTTGGTGCTCAGAAATCAGCCTATGAGGCATTGTCAAAAATGATTATTGAAATGAAAGCCTAAAAAGGCAGCAATTTAGGAGTGTTTTTTCTACCCCAGGAGGGTTTTCCACTCGGCATATCTTGTGTTTATTTGACTATCTATGGTTCATATGATTCATTGCATGAATAATTTAATATGCTATGTTTCCCTATTACAATTCTCATTTCAGTTTATGTGATTGCATTCAATACATGAATGAGTTTATCATTGATAAATGACAGCATACATTTGGTTTATTTCATTTTTATTAAAATTGTGAAAACAGTTAAAATCACTGATTCACCCCCCCCCCCCTCTCAGTGTCTTTTTCACTCCAACACAACATGTAGATCTTAGTGGTGAGTTGAAACCTTAATCAATTCATTACTTTTTTTATCATTTAGCCTCTACCTAACTAAGGGCAAGCTCTCTTTATACATCATTATTATCATTGTGGAGTTAGAAATACCAAAATAAAGTTTGACTTAGGTAGGCCATAATATGGCACAACCCTTCCCCCTCTTTCATGTATGTAGGCTTCCAAATATGAAGAAAATTGGAAGAAACGTGAAGAGTAATTGTTCATTCATTCATTCAAGTCTTACAAGTTTTTAAGACATGGAAAGTTAATTTTCTTAGTGACAGACGAAGCTTCGATAGTGATCCTAGGAGAATAGAACCTATATACCAGATAATTTAGGCTTGTGATTTTAGATCTTAAAAAGGAGTATAGTATAGGGTGTACCACACCCCTCACTAGCTAATTAAACATCAAATTTATATATCTAGTTTCTCTATGTGTGTCCTTTGTATTTATGGAATTATTTTTTGTAATTCTTTTAAGATTTCTTAGAAGTAATCTTAGTTGTTTCATTTTCATAATTTATCGAGAAACATCATTGCATCCTAATAATCAATAAATTAATAATCAATCCAGCCATCCAACATCATCCTCCATCACTGTATTAAAACCTTGATCCGCCATTATGGCTCTTACAATAAGGTTCGCAACCAAGTGGGCATTGAGACCATTTTTAATCCACCCTAATTGGGAGAAGTATGACTAAGGACTTAGATCCCTTTCCCCAACCAAACACATATAAGTAGAGAATTTTATTTTTTCCACTTTATATCAATGTGGTACCTCCGCAAATTCATTACATCATATAATAATCGCATAAAAAATTTCATTCATTCATCCCTTAGAAGGAAAATGAATCACTATTTTGTTACAACCTATCTCCTACATAAATCCTTCTAAATATATAATGATGTGCTTTGTGTGATTTTATAACTAAATAATTAAGTTCAAACTATATCAAGAATCAAAATTGATCAAGGAATAATATCTACATGTCAAAATAATATGATAAATGAAATAACTAAAATAATAAACAATATATAATTTAATCTAATTATGATGTGATTAAGTCAATAAAATAAGAGAGAGGAAATAAAAATAACAACTCATAAAATAAAAATTATTACAACAAATATTTATAGAGAAACACTTGTTGGAAGAAATCCACTACAAAGAGACGCAAGATTGTATTATATTTAGAAGATGAGGTATAATAATATAATCAACTTAAACCTTTAATACTAGACCAACTATATAAGAATACCTACAAAGAACCGTACAACCCATTATCTCATTCTTCCAATATAGAGGAAAAAAATCCAATGCCCTATGGTCATGGTCAAGCATCTCATAATACTATGTAGCTCCACTATCAAATCTTACACATGCATAATGTAAAACATACATCATATAATTATTCATTGTTGGCTAAAAAATTAAAAACCTTAAGGTTTTACTCTAATGATATTGACTCTTGTTTGAAAAGGTGAGACTATTCCCAACAACTCTGGATAACTACTCTCTTTCTAACTCTAGAAAACTCCCTCTTAAGATATTCAATGAATTAGAAAGAATTGAAAATAAAAATATTGTATTCTTTTGACCAAAAAACAATAAAGGGGTGATCCCACAATGCTGGTTTATAATTTCTGGGAGATTCTGATTTTTGTTGAAATCACATATTTTAAGAAAATATAATCATTTAAGCCTTAAAAAGTTTAATTTTAAGGATTTTAATTGAAGAGGCTTTGATCAAACCACCTTAGATCAAACCCCCTTTGATATAACTCTGCTAGTTTTTAACCATACCTATAATGGAGTCTCCTTTACACCTATCAAAATGCTAATAAAAACCCACTTTTGATTTAACTTTTGGGGGATCAAATGAATTCATTTAAAATTTATGTTTTGTAAGTATGTATTCCTTATTATAAGCTTCCCAAAAAGTATAATTTTAAATAAATGTTAAAATTTTATTATTATATTTATTTTTTATTTCATGTGAGTGTAGGTTTTTCACCAAAAATCAAGCTCTCTATTCTAGACATGTGGAAAAATAGCAGATAGTCAATTTTTTTTTGAAAAATATCAGTGCACTAGATATTTAAATCCTTGATCTAACAAAAAATAAAAAATTGAATTTCGATCCATACAAAAAAAGTTATGTTGTATACAGTCCAACTATGTTTGAGTTATAATTGGTTTGACTTCGAAACTTGATTAAGGAAAAAATATTCAATAAAAAACTATGAAACCAAATGAAAGTGCTAGATATCATAGTTAAAAATCTAAATTCGAAAAAATTAGAATTTAATCCTTCATGGAAAAAATTTATGTTGTATACGGTGAGATCACTCCTTAAAAATGGTGTTTACTGAAAGAGACTAGTTTTTGAAGGAGATGGAAAAAGAAATGCAATTTGATTCCAAATTTTTTGAAAAAAATATATTTAGAATCTATAGACAAAGATTCACAAATCACTAGTTTGAATCATCTTCAAATTCCTCACAGTTTAGCTGTTATAGGTTCTCGAAAGTGAAGATTTAGTTAGAAAAAATCAGTTTAGTGTCCAATTTGGCCAAAAATTGTAAACCAGTATTGTGGGATCATCCAAAGGCTAAAACTCGACACCAAAAAAATTCCCAATATCATATGCAATAAAGAAATAGTATAAGCACTAGCACAATGACTAGCTCATGTAAGGAAATCTAATTATCATATATCAATGCAATATCATCTAAAAAATGAAATCAATTACAAAGATAAATGAGTACACATTCACACAAGAATAAGCATAAAAATATGAGGAAACTTAAACACATAGATCTAAGAATCTCAATTATCTCCATAAACTAGATGCACACATATGACTAGTGATTTCAATTTGCAAAATTTGCAGAATTATATTCAAAGTTTATGATATCAGGTTATTTTAGAAACTAACTAGAGAGTTCATTTAAAAATAAATAAAAATATAAATGAGTGGATGAGTAACCACTGAATTCACCTGTAACTACCCCAAAAATAAGAGTTTTTCAAAATAATATGAAAATTTAGATAGCAACTGGAAAGTCATGGTAGTGGTGCTTTGTTTCCAGATTCTGTTGATGTGGTAAGTCTTTTTCACAAATCTTGGAAAGTCTTCAACATGTGGCAATTCCCTGTGTTGAGGAATAGTAATGTTCCCTATTTGTAACTTTCAGACCATTTTATTTCCATTATAAACTTGAATTCTTTGGTCATATGTCCCTACCAATCCAATTATTTGAAATAGGACCAAGTTTATCTCGCTAAACTTTCTCAAACTCTCAGCATCAAAAGATTGGGAGCTAAAGATCCCATCAATCATCTTCTTAAAGTTTAACCTTAAGATTCCAACATCTTCATTACTATGACTTCCTTCCAAGCTAGGTTGCAAATCAAGTTCAGTAAGATTCTTATGAAACTCTCCCATGATTGCATTGCTTTTAGTCAGCATCTTGCTAAATTCCTATAAACCTTGTTTGACAACCTAGAGTTTCCATTCAATGCTTTCATTCCAAATCATGCAATGACCATCAATAGTATTGGGAATGATTTTCTCATTAGCCAGTCTATCCATTCCCATATTCAACATTCCTTTGATTTCATTTAAGTATTGAGTCTATAATACTTCTTCTTTCTCAATAGAAAAAATGTCTTTTTCCATTTCAGTTTTCAATGCATATGCTTTCTAATGAATCTTCAGCAATTCAAAAATGATTTGGTTTCATTTTCTTATTATGGCATTGCTTCATTCTTCTATGGATTTTCCAAACACCTTGAAACTTTTACTTTTTCTTAATTACTCCTTTCCCATCATTGACATTGTATCAAAGGGATATTTAGCTTGAGATATTGGTTGGGGATTAAAACAAAATATTGATTTTAAACATTTAGTTAGAACCTTGACCTGATTCTTCAATTAATCTTTTCTCTTCTTGTCCTTATTGATTCACTCAAACAACCTTTCTTCTATACTTTCAAATCGTACACATCTACATCTCTTGCAGAAGGTCCCAAGTTTATCCTAGAGACATCAAAATCACTTGCAGTTGCTTGAATGACCTCTTTTTGTGTAGTGGGGAAGGCAACTTCTAGACACAAATTCCCTGTACTATCATCTTCCATCAATATAGTGGTATTCTTCAATCTCTCGTACTAGGAGTCCCCTAGAGTAGCTAGCCCACCATATCTTTTTTTGGGAGGTCTAATTGTACTACCTTTATTTTCTTTGATAATGTATTCTCCAACCAAGCAGAAGTTGTAGGAACAATAGCAACCTTAGAAATAGAAGAATCAAAGAAAGTGCTCTTTGTTAGACGAGTGACAATTTGCACATCCTATGATGATGAAGGTGGAGTGGGCCCAGCTCTCAAGGACTCATTCACTTCTTTGATAGGAGATGAGTGGCAAGATGAGGAAGGGGTATTGATTGAAATGTTACCTAAATCTTCTTCCCCCATAACAACTTCTTTATCTTTATCCAATTGGTGAAGATCAAGAATATCCTCCCCACAGGTTTGTTTAAATAAATTATTCTTAGGAGGCTCATCATCACCATTGCCTTGAGCTCTAGAAGACATCTGGTGTGATGTTGACCCTAAAGTCCCTATGATTATAGGGGGTTAGTTACTTCCACTTGCAGGTTGAGTATCCTATGACCTAGTTTGAGGGCATGACTACTCTATTTTATTTTTAGCAACCCATTATCTTTTCCACTATATAAAATCTACAACTCTTCCCTCAATTGTTTCAACTTCTTTATTACTCCAATCCATGGCAACAATGGGTCGAGGAAATATATTTTTTGTAAAGATTGGATCCAAAAAATCTGATCTGGATCATCTTCAATGCCTGAACATTCAATTCTAAACCAAATGTGATTATCTATTTTAGGGATAGCACCATCCAACTTCTTCTTCTTACCTCAAATTTATTGAAACAATTAGCCCAATAATCTCTATGTCAGGAAAATGATATAAACCAAGACCTAGTTTTAAGTTGTTTTTCATAGAAGCTTTACTATCAAATGGAAAAAATCATTATAAAATTGCAGAGTATATTTAGAAAATTCCCTTTCAATATTCAAAGCATCCAACATGTAATTATAGGTGAAATGGCCAAATCCTACAAGGAACTAAATGTTCACCCTCTTGCATTCTTGGCATCTTTTATTCACATCAGCAAGCTATCTACAAACTTAAATTATTACAAACTTATCCTCTACATACATAAGGAGTTTTAGAGGAAAGCCATTGAAGTGGCCAATTCGAATGTAAGAGAACCTTTGAAATTTAATGAAGTGGCTTCCATATATACCAACAAATTGCATGGCTTCTTGATCAAGCCCCATTTCGATCTTCCCCTATAGTTCTCAAGACATTCTCATGCTAATTGTTAGGAATATTGCATCATAGGATGCATAAGATAATAGTTTAGTAGGTTGGTTATGAGTGTTGGAAATATCACATCATTCTCATAGATTATTTATTATTTTGTTGTGATTATTTGTTTGTGTGTATTATGATTTGTTAAAACAACTCGTATCTTTAGCAAGTTGTTATAGGTAGTTTCCTATAATATAGGATATCTAAATCCTATATATATGCAAATTTATTGAACAAAATAATATGAAGAATGAAAGTGTGTTATGTGTAGAAAACATTATGTAGAGCTTCTATAAACTCTCCTCAAATATCTACCCATATTTCTAATATGGCATTAGAGCAAGGTTGAAAGAGATATGGTGGAATGAAACACAATGGTATTCATACGTGACTCAAAATTAAGAAAACATGGTAGATAGAATAGTGTGTTTCTAGTAGGGTTCATGCATCTCTTAGTGTGTATTCATCTGATCATTAATCAAAGTTGACCAAAGGAGAAATCATGCCTCAATTTCTCTGAAAATCATGACTATGTGATAGTTTCTGAAAGTTGTGATACCTTGTCCCATGAAAGGATTTTATATATTCCATGTTTGAAATATCAAAAAAATTGTTGCAGGTTGTAGTAGGATTCATTGTAAAAGTGTTTTGTTCATTGACACACTAGAATCTTCCATATACAATAGACAATGTCGTCTTGTGCTGAAAATATGAATATGTGTTATTTCTTGTGAAGGACTAGCATTGCAGTTAGATTTTTATAACTAGCCATGCTCATCTTAGTGACCCTATAATGAGTATTTGATATTCTCTACTTTGACTCTTTTTAAGTCATGAGATATGTTTAGTTGATGTCATTAGTGGAGCTTCATTTGTATTTGTGTGGATGCATGAATATGGATCTGTCACATGGTTTTTAGTGCATGTAGTTCTATCAAATATTTGAGATCCATTATCATTTCAACTTGGTTGCATGGAAAGGTGAATGGATGGAATGGTGTAGGATAAAGGAGCTTGGTTTGAAGGAATTTTCATTATATTTGGCACTAGTGATAGTGGAGGTGTGAAGATTATATTGTAGCGGCCTTTCTTAGTTCAATTTCTTTGTTATGGTTTTTATAGAAACCATTCAACATCAATTTCCCATGAACCTTTATGAAATATATCTATATAATCATGTGAGAGTGGTTTTCAAAGGAAATCTGAGTTCTTTGAGCTTACGCTAATAGCGGATTCTTTCTTGAGGTTTACATGCATAACCAATAAAGGAGGCAATATTTATTTTTTGTTTGGACTCCAAAACAAGAGCAATAATATTATTGCTCTTCACGTCTCCTTTTTTGACAAATATCATAGTCTTCGACATAGTGGTCTCGAGTGTTTCTCTAGTAGTGGTTGATCATATTAGCCAAAAATTTTGATAGCTTCATAATGTTTTCTACTAGTATGCCTGAAATGAAAGAGTTGAGTTATTTAAATTAGTTGTTTTGTATTATTTAAATTAGGTATCTTATTAGTTCTTATAGAAATATTTTATGTCTAGTCAAAGTCAAGTTGTGCCATTCTAGAATAGGATCTATTTTCTAGAGTTAGTAATTTTCATGTCATCAAAAGTAAGTGTTAATTGGAGTGCATGATCAGTGATACCCAACACTCCTTGTAAGAAGTTCACATCAAGGGGGGGAGAGGATAAATTATTTCCTCACAACTAATAAAATGAGCCTCAAAAGCCAAATTTGCTGAGTAGCAAATTAATTGGAGGATGGAGGCACTAGAGGCTAGAGGAAATTCAACGACCTCTCATCAGTCACTAGCGATGGGGTTGCAAAATTGAATTAGTGACAAAATTATATGTGCCAAAATTACTAAAACCAAGATCGATTTCCAAAGTAGAAATCATCTCATATAATTTGTGATTAGAGTGTCAATGATCTACAATGACGGTTGCATACATGACAACAAGGACTTGGTTCATGAGCTTTGTAGGTTGTGGTTGGATGTGTATGTCCCCAATCACATTTCTTGGTTTTTATTGAATGGATGTGTTTGTCCCCATTCATCAAGGTGGTCAAGTGATTGGAAGTGTTTATCCCCAATCACAAGTGTTGAGTAATTATGATTGTATGTGTTTGTCCCCAATCATAATTGTTGTGAGTAGATGTTTGTGTCCTTGTGGTTGGATGTGTATGTCCCCAATCACATTTCTTGGTTTTTAGTGAATGGATGTGTTTTTCCCCATTCATCAAGGTGGTGAAGTGATTGGAAGTGTTTATCCCCAATCACAAGTGTTGATTAATTATGATTGTATGTGTTTGTCCCCAATCATAATTGTTGTGAGCAGATGTTTGTGTCCTTGTTCATAACATTGATGTTGGATAGATGTGTTAGTGCCTATCCAAAAATTTTGTAAGACCTTGGATAGATGTGTTAGTCCCTATCCTTGGTTCCATGGGTAGATGTGTTTGTCCCTATCCTTGGATGAAAGTACAGTAATTGTGGTGAGGATAGTTCTACCATTGCTTATCATGAGTAAATGTGTATGTCCCTACTCATACTTTATGATGAGCTACTAAATTTGGGTTAGTCCACTATCCCCATTTGGAGAATGATGCAATATGGGGGGCGTTAGGAATATTGCATCATAGGATGCATAAGATAATATTTTAGTAGGTTGGTTATGAGTGTTGGGAATATAACATCATTCTCCTAGATTATTTTTTATTTGGTTGTGATTATTTGTTTGTGTGTATTATGAGTTTTTAGAAAACCTCATATCTTTAGCAAGTTTCTATAGGTAGTTTCCTTTAATGTAGGATATATAAATCCTATATATATTCAAATGTATTGAACAAAATAATATGAAGAATGCAAGCATGTTATGTGTAGAAAATTTTATGTAGAGCTTCTATAAACTCTCCTCAAATCTCTGCCCATATTTCTAATACTAATGTCATCAAAAATCCTTTTGTGATGAAGGAAAGTCTTACCTAAATTTATCTTATCATAATATCTAAAGATTACCTCATCATGGGGAAGGGAACTTGACCTCAAACTTTTCCAAGGCCTAGTATCGGTGATGGTGTAGATCAAATACAAAGACATATGAAAGGACATATTAATTGTAAAGAAAATGAGAAATTCATGCATCCGATCACTCATAAACTATGCCCAATCCAAAATTGGTCCCCCTCAAGTATGATTTGAATGAAGAAATACATCCAATCTTGAAATCCATGTGTGTTCTCATTCCCTATTAGTCTAGGCAATAATATAACAATATCTTATATCTCATCAACAAAATTATTTTTATGTAAATTCCTTGGAAATTTGGATTTTACTTTGCAAGGTTTAGATAGCCAATTATTTTCCCTTTCATTATGATAGAGACCCTTCTTATTCAAGAATTCAATTTGCAAATAGGAAAATTTGAGGGCTAAGAAATTTTCCCTTTCTGGAATCTTTAAACATGAGGAAAAGTAGTTCTTCGAATTTTAACCACTAGGCTATTATCTTTAGTCCTAATTTCATGAGTCCGACAATCACAATGCCTAATACATTTAATGAATAAGTTTGGGAATTTAATTGCTATGGAAAATGTAGAGCTTCTTCAATCAATCCACTAGCAAGAACTTGTCATGTGATAGGTTGGGGGTTTGGTTTTCTAAAATTCTCCCTAAATTCCTTCAAACTGACTTTCCCTAATTTGGTATCCCATATTTCTAGTATGGTTTAGGTTAGAATAGAAATGTACTCATAACTTTGATAATTGTAACTCATTACAACTGAAACCCTAATGTTTGTGTGAATAATTACACCAAGATAGATTGAAATTTTGAAAATCATTTTAATTTAGACTACAATTAAAAATAGATATTAAGATAAGAAGGTCAAGAAATACCTCAAACAGTTGTGAAATTCAAGAAAAAATGTTTGTTCTAGTATTCTCCCCTTCCTTCGTATCTTCCAATGTCACAACTTGAAAATGCTCATCTTAGTAGCTCAAATTTCCTTTTAATCCTCCATAATAAATGCATAAGTAGATGAGAAATTAATGATACCCCCTTTTCATGTTGGCACATGTAACCTTTCACATCATCACCTCACTATACTCACCTTTTTGAAAATTTGAAAGGAAACAACTACATTATCGAAAAAATGGGAAGTTTATATAACTCTGGTGGAGACTGCCATGAGTTTTATAACCAATGTGAGATACCAAAAAATCTTTAGTATTGAAATTATAGTATCTTCAAAGCCTTCATTATCTCCATGGTCATAAAAGAGGGTTTTATTAACTTGATTGGAGATCATCAATGTTACATAAACTCAATGAAATGTCGAAATGACTTAGAGGAACCAAAGTGGGACCTACAAAGGTTTAGATAAATTTAATAAATGCCACCATAGAAAAAGACAATACAATGCTTGAAATTGACCACTGTGGAAGAGAATGGGGAGGTTAGAAAAACTTGGGTGGTGACCAACATGGTTACGATAACTGACTAAAACACCACCAACATAGAAACTTAGCCAAAATTTGGTAGAAGACTAGTTTTTGAGGGATGAAAAAATCATAGTAACAATTGGCTCTAACTAGGGACAAAGACTACTCAGGATGAACTAAGGAACCTAGACATTGACAACATATGATCAATTCTTTATCCATTGGGTGAACAATTCAGTATTATTATTTGAACCAAAAACTCTCAAACACCAAAAATAAACACACCAAAAATGAGACGACAACCCAAAAAAACTATGTACAAAGAAAGTCCCAATGGGCACTCACATCTAGTAGAGATTGAGGGCCTAGCCATTATATAGAATGGGTAGAGTGGTACTATAAAAGTAAGCTATATGGAAAATGTTAGGACTACATTCCTAAGTCACTTTGAATAGACCCTTCTAGAGTGCATCAAATATTTCATGTGCACCCTTTGGCTCTCTGCATTTATCCCACAACAGTACCAATTCTCCAATCATAAATATTTTCAATCTATCCTTCTTATAAAAAATATTCGTAACCTTGGCTTGATGCAAGTTAATGTTGCAAGGTGTGCACCCTTGGTCTTCTTGGTTGTTCAACGTAGTGCTCGAGATTCATGACATGGTTTAACCACCTCCCATGGATCTTAACTCTAGCTTGTATCGAGCATTCACAGGTTGATCTTTTGGTGCAATGGCAAGGCCAACAGATAATCCTATCCACCATTTTGTTTTTTTCATATTCAATTTTAGTTGGGTACAAAATATATTTTTTAAAGCATCTGGAGCTCTTGGTCTTTTATTGTAGCATGCAACTTGCATATTGATAATTCCAGTGGAAAAGGAAAGAAACTTCTTATTCATCCCTATAGCCTTCTTTGGGGTTTTTGTATCTATGTGCAATGCCTCATAAATATTATTGTGCCAATCCTTTTGGTTCTCATACACTAACTTCTTGATAATGCTAACAAGATTTTTGTTACTAGATTCAGCTTGACCATTTCCTTGAGAATAGTAATTAACCGAATGAGACAAAGAAATTTTGGATAATCATAAAAAAGGGAAATTCCATTAGAGGAGAAACTAGTACCATTATTAGTAACTAACTTATGAGGTACCCCAAACCTAATTAAGATATTCTCCTTTATGAAGTCAAATACCACTTCTGAAGTTGTTATTTTAATGGGAATCACCTCTACCCATTTAGTAAAGGATTCTATTGCTATAAGGATATGAGTGTGTTTGTCACTTGATTGAGGGCTAATAGGCCCTATGAAATCCAAACCCCATTGTTGGAAATGTCCATCGATAACTATAGGCCGAAGTAGAAGTGTTTCCAATTGAGGGCTACCTGTAAGTTGTTTACACTTCTCACATCTTGCTACTCAATAGTACACATTATTAAATTTACTTGATCAATAGTAACCATGTCTTGGGATCTAGAATGCAGTTACAGTGGAGGAGAAATTCCCTCCACACACCTCATTGTGAAAAATTCCCAACAACCTCTCTTTTTGGATTTTATCAACATATTTTATGAATGTACCATCCATCCCTTTTTTGTATAAAGTATCCTCCCAAATGATATACTTGGCTACCTTCAGTTTAATATTCCTCCTCTAATTCCATGATAGGTTCTTTGGAAACTCTTTGTACATGAGATAATAAGCTATGCATGAGAACCATTCATCTTGAAGGCTAACGATTAATACCATAGGGAGGTCTTCTTCATCATCTCTTTTAGCTTGATCTTCTACTATCAATTTACATAATCCTTTGCCTTGGACTAGCTACATAGGCTTAATATATAGGTCATATTCTTTCTCCTTTAAAATCCATCCTCCTCTTCTATTACAACTGACATCTTGTTGATGAAGGATGCTATTGACAGTAGGATTTGGCACATAAACAACTAAATGTGAGTATAATATATAATAACAAAATTGTTGAATGACTTTAACAATCACAAACATATGCTTCTCAACTTGAGAATAATTGATCTCATTCTTCTTCAATGGTACACTCATAAAGGTAGTAGGCTCTTGTACATTCTGATCATTGGCCTGAAGTAAGATAGCATACATGGTATGCTCTGAGGCGTAAGAGTAGATGATGAAATACTTGTTGAAATCTAGGTGGACTATAATATGGGCCTAAGCAATAGCTTCCTTGATATCCTTGAAAGATTTCTTACCAGATTCATTCCACTTTAAAACCTATTTCTCCTTCATCATTCCACCATATATTTAGTAATCTCTGAGAATTTTGGAACAAATTTCCTTAGAAAATCAACTTGACTAAAGAAAGATTTAACTAGTTTTGCTAGAATATTTAATTGAGGTATGACTTTAACTATTTCTAGGTCTATTCTAATTCCCTACCTAGATATTATGTGACTCACAAAATTACCTTGAACAGTGAATCCAAATGTTGAATTCTTGGGGTTTAGAGAAATACCGTACTCCTTGCAGCTATTCCAAATCTCTCAGATAATTTTCCCTCCACTTAAAAAATATAGCTAAATCATCAAGATAGATAAAAATTATTGTATTCTCCAAAAGACAAGTCCATGATTCTTTGAAAATTCTAATGATCATCCTATTGTAAACAAAATTTCCCCAAGGTCTGGTAACTATCATTTTATGTTGATCTTCCCTTGCCACACTAATCTAATTATAGCCAGAGAAACCATCCATCATGGACATCATCTCTAAACTATCTACTATCTAAAGAATTTGGTCCATAATGGGAAGTGGGTAATTGTACTTCAAGGATGCCTGATTAAGATTCTTGAAGTCTAAACATGTCCTTATTTCACCATTTTTCTTAAGAACTAGAACAATATTGGCTATCCAAGTTGAGTGATGAATTGGGTACATTATTCTAGCCTTAAGCCAATCTCCCTTAGAATTGTGTGAAACTAGTGACCCAATTAGTTTCAATAATTTAGGGGGGACAAAACATAGTGTGAAATTTTCAAGGGTAAAAATTTATGATGCTACATTAGGAAATTAGAATAATTGAATATAAATACTTGTCTTTTTCATGATTTAAAATCCTAGAAGCACAAGTAGAAAATCTATTGATCAAATTGAAGATTGTAAAATCATTCAAGGAAATTCAAGGGAATAATTAGTAGGAATATTACAATTCTTTTATCAATCATGATTAATCTTGCAAGACATCAAGAAGAATGAAGAAAATTATGTGCAAGGTGTTATCATGATCAATCATTTCAAATTGTGAATATGTATTGAGTTATCCTCTACATGCTATATACAATAGTCTATTATGTTTTGGGAGCTAACCCTTTGTAGGTCTATTGAGCATTAAAGGAATCAATCAATCAAATTTTAATAGCGACTTGTGTGATGCCACTTCATCAAGGGTTTCACATCAGGGTAACATTATAATTTATCATTTGTAAATTTAGCCAATTATCATTTTTTCACCTCCTCCAAACCTAGGGTATGCCATCTTGATCATCATAATTTTCTATACACGTGGAGATAGAAATAAAAAATAGGTTTTGACTCAGGGAAGCCCCTATACAACACAACCTTTCCCCCTCTTTTTATGTGTGTAGGTCAAATCAGAATTTTTTAGCAAAAGATAGTTCCAAAAAACACAGAGCAGATTGTAAACTACATATCATACTTTGTAGATCCAAAAAAGGAGGATAGTCTAGGGTGCCCCACAACCCTAACCTTGTAAATCAACCCAAATTTTCTATCACAGGTTCCTCCCCATGTCTCAATTTTAAATTTGAAGCTTTTTTGGTACTTTCTATTTTCATTTGTGTGATAAATTATATTTTTTAGATCTAGGGTTATATATCAAATATGTTTATTAAATCACACATCAAATTTATCTCTTTTACAACTCAAGACAATATAAACCCTAGGATATTGGCCCCCCCTTGTGATAGCAATCCAATCATAAGACCCTAGTTGGTTTATGTTTGCATGTTGAGTGAAAGTGAAAAGGAAACACTCCTAGTTAACCTAATTCGATATAGGATCACTTTTCCTCCTAAACATATACATTTAAAAAAAAAAAAAAATCACCTCTTTGAGTTCCTTTTAGCTACTTATTATCATAATTTAATAAAACAATAAAACCTATCAATGAAAACCTTTGGCCATTGTTGGATGGTTACAATTTAAAAAATGGATTTATGGTGGATTGTAACTATAATAAAACTCATTAGGATTTAAAATTTATCTTTCAATGTCTCTAAGTAGTAAAAGACTAAAAATTAGAATCCCAATGGTCTTTTATCATTATTAAATAAAAAGATACAACTATAAATAAAAAAATTTATTTGTTGTGTCTAGATATGTTATAGGAATTCCATTTAGTTCTTGTCCATGAACTTTTTCTATTTCTTCAATACCTTTGCACAACATTATTGCAGATGTATTCCTCCCACTTCTATTGTACATCATGATGGTACCCTAAATGGTCAACGCATCATTTTGACAAGCTACTATACCAACTATATCCATTATGCTACAAGGATATTCAAAATTTTGATGCAGACATGTCAACCAACTTGAACTCATTGGAAACCATCCTATCACTTATTGCATCCTTTTTTCCACATGGCACCCTAAAAATATATTATGTTATGTGTGGAAACTTTCTTGGGTACATATATTTTTTAATTTATATTAATCATATTATTTTATATAACTAATCAAGTAGCATCCCCAAGTATGTAATCATACCATCGGTTGGGGAAACTGTCATGCTAGCTTATGTGAATTTAATTAGCCATCATAATCACCATTCGTTCATAATAATCTCTTTCTATTTTCTATCATTTCTTGTTATATCAATCTTTTAAATTCATAATCATAGATTTTATTTTGTTTTTACAGATACATATTATTTTTTTCAATAAATTTCTTATTCTTTCTTGTCCTCACATTTACTGCTATAGTTTTCCATTATAATTCACTTTACCTTTTTCATCCAATTTATAAAATTTCTATTCTACAATAGCCATGGGTGGCACAAACACTCATTGGGAACCCACCACTATGACAACTTTGAAATCCAATAGGAAAATCTATAATATTTTCAAACAATAAAAATGGCATGTATTCTTCACGAAATTATGTGAGTTTCACAACCAACTAACAAATTCATGATATTGATTAGAATAAATCAATCCACAATCAACTAAAAAATGAAATTAGTCTTAAAATAAAGTGTAAAATTCCATAGAAGGCCTCCAAACCTTAAATGCATTACAATGGACATTTAAGAGGATGTTATAGAGTGCAAGACTAAATGATACTGAAAGTCCTATCAAGTATAGAAAATAAAAATAGATGGAGAGAATGATGTAAAGAGTATCGTGGTATCCTGATTTGATTGAGTGGTGAACAAATAAGAGTCAATATCATGCTAGAGATTGGAAGATATGATAGAGTTAGTTTTATAAAGATCATAATAATAGTGATATCTATGTCTCTAGGTGATTTTGCATGGACAATGAAGACAACTTACAAACCTTAGATGAATGAGCTAAGGACAATATTTTTAAGTAACTAATAATGAAAGAAAGTGAAAAAGGTAGTAAATCTATTTTCCATAAACCTTTCAAGAGATGTTCATGAGGGAAAGTCTATATGTAGGCCTTTCATGATAGTTGAAAAGGAAAAGGAAATCAAATGACAATAAAATTTGTGTAAGAAATGCATGAAAATCATGTGGATTTGACTAGTCATTAAAGAGGTTTGTGATGATAGTCTACATTCTTTTTCATAGTCATGTAGAAAGGTGAAAAGGTGATTTATAAAACAATCAATAATTTCATCAAAATTGATTAAAAAAGAGAAGTGTTAATAGATTATGCACAATACATTAACAAATATCAGAATAAACAACTTAATTTATTATCACATTCATTATTACATATTTTTACTTGTGTAATCATTAATTTATTCAATTAAAAGTTTATAGAAAATATGGAGAAAAATGGTAAAATTGATTTGTATTAAAACCAAAAGTCCATATAGCAGTACAATGTTATATGTTAATAAAGGTACAATATATATACAAGAAAGCCATATAGACTTGCAAAAAATCCATATAGGAATATAAT
The DNA here is from genome assembly GCA_007115665.2 of Sequoiadendron giganteum. Taxonomy (NCBI): domain Eukaryota; kingdom Viridiplantae; phylum Streptophyta; class Pinopsida; order Cupressales; family Cupressaceae; genus Sequoiadendron; species Sequoiadendron giganteum. The sequence goes on from CM021103.1 coordinate 212,539,791, forward strand.
GTCACATATTTATAATACAATAAAGTTAATGGAAATGATGGACCAAAAAGGGGTCTTAAGTGGTCATTGTTTCCTTAAAAAAGAAAATATTGATCTTGGATGAGAAACTGAAGATAGTTACGCTCAAAATATGAAGATGCAAAAAGAACATAATTCATAGTACTCTAAATCTAATTTCTAAAATAATTTATTTTCTAAATATAGTGGATATTAAGGGGTTCAAAAAATGGGGCACACAAAGTGTTCCTATTTCCATCAGAAAACATAACATATTTCCTAGTGTGCTACCTCTAAAATGTTAAAAAAATAGTATTTCAAAGATCTCTTAGGTGAGAAATTGTCTAACGCCATGTAGTTTATGCCTATTTTTTCTACTAATTTTTTAACCAATATATTATTTTTACTAATTTTCAAAGTGGACACAACTTGAAAAAATAAATTGAGTGTGCTTCCTCTAAATTTATAGGAAACTAATCAAAAATAAATATTTTTATTATTATGTATAGAGTAGAGTATAGTTTCTTAAAATGTAATTTATTTAAAATTTTGATGAATGGATAAAAAATGAATCGAAATATACCATGCATAGGTTTAAAAAAAATTAGGGAGACTAGCAAAATAAATTAAAGATCAAAATCTTAACATATTCAAAACATGAAAAAATTTACATGGCTAGAAAGTTAAGAGAGACTCAACATTATATCATTTTTTTTATTTGACATTGAAACACATGCAAACCTAATGGAGAACACACTTGAGATTGTGTCAATTTTTTTTATAATTTCATAAAGCATGTCTTTGGGAATTGAAATATCATTCTTATGTTTTTGGTTGCATGCCCAAGGAAAATCCAACACTAAGCATTGGAAATTACCAATGTAGACAATAACACAAGCACACTATAATTCACTTATGTTATATAATTCTTAGATTCTAACACACTTGCACTCTTACATGCTCATGTTATAACACACTTGTGCTTTTTTGTGGCTTGGGTTCCCATAATGCAAGAAAATTATAATGTGCCCATGTTCATGTGTAGGAAAGAAATCTCCTTTTCTCTCCCTCACCTACTCTCTCTCCCACTCTCTACCCTCTCCTTCCTTCCCTCTCTCCCTCTAACTTCTAGACACATCTTCCCATTTCTACCTCCCTCTCTATCTCTCTCATTGTCCCTCTTTAGATCTCCATCTCTCTCTAGACCAATCTCTCAAAATTTACCTCTCCCTTCTCCCCCCTCTCTCTCTCTCCCTATCTTCTCCCTTTCGCCTCTCTATATCTCCCCCCTTGATACTTCTCCCCCCTTTCCCTTTCTCTCCCTACCTCTCTTTCTCTCTCCCTGATTCATTCACTTTCTACCTCTCCCTCCATCCCTACTTACCCCCCTCTCTCTCAAGCATATCTGCATCTTCCCCTCTCTGACTCCTCCCCTCTCTCTCTCTCAACTTTGTGCCTCCCTCCCCTTTCTACCTCTTTCACTCTCACCTCTATACCTCCACCCCCTCTCTACCTCCCTCTCTTTATCTCTCTCTCTCACCTCTCTATCTCCCTCCCTTCTATACCTCCCTCTCTAACTCTCACTCTCTCTATTTGTCTCCGTGTATCTCTCTCTCATTTTATTCTCTCTTTCACCTCTCTATCTCTCTCCCCACATTATCTCTCCCTCTATAACTCACTATCTCTACCTATATCCCTATCTTCCTCTCTATCTCACCTCTCTCTCACTTTTTCTCTACATTATTCATGGCTTATGGCCTAGGGTTTAGGGTTTAGGGTTTAGGGTTTATAATGGATGGTTCATAGAGTAAATTTAAGTTTTTAGGTTTTAGTGTTTAATTATTAGTGTTAGGTTTCACAGTTTGGCACATAGTATTGAAGTTTTAGTGCTTCTAGTTTACGATTTGTAATTGAGGGTTCAATATTGAGGTTTTATAGATTAAATTTCTTTTTTAAGTTTTCAGTGTTAAAAATTATTAATGTTATGTTTTGGGGTTTAGGTTTTGTTTTTTAGTGTTTAGGGCCTAGGGTTTAGGATTTAGTTCCTAGAATTGAAGGTTCACAGTTTAGGGTTTAGCATATAGTATTTGGATTTTATGGCTTAAGGTTTAGGGTTTAAGATTTAGGACCTAGGGTTTAGTGTATAGGGTTTATGATGGAGGGTTGAGTATCTACCTCTCTCTCTCTCTCTCTCTCTCTCTCTCTCTCTCTCTCTCTCTCTCTCTCACCTCTTCCTCACTTGCTCCTTCCCTCTCAACCTCTCCCTCCCTCCCTCCCTCTCCCTTTCTTAATTTATCTCTAAATTATTTGTTGCTTAGGGTTTAGGGCCTAGGATTTAGGGTTGAAGGTTTAGTATATAGTATTTAAGGTTTAGAAATTAGGGCTTAGGGCTTATTATTCATGGTTGATTTTTTAGGTTGGCATCTTTGTCTCTTGCTCTCCCTCCCTCCAAACTTCCCTATCTATATCTCCTCCCCTCCCTACCCCATCTATCTCTCTACCTCTCTTCATCCCTCTCTCTCTCTCTCATTTCTCTACCTCTCTCCTCTCTCTACCTCCTACCCCCTCTTTCTATATTCTCTCTCCCCAATCTCTATCTCTCTCCCCTCACTAGCTCTCCCTACCTCATCATGTCTCTCTACCTCTCGCTCCCTCCATTGCTCTCTCTCTCTCTCTTCACCTCTTTCTTACCTCTATTTAACTTCTCTATCCCTCTCTTTTTAAAATTATTAATTTTCTAGGGTTTAGAGTTTATGATGAAGGTTTGAGAGATTAAATTATTTTTTTAGGTTTTAGTGTTTAATTATTAATTTTAGGTTTTAGGGTTTAGAGAATAGTGTTTAGGGTTCAAGGCTTAGAGTTTAGAGTTTAGAGTTTAGGGTTGTGATTCAATTTTTTTGATATTAAATATGTATTTTTTAGGTTTTATAGTTAAATTATTAATTTTTAATTTAAAGGTTTAATGAAAAGTGTTTAGGGATTACGTCTTAGGCTTGAGGGTTTACTATTTAGGGTTTAAAGTTTACAATTAATGGTTTAGGGTTTATGATGGAGGGTTCAAAGTTAAGAGTTTAGGGATTAAATTTAAATTTGAAAGTTTTAGTGTTTGAAACTATTAATGTTAGGATTTAGGGTTTAGGGTTTAGGGTTTAGGGTTTAGTGTTTAGGGTTTATGACCTAGGTATTAGGGTTTAGAGCCTAAGGTTTATGATTTTTACTTTAGGGTTCTACATATAGTGTTTAGATTTTAGGCCTTAAGTTTTAGTGTTTAGGGCCTAGGGTTTAGGTTCATGATGGAGGGTTGAGGGTATTCCTACCTCTCTCTCACCTCTCTCTTTTCCCTCTCAACATCTCCCTCATTCCATTTGTACCTCTCCATCTCTCCCTCCCTCCCTCCCTCCCTCCCTCCCTCCCTCCCTCCCTATTGCTCTCTCTCTCCCTCCCTCTCGCCCTCTCTCTCCAAATTATTCATGGTTAAGGGTTTATGGCCTAAGATTTATGGTATAGGGTTTATAATATAATTTTTAAGGTTTAGGGCTTACAATCTAATATTTATTGCCTAGGTTTTAGGGTTTACAATTAATAATGGAGGGTTTAGGGTGGAACCTACCTCTCTCTCTCTTACCTCTCTCTCCCCTCTCTACCTTTCCCTCTCTCCTTCCTTACCTCTCTACTTCTCCTTCCCCCCTCCCTACCCCTCTCTCCCTCTCTTTTCTCTCTCTCTATCACATTTCTACCTACTTCACCTCTCTACTCCCTACCATTCATCTCTCTCTCCCTCTCTACCTCTCCCTCCGTCTATGATCTCATTATCTCTCTCCATCTCTTCCTCTCTCTATATAGCACCTCTATATCTCTCTCTCCCTCTCTCTAAATTATTCATGGTTTAGGGTTTAGGGCTTAGGGTTTATGATTTAGGGTCTATGATGGAGGGTTAAATTAAATTTACTTTTGTAGGATTTAGTGTTAAATTATTAATGTTAGGTTTAAAGGTTTAACAAATAGTGTTTAGGGTTTATCACTTAGGGTTGCAATTTAGGATTTATGATGGAGAGTTCAACATTAAGGGTTTAGGGATTACATTTAATGTTAAGGTTTAGGGTTTAAGGTTTAGGGCCTATATTTTGGGGTATATAGCCTAGGATTTAGGGTTTGGTGTATATTGTTTAGATTTTATGGATTAAGGTTTAGGGTTTATGGTTTACGATTCATGATGGAGGGTTGAGGGTCTACCTACCTCTCTCTCATGTCACTCTCCCCTCTCTACCTCTCCCTACCTCCCTTATCCTCTCTCCACCTCTCCCTTCCTCCCTTTGCATTCATCTCTCTATTTCCCTACCTCTCTCTAAATCATTCATGGTTTAGGGTTAAGGGCCCAAGATTTAGGGTTTAGGGTTTAGTTTATAGTATTTAAGTTTTAGGGCTTAGGTTTTAGGGTGATACCTAACTCTCTTTCTCACCTCTCTTCCCTCTTGCCTACCCCTTCCTCCCTCCTCTATCTACCTCTCCTTCCCTCTATCCCTATTCCTCTCTCTCTCTCTACCTATTTTCCCATCTATATCTTACCTCTCGCTATCCCCTCTCTATCTCTCCTCCCATAGTCTCTACCACTCTTTCTCCCTCTCTTCTTCTCTCTACCTCACCTCTCTATCCCTCTCCCCTTGCTACCTCCATATGTATCTCTCTTTCTCACTCTTTTCTCTCTACTTATACCTACGTACCTATCTCTCATTTACTCTCTCTTTTTGTATTCATCTATCTTTATGTGTGTGTCTCTCCCCCCTTTCCTACCCCTTCTCTATTTCTCTGTCTAACCTCCCCATCTCTTCTTATTGAAATTGTCCAGGCATTTTTTAATGAAAACTCTTCATAATGCAAGCACATTATATCAAATTCTCATTGTGGTCATTAAGGGGCCAAAAAGCGGGGTGGTCACTTTTCAATTGCCCATCATTTTGTGCATATCAAAAAATATATGTACCAAATTTTCATAGGACATCCAAAAAAGGTAACTAATACAATCACATTCCTCTAGGGAAGAGAAGAGATTATCAGATGCCTTTGAATTAAGTATATGTGTAGGCCACATACTATGATTTTGAGCTTCACATACTTGTAAGACTGCTCCAAAAATTCCAGACTATGAGAGAACAAAACAACACTCAACGTGTGTGGATTATTCGACCAAATAAATAAACAATAAACATTAATTAATTGACTATATTTTCATGTGCATGAAATCCATATTCGATCTGTGTCCATCAGATTTTTGTTTTTTAAGAAAAAACATTTCCTTGTGTGAATGCAGGCATAGAATTAAACCATACATTTTCTTACCAAAATATTTGACAATCTCTTAAAAATATCTATAAAAAATTGTCTTGACATATGACATGCATTGTGTCTGAGGCGCACATGTGACAATTGTCAAACTTGATATGTCATGGTTACATGTTGATTTCTCTGCCTTTGAACTAAAATATATTAAACTGAAAAATATTAATAAAAAAATTATAGGAAGGACTTCAAATTTAAATGTGTTTTTTTAAATGAAAATCACTATTAAATTATGTTCACTAGCTTGATTTTGGAATGATAAGAAATGTTAGCCTGTCTTGTATTTTGTTTTTTTGAAAAGAATGAAAACATGCAGAATTCTAAATAATAAGATTCAGATAGGAATTTTTGTATTTATTATAAATGATTATTTATTTGAAAGGAAATAAAAGGCTTGTTGGTGATTATGTATGTCTCCCTTTGACTGATTGTTTCACAAGGTCTAAGATATATTAATAGTAAAGTATATAAGATGGATTGATATGGAATATATTGTTAGGTAATTATAAATAAATGGTAATTCAATAATAAATGATATGGAAGCATATACAATTATCAAACAGTAAAATATGGGAATAGTTAAAAAAAAATTATGAGAAAAATGGTAATGGGTTGGTGATAAGTTAAGGATGGGATCATTTTTTTCAATATAGGTAAAATATTAGTGATATGATTTTCAGTGGTCAAAAGTATCTATGAAAGTATAATAAGTGTCACGTGGTGAGTACTTGTCTTCATAGAATATAATAAAAGTATTTGTTGCTAGGTAGGTAAAAAATGTGTCATTTAGTTAATAGACAATTTAACATGACATAAAAAATTAGAGGTAGGTTAGTAATAGTTTGATATCAATAAACTCTACAAACTTAATCTATTTTAGAGAGTGAATATTATATTAATTTTATAATTATATATTTTAGATTTATAGATTAATATTATATAAATATATATTTTATTTTTGCTAATAAAGGTAGCAGTGCTTATATATATTATATGTATAAAAGTGTAGTTACAGGTATAATAGCAAAAAAAAGTGTCAAAAGAGTATTCACAATGCCAAAATAATTTTGCAGCATCAATGAAACATATGATAATTAACAATCATCTACTTAGAGCGACACTACCTATGCATTTTACAATCCTGAATTATACTATTGTCTACATGGCATATATCTTGATATAACAATGTGAATCCTCCATATCATAATTTAAAAACAATTGCAAAGGTCATTGTCAAGGAAGACTTCTATAAGCAAAAAACTGATTGTATGCAAAAACATCAGACTATGAAATCCCACTCCACCACATTCCTTTCTGAGAGCACAAAACTGATTATTGTGAAAGACCAACTAATTATTCTTCCATGGAATCATCCTCATGCACAAAATTCTAATCTTGTCCTTCGACTATCTCCACCAAACAATTTTTTTGGGAAAAAAAGTCAAAACCAACATGAGGCACATAATGATATTTGACCCCAGTCACGGTTGCATACTGATCCCCAACTAAGTAGCCAACAAAAGTTTCCACTAGAACAATAGCTTCATCAGGTGTTTCCTCAATCTGTTGAATTCAAACCCTTGCCATGTTTGCACATTGTTCTCTTCTGACAATTTCAGCAACATTTCCCTCTAGAGAAACCTCTTCCTCTGGAATTGCTTCTCTTTGAGAAAATTTTGGTGCAAGCATCAAACCACCCTCTTCAATACAAGAAAAAGCTATATTCCATGGTGGGTGAGGATTATGGTCACACAAAAAAGATATTGCATAGTACTTTTCCTTGATGTCAAAATTCATTTTGACACATAGACGTTGAGAATTCCTTCTCAAGGCCTTAAGAAGAATACTATCATTTTTAAACTGCAAGGCTAGCCTTATGGATTCAAAAAATTTAGAAAACCCCAACCTATGTTTGACAAATTCTCTAGGAAATAAATCACCTAGATACCCATCACCAAAAAATACATTGTATTGTTGGACAACTTGAAGTAATTCTTCTCCATCAAGGAATTGGAGCTTGACAAACTTAGTAACAATTAACTCCAAGTCAACTAGAGACTGAAGGAGTTCCATGGTGTTTGATAAAAACAAAAACATGACTTGAGAAGGAAAAATCAGACGCCTAGCTCTCAAGCTAGTTAATTCAAAACCCATAATAGAATGTACCGATTCTTCAACCCTGGGGTAGTCAATTTGGAAAATCATTGCTAGATCCTCATGGGAAAGACTCTCCTCAAACATATTCTCTCATCGCTTTGCTAGATAACTAATCTTGAAATTCCATGGTCGAGACAACATGATGACAAAGTTGAACACTTCAACCTTGCAATTCGGTGCTATCCAGTTTCCTTGAGCACTTGTGGGAAAACTCATACGTTGATCTCCACCTTTTAAAGCCAAGAAGAACAATTATAAACTCATCATGAAGGCCAACATGAATAAGTGTGTTGAAGACCAGAAAAATAGGTTGGCTCATGCAAGTTCTCCTTCAACGTAGAACAAATTAATATGCCATACAACATAGAGGATATAAGGTAACTGCTAGAATTTAAAATGGTGAACAAGTGTCCCTGCTGAGGTATGTGTTGCGACACTGTATCCCGTTATCCATATGCATAATTAAACATTACCTTGGGGTTTTAAGTGTAGGCATCATTACAAGATATGCTTAACATGTAAATAGATATCAACACAATACAACTAGGATGATAAGATGTTTGGAGCATAGGAGGTTAAGTATCCCATTTCCCACCATCATTACACTTTCTTGTCCGCGTCAGCTATTGCCATGTCAAATGACTCCTCTAATAGCGTGGAGGATGACACATGTGTGAAATCACACCCCTCACTTCTTACTCGATAGAGATAACACCTGCCTTTTACAAATCAAAATTTTGATTTTATTTCACTACTAAAGTTGTATGTTGGTTGTAGGCATTCATTCCCATCTTAATCTCATTAGACTACTAACCCTGAATATTTTTCTTTTTTTCTACTATGCACTGTATGTGGGGAATTTAGCTAGATCTTCCTTGTTTTGGATGACTACATGCTCCTTATAATCACAAGCCAAATTAGCCAAAGCATCTGCTAATTTATTACCTTCTCGATAAGTGTGAGAGAGGTAAATGCCTTCAAAAGTTGTTAGTATCTCTTATATTTTCTGAAGAATATACCTTAATTTCTAGTAACAAATATTCTTTGATTGGCATGCATTGATTATAAGAGAGTCACCTTCCACATGCAACTTATCAATTTTGAGCTCTTTTTCCAAAATGACACCCGCAAATAGTGCTTGAACTTCGACCATATTATTTGTATCATCCCATAGGTATGTGGCCTTAGCTACTATCAAATAACCCTTTGAATCTCGAATGCAACAACCAGCACCAGATACACCTGGGTTTCCTCATGAAGCTCCATCAAAATTTAGCTTACAAAAGGATGAGCTTGATGGTATCCACTTCACCTTGCTTCTATCCATTTTCTCTTGACATGGCCAAAATGCTCCTTGGAGTGGTAATACTATATGTTTTCAATTATTTAAAATGAAATTATCCCAATTGTTATACAATGAGGAAATTGACTTATAATTGTGAAGATAAGAATTACAAACTTTTGAGATTAACTTCTCTAGATTGTCTTTATTTCTTCCAACTGAAACTATCTGATTTTTGAAAATGCATCTATTTATTTCCAACCATATTGACCAAATTACTAGGGTAGGGGTAACTATCCATATGCATGCAAACAATGTTGACTTATGAAGAATAGGCCAGCTAGTAAACAAATTGCAAAGAGAATTAGGTAATGGGAAAGAAAAATGCAGCTTCTCCATAAAAAAATTCCATACCTCATATGCTATTGGACAAAAGACAAAAAGATGATCAGTTTTTTCATCTTTTTCTTTGCATATAACACAATTGAAGGATCTTGTAATCCCAAACTTCTCCAAATGATCACTTGTCAAAATCATTTTCTTCAAGGCCAACCAAGCAAAACTGCCTACCTTTGGAAGTTGTGTTGAGTTCCAACAAAAATTAAAAGATCTTTGTGACTGACTCTGACATGCTTGAGCAATAATTGCTTTGTACCCTTACTTAAATGTATACAAGCCATTCTTGGAGGGTACCCACAATATTCTATCTAGAGAACAAGAGAGGTATAGAATCCTACTCAACATCTTTGTTAATAGTTTCTTTTGTTCAGTTGGAATAGGAGTATTTGTTAAATCCTTCAACTTAACCAAACTTGTAATAGTATCAGAGGATGAAATATAATCCTATAAAAATACCCCCCAATTTTGTGATACAAAACCTTTAGCTATCTACAAATCCAAACTTAGGTTAATAGGAGGCAACCTATTCCAAGAATCTTTCTAGAACAATACTTGTTCACCATTATGAACCTCCAATGAGAGAAAAGGACATATAACATCTCGACAGGCGATAATGAAGTTCCACATAGTAGATCCGCCTATGGGATTAGATATTATAAAAATCCTAGATGGATTATCATTATCCAAATATTTCCTTTGCATCACCTTGCACCATTTCAGGTCTAGTTTATCATACAATTTCTACACCAATTTAGCCCCTAGAGCCATGTTCCTTGCTGATAGGTTATGAAACCCTACTCCACCACTTTCCTTTTGAGATCACATATTTTCTATAGAAACTAGAGGTATCTTACTTTTATCATCTAGGTTTCCTTTCTAGAGAAAGTCTCTTATTAGATTTTCAGTTTGACAAATGATCCCTTTTGGAGCTTGTAAAACTACAAGAAAATAGTTAGGAATATAAGCTAGAACAAATTTAACCAAAAATATTCTACCAGCTAGTGTAAGCCATCTTTCTTTCCAAGCAAGTATCCTTGCTCTTATTCTATCTAGAATCCTATTCCAAAAAGAGGACTTATTGGATCCCATTAAAAAATGGTATTCTCAAGTATGAGCAAGGTGATTTCGCTCTTTGAAAACCTAGAATTGATACCAATTCTATCTCTTTGTTGTTAGTTTAGTATTAAACACATATACCTTTGACTTAGTTGCACTGATTTTTTTCCTTGATGCTAGAGAATACTTTCCCAATAGAGATTTAACTAGTTTTTCTTTTGTCAGAGATGCTCTACCCATCAACAAAGTGTCATTTGCAAAAAGGGAGTGAGTAGCTAAAATATTGGTATTAGGTAATGTGACCCCATGCCATAAGACTTGTAGATGAGACTTTTGAATTGACCCATTGAGTGCTTCTACCATAAGAATGAAGAGTACAGGAGATAAGGGGTCTCCTTGTCTCACTCCTTGAGATGTTCCAAAAAGCTCCACAGAACATCCATTGATTATCACTGAAAATTTTTCTGTAGATAGACAAGAAACTATCCACTTACACCATTTATTGCTAAACCCAAATTTCTTTAGCACTTGAATTAAAAATTCCCAACACACTCGATCATAAGCCTTCATCATATCCAGTTTAATAAAAAATGAGGGAATGTTGGAAGTTTTGACAGAGTGTAACACTTCATGAACCACTACAACACCTTTTGTTGTTTCCCTTCTAGGGACGAAACCCCCTTGCTCTACTGATACTAATTTGGAGATCATTGGCTGAAGTGTCAAATAGATAGCTTTGGTAAAAAAAAAAATATTGTATTGCATAAAGAGATCGGTCTAAACTCTGCAAAAAACTTTGGATTCTTTACTTTTGGAATTAAAGGAATGTGTGTTGTATTAAATTATTTTAAAATAGTCCTTGTTCTTCTTGACTCTTCTATTGTGAGGAGGACGTTGATGCCAACAAAATTCCAGCATTTTTGAAAGAACAAAGTCATAAATCCATCTAGGCAAGGTGCTTTATCAAGCTGCATGGAAAATACCACACTTCTTACTTCCTCCAAGGTGAATGTTTTCATCAGGTTAGCATTATCCTCTCTTGTGATCAATTATGGAATGGAATCCAATAATTTCACCATTTGAGAAGAATATGATGTAGGGATAAAATCTAGGGCTGACAACAAAGCTGAGAAGAACCTTATAGCTTCTTGTTGAATTTCCTCCTCTTTTACTAAATCTTGGCCTGTAGTTGCATCTTGAATTTTGAAAATAGCCTTGTTCACCTTTTTTATCTGCGCAGATGCATGAAATAATTTCATATTTTTATCCCCCTCTTTTAGCCACAAATCTTGAGATTTCTGCTTCCAGTATAATTCCTCCCTTGCCACTAACTCTACCCATTCATCCTATAAAAACTTTTGCTTCTCATGTAAGTCTGCATCTAATCCTTAACTAATTATTCTTTCATTTACATTTGATAGTTCCTTAAATACTCTTTCCTTTTGCTCAAATATTTTCTTGAACATCGTAGCATTCCATACTTTTATCTAATTTTTCACATATTTTAGCTTATTTGCAAATTGAAACATCCTTGATCCTACAACATAAGGCACAAAATTGCACCATTGGCTTAGAAGGGGAATGAACTGAGGATGGTGGAGCCACATTCTTTCAAATTTAAAAGATGCTTTATGGAATTTATTTTGATTCCTTATGTCGATGGACAAAGAAATGGAAAAATGGTCAGAGTGGGAGACTTGCATAATCTCATACTCCAATCTCTTCCCTGAACTGTACCAATTGGCTGAAATAAGGAATCTGTCTAGCCTTTCAGCTATTTGCAAAAATCAATTTCTTTTATTCATCCAGGTGAATTGTCCCTTACATGGTATTACATTAGACAAAGCATTATCAAAGATAAAAGTTACAAATTCATCTATATCTTTTTGAGAAGGAATAATGCCCCCTTTCTTTTCCTACATGCTAGATATGGAATTAAAGTCCCTTGCTATAATTATTTTATCCATTCTTATCCCATCTAGTACTCTTTTTAATGCCTCCCAAAGATGTTTTTTTATCTACCGGGGTCGTTGGAGCATATACATTTATGAAGCAAAATTGAAAATCAAAATCGGAAACTTTGAGGAGTTGCAAATGTTTATCACTATTCATTAAATCAACTTGAAGAATCCTAGCATCCCATAAGACTATCATTCCCCCGGATGCTCCCTAAGAAGGGTTGTGAAAAGAATTCCATTTTTTACATTTTGTACTAATAAGCTTGGTCTGAAGTCTTGGTCTCTTGTAGCAATATTATGTCCGCTCCACAAGCATCTAGTTGTTGCTTGATTAGAGCCCTCTTGTTAGGAGCATTAATTCCCCTGAAATTCCATGACCATATCTTCATTGGTCTCTAGGAGAGAAACATGCCCTCCTTAGTCATTTAGTTGTAGTAAGAACCACTGTACTATCTAGCATGGATTGGACTCCTACTGCTATCTCTTCCTTTAGCTTTTCCATGCATGATTTTCTTCCCCTTTTTCCCAGAGTTTTGATGGAAATTGGTTGAATACTTGGAGTATGGGAAATTCCCAAAATCTATGAGTAATCAAAATCTCCCTCATTCTTCTCACTAACCTCCAATCCTTGATTTTCTTTTACAATCACTTTTTGTGCAAGTTGTAGAAGTTCTTCATGTGAGGCCTCGATAGATGAGACCAATGTTAACTTCGTATCACTGTCATCAATTTCTTCTAGCTCAAAAGTGCTATCAATATCTATTAAATGAGAGTAAGTTCTATCATCGTAACTCTCTTTACATACTTCATCAACAATCCATTCAATCATTTTGGTGCCTTTAGAATCTATAATCTTGTCTACCAAATCCTCCAGATGGCCTTTAGAAAAAACATTATTGAGATATTGCAAGTTTAAAGTTTCTTCTTCTACAATATCTATAGGTTTAAATATTGTTATACCTGTATCTAGATGTTGTTGAAACAAGTTGTAGACTTGTCCCATTTGATTTAAAGATAACAAGCTTTTATCAAACATTAAGTTAGTAACTATGCTATCCAATTGTTGAATAGAGGCACAAGAAAAATAGGGGATAGGCAAGAAATTGATTGAGAACCCTAAAGAAACTCTAGAAAGATCAATGTGATCTTCTTATTACATACCAATCCTAGTTTTGGAATCTGTATGGAAGCATTCCTCTTCCTTATCTTTTGTGGCAATTGTTAGTGTAATTAATTAATTAATTATTACACTAGCATAAGTTAACTTAGGGTTAATTAATCATATTAGTCCTAGGTTACTTTTTATCATTTAATAATGGTGTTGAGATAAGATTCCCTTCTAGAAGATGAGTTGTCTTTTCTAGAAGTTATCTCCATCTTGTTATCATTCCCTAGGTTAGGGTTTCATGTTGTCACATGAAGTGTGGTTTGTACACCTGGCAACATCTTATGCATTTTAGGTTTTGCTCTTGCCTATATAATCAGGCATATGTACACTTTGTAAATCAATCCAGATCATCATAATAGAATCTCTATTTTGAATGTCATTATCATACTTTATGTGTGGGTGAATATTTCTTCTTGGAAAAGGTCCTCCATTGAAGTCTGCAGCTTCATCAAGGCAACCTGTGTATCCAGCATTCCAATAGCAATACCTTAGAAACTATTGTTTGTGACACTATAGGAGTTTTTGTGCTATCTATTAAAGCATCTGATAAGGGAATTTCTTTATTATCCTAATCTTGACTGTTATGGAAAATACACTATGTAGACTGATGCTTACTATCATGGGGTTCATTTAGAGGTGTTTCTTCTTCCAAAAAGAAATTTCCTAAATGACCCATCATATGGAATTTATAACACACAACATTTGGGCTTTCAAGAAGGATATCTTGACTCCACAACCCATATTTGGATTTTATATGAATCTGGTATGGAAATTTCTTAGATGCATCTAGTAATGCACATAACTGTACCAATTTTGAGGGATCTCTAAAAGAAATTTTATCATGTTTAAGGAAGATTCCCACTTGATTTGCAAAGATTTCAACCAATATAAGCTCCCTATATTCAAGAGGCAAAGAAGGCAGTTGTATCGAGAAGGGAGTAAATTTGACTATGAAATATTGAGCCCTAAAGTTAGGATACTAGGGTTGCATGCACAAACCTGAGCCTTGAAATACCCATTATTCAATTCTGAAAACAACATCCCTATGCCCTTTCGTTTGGGTATGTGCAGGATCATGATGGCCAAAAAGTGGCAATATGATGGGTATGTGGCTGATGACTTTTTTTTTTTACCCAAAATTGATGAAACGAAAAGGGTTTTTAAAGGAGATTCTCAATTTTCCACCAATATAAATTATGCTTTACTTTGAATTTAATAAATAATTATTATTCATTTTCTATTGAATTGAGACTAAAGTCCTGATTTTTAGGTTGATTGAAAAACATCTATAGCTTTGAAACTGTATCGTATTTTTTGAATCCAAAACATGTGTCACATTCTATGCTTCATATACTATAAGATTAAAAAATAAACAAGTGAATTTCATGAAGTTTTGACCAAGTTAAGGTGGTCAGACATATGAGTCTTTATATTTTTTTAAATTGGTCATAAAAAAAATTATAATTAATTATTTACTTGGAAAAAAATTATAAAAAAATATGCATCACATCTGTACATGAGTCCTATACTTATATCTAAAATATTATAAAAAAATATTATCATTTTAATGTTGTTAGGGTGGTCAGACATACACCTACTTCTTAGTTTTCCTTGAAATTTAAGTACTACTATATTGAAATTTCAGATTTTCACCAAATAGATTTTATTTTTTTTGTAAATAAACCTAGTAATTTAGAAACTACATTCAATTTGCTACAAATTCTATTGTTACATATTTTTGAAATAATATAGATAACTTATTCAAATTTTTATGTCAAGTTGCCTAACTCTAATTTTTCTGAATTTTTTGCCACTTAAGGGCCTGTTGTTTCCATGATGATCCTGCACATACCCATTTCAAAAAGTACAAGGAAATTTCCTTCCTCTTGATCCAAGTAAAAAATTTAATAGCTCCTTTCCATTCCTCATAAATCAGGTCTTTAAGAAGAGCAATATAAAGATTCAAGCACCATAACTTACAAATTAGGGCTCGCTTGCGAAGATCTAAAACCTATGGCTCTAGTTGATTCTTAGATAAGGTGACTGATACATAAGGTTTTGAGGTTTTTTCGGGTCCTTTATCCCATGGTGTTTGGTCTGCATTTACCATCTTGTTCTTGAGAGGTCTCCATTGCATTTTTACCTCCTTCAATTCCTTGTTGTGACTTCTTCCTACGGTTAGCCTATTTCTTTTTCTTTCTTTCCCAGACTAGCTATGCATATTGTGAATTCCATGGAATATCCTCCAATTTTTTCTCTTTACTAGCTTCACCGACCTTTTTAACACCTTCTGATCTTGCATGTTGGATTAGGTTTTGATTTTCCAATTGTTCTTGTTGAGGTTTTGAACCCTTATGAGGACAAACCTGTTCTAATAGCTCCCTCTTCTCTTTGAGACTTACTAGAGCATTAACCCTTGCATCGTTATCTGGATCTAAATCTTGTAAAAATGAGAAACGATTCTAGTTTATTGGATTGAAGTGAGCACCAAGATTTTTTTGAACACTCTACATAGTGTTTCGAATCTCAACCTACCAATCCTTAGAAACATTTATGTTCGCAGCTGGGTTTCTCTCATTTTCTTTGTGCTCTTCTCAATCATTCTCCCATAAATCAAAGGGTTATTGCTTTCCTCGCACCAATCGCCTATGGGGTCTTTTTGGGACCCACACTCTATCTTGCTAGGGTCTACGATACTGGAGATATCCATTTGCTTGTGGCTCCCAATGCCTCTTTTCTATAGGCCAGCATTTTTTATTGAAACCCTCTTGTCTCTAATCATTGTATCTCAACTTACTGACATCCTTGTAAGATCTATTAATAGATTCATAATTTCATCTTTGATCATATCTAGCATATTGAGGACATCTGTGCAAACCATCTACATTTCTTTCATAGCCATTTGAATCTTTTTTCCCATTTGGGCACCGTGTTTTCCCAAAAGCCATCTCTTCCTAATCAATTTTCTACTCTTTATACATTAACGAATTCTTTTGTCCAAATCATTAATTAATATTATATAAATATATTAGTAGACACTTAATTAAGAATATTTGTTAAAAATAATTTTATTTTAATATAAAAATATTAATTTTAGGCATTAAGTTTGATTTAATTAAACTCATAAATCGATTATTATAGACATTACTTATTTTTTAGTAAAAAAAAATAGAAAATACAAAACTTATAATAACTAATGCCTATATTATAGGATATTACATGCCTATATTCTAGATTAATGGAAGGAAATGGAAGTTACATATTAAATACAATTTGCATATATTTTATAAATATTAACATATCAATACAAAATTTACATAATCATTTAAAATACATGCATGTATTTTAGTCTAGTGAAAAAAATGGTAATTACATACATGTAAATATATTTTATAAATATTAATATATTAATACAAAATATTAACATATTAATACAAAAATTACATAATCATTTAAAATACATGCTTATATTCTAAACCAGTGGAACACAATATTAATTCATTAATAACAATGGAGAGCTTATAGACATTATAGAATATAAGTAATTACTTATATACATTACTGATTTTTAGTCAATCATGTTCACAAAAATAATTTTAAAATTTTATAAAGTTAAATATTTTACATTATTATTTTAGGGATATTGGATTTTATTTGAATAGGATATTTTTTTGTTTTTGATTGGTTCAAAACCAACTTATTAATAACTAATTAAAGAAGAAAAATTAAAACTCATTGCAATAGTATTTCCTGATGGGAAGTATTAATAAAAGGTCCAATATGACATCCATGAGCATGAGCACATATTTAGTAGGATTAAAGGATGATGATATTACTTTTGGAATATGGTCAAAATAATGGTGTTGTAGTATATATAAGAAAAAATACCATGAAATAAAAAATGGCTCAATTTGACATTCATGAGTATGATCACACATTGGGTAGGATTAGAAAGATATGTAGGCTCCTTGACAAAGGGCTTAATATGTGCATGAAGCTTGAAAAGATTAATATGATGGATAACATCAAATAAGATAGATAGGACCAAAAGGAATCAATGATATGAAGCTCAATGATAGGGAAAATACACAAATATAGAAATTACAACCATAATATGGATAATATAGATCTAGATAATCAAGTATGATAATTATAATCTAATATGTGGTAGGAAAAAGCATGATGACCTTAATATGGGATCAAGGTATGTGATATATCAATACAATCTTGTTGTAAATTAGTGTATCATCGTAAATTGTCAACCTTGACAATTTCACACTATGTTTTGCTCCCTCCAAAGTGCATGGACCTAATTGTACATCTAATTTCTTAAATTATGCATTGCATGGCCCATTTAGAAATTTATAAAGAAAACCCACTTGCAATACCAATGCAAGAATTAAATATTTTTCTCCTGACACTTTACACTTTACAAAATAATGCTAGGACTAAGTCATCCTAGGTAGGTGACTTGGTCCCTATAATTTGCCTCAAAATTTTAATATTTCAAAGTTGGCATTTTATTATATGAATTTGAAATGTTAAATGTTGGCTTTTAGGATTTAATTTTCAATAAATTAGATTAAATTCCTATAAATACCTAGTCATTGCATCATTTGAAAACTAAATGAAATCATTTGGAAATACTTGGGAATAAAGAGAATTATCAAGAAATTATTATCAAGTCAAGAGAAGATTTATTGCAGCAATTCAATATCAAAGCATCATGTCAAGTTTCATATGATTTTTTTCATGCTTATGCTATCATTTTATTTCAATTAACCCTTGTAGGTCTTTCAAGAAAATCAAGCCTTGAGGAGACGTGGATGAATTTAGTCCTTCAAGGACATCAGATCTAAGTGGTGACAAGTGGTCCATTATTGATTCATCATTCATTTATCATTTAGCCTCTATCCCTCAAAAGTATAAGCTCTCCTTAATCAACTTTACCATTATGAAGGTGGAAACACCAACACGAGGTTTAACCAAGGCAAGCCCTTATATGACACAACCCTTCCTCTCTCTTTGAATGTGCAAGTATTAGATCTGAGGAAGATTAGAGGATGATTGAATATTATTTTTTCATTTTTTCATTCAAACCCTACAACTTGATAACATACAAAAACTTAGTTATCTCATGATTTACAAAGATCCAATAGTGAGCATTGAAAGGAAGAAGGCTTAGATTAGGCTCTAGAGGGTTGTGAAAAAATATATAAAATTGGTCAATAAGGACATTGTCTCCCTAGGTGACTTAGTCCCCCAAAATCATGTCCAAATTTGAACCATGGATTCACAATACTCTACTCTTTTCAGATGTGGTCTTAGAATTTGACTTTCAGTTTCCACTTTCTCTGTATTTGCATTAAAGTGTATTTTCACCATCATTTAGCTACATCATTGCATTTTCATCAAAATAAATTTAAGACCCCAAAAAAATTTAGGTCCAAGGTTTATTGGCTCACCTTCAAGGTTGGAAGTCAATTTAATTCCCTTGCCAATTTGAATTATAATGTTTGATAGTGAAAGGTGGGAAATCCTAGTAAAACCTTAAGATCACTTTTCCCACATTACATATTTGTGAACCCAACATATCTTACACTTGCAATCTTCTATTTTTTTAGTGCATTAAATCTAAAAACTAAAATTAAAACCTATGTTATTTGAAAATATTAGCGATGATTTGCATTTATTTTCAAAAATTTATCCATTTTCATTAGTTTTCATCATAAAAAAAAAAATTAAAAAAAAATTGGAAAAAATTACAAATTTTTTTTAGATATGATTTTTCTTGTCTAGGACTTAGAATTGAATTAATTTCATTTAAAAAATTAATTACAAGATTATTTGATCATTTTGCATGGATATTTTAGTGAAAAATATTGAAAAGTGACAAAATTACATAGTATTTTCATTCCAAAAGGTCAAAAAGAATTATCTTTTGATATTTTTTGGAAAAACCAATCAATTACAACATTATTTTTTTGGAAATTATCATTTGAGAATATTCAATTGTCCTACAAATATCCAAAATTTCATGCATGTATGTGCTTCATATACAAATATTAAGTTTTGGTTCATTTCTTGAAATTTGTTGACTTTTAGACTGGAACCACCAAAACATAAGACCCTTAGAAACTGTACATCATTCCTAAATTTTTAAATTTGCAAAAAATCTATGTAGGACATAGTCACCCTAGGTTTCATTGTCTAGTCATTTTGAGCTAAAAAAAATTGCACTAACCCTTGTGTGCATCCTCTATTTAGATCTCACTTTTGTTTTGCAATTCTATTTTTATACCTATCTGATTTTGTTGTGCAACACCAATTTTTCTTAATTTATAGGAATACCCCCTTATAAAAAGGATAATAAGATGTTTTATTTTCAAAAGTCTAGTTTTTATATAGCAAACTATGGCTTGTCTTAAAAAAAATCAGGCCACTACCTCAAACCCCATTCTATCTCATCAAAAGGGATATGCATAGGCCTTCGGCCAAAAAATAGTTTTTCTGCCTATGATAACATGGTGATGGAACAAAATAAAGTCATTAACACATTTATTAAGGTCACTTTACTTAATATATATTCTTTTCCCAACATCTTCCCTACTTGTGAGAATATTTTCAAGCAAGAATACATAATCATTGACAATCATGACAATCATAGTTATCCTTCTCTTGATACTCACCTACTTGTGAAGAAGTTATCTTGGCATTAGATGTCATGTTCCATTTTTTGGATAAGTAGTTATAAATTGAGACTTGTACATCTTGCCACATTTCACATTTTTATAAGAATTCAAGCATATGTGGTTCAAAACATAATATCTTCAATTTCCAATACACCTCATATCCAAAATTCAAGAAAAGAGGATCCATATTTGGAGAGTTATCTTTGTTAGAATATCACTCTATATCATAGTCCAGCTTCACCCCAATCGGCCTGATCAGGAGATCATACTGCATCATATTGCAAGAGGACATTCTAGGCTACAGTTTAGAAAACATAATGTACAAAGCCATATCTACCACATATTCAAAGATCCAAAAGGAAAAAGTAATTCCCAATCAGAACTAATTGTTAGAATATTCCTACAATAGAGTCCCAACAATAAACTCCACAAGAGAATGGGATGAGTTTTCTTTGGTGTATACAAAGATAATTAAGAAGTGAGATGATAATGGAGGAGATCTAGAGAGCACGTGGATAGGTCCATAGCAGGATATGTTGGTCTTATGTGAGAATTTACTTTGGGTCTTAAGTCCAACCTAAGGGTAGCATGTAGATATTTGAATTCTAGGCTTTGGTACCACTTTGGCTCAATTTGACTTATTCCTTAAGGGAGTTAGTAGCATATATGTATCTAGGTAGCTAAATTCTATACTAGGTATCCAATTGCTATGTTCCCTATTTTTATACAATTTGAAAATTATATTCTAAACCCTTTTGTGGATGAAAACCCATAGGAATTTTAGTCATTGGACAAAACCTCTGTGATTACTAGGATTAGAGGATGAAATCCCTTTGGTTCTTGAGAGCTTTCTCACCTTAGAGATTACATATTTATTCAAAGAAATTTCATAACAACTTGTGGTTTATCTGAATCTATTTGCATCATCTCGTTGATATAATTGGCTTATCAATATGTTATTTCAATTTTTTATGTTTCATACAATAATGTTCAAATTTGAATCCATAAATAAGTATTTTGTGTTAATTATATGTCTAATATATTTCAGTGTGTTAAAACACAACTATCTACTAAAAGGAGTGGGGGCTGAATCAATAGATCAATTAAAAAGTATCTTTTAACACTACTAAAGAAAATTAAAATACCATGTAGAGAGATAAACACACACATGCACACAACATACCAATTATGCATGGAAATCCCAATATGGGAGAAACCATGATGAGAATAGTTGCTAGGATCTATTGTCCTAATCTATCCTCACAATAATAACCTATTTGGTTATATTGTTTAAGGGCACCAACCCTAAGGAGACACCAATCCCCTAATTTAAGAGCACTAGCTCTAAGGAAGCACCCACTCCCTAATTGAGAAACCACTCATATTTTTGATGGCACCAACCAATCATATTTACAATGAATTTCATGGAGCAAAAACTCTTGATTACATATGATTCAAAATGAATCAAATTCAATGTTATAGACCTATTTTGCAACTTCGTATCCTCTACTTTAATTTTTTGTAAGGATATCCTCTAACTGTATTGTTGTTATAATCTTAGCCACTCATCTCTCTCTCTCTTCTTCTTCCCTTCTCTTATCTCTATCTCACTATACTAAACACAAAATGCATATCCTATATGATATTTCCTCTATCTCAGTCTAGGTCTCCTTCTGACAACATATGCATACTACTTTAACTCAAATTTTTCTATTAGACTTAGCTCATCTTTTCTTCACCAAAAATTCTCATCTTCTTGAGCCATGCACCACATCAACGATTAGAGCTGCAATTTTTAACTTTTAGCAACCATTAAACCTAGGATTTCATTTTCATTTAATGCCATATATGCATGATCGAGGTGTTCCAGATTTTGAGATCATTTGTGCATGAATGAAGTCATCCATTTCCTCCAATCACCAACAAAAATATAGTTGGAGCAATTAAATCTATCAATTTAATTTTTTGTGCCATATTTTCATTCTCTTAATTAGAGTTCCACCATTTTTCTACCTAGTCGTTGACAAAATCAATTATTTAAACTCTACCCATTGATATCTATCTACATGTCATGATTACATGTTTATTTCTCAACCACCTCAACCTTAAAACATGACCATTTGATGTGATCACTTTAAATGACGGTCATAGATCTTTATCACATGACATAGGCTTGTTAGAATAATTCACAAGAACAATGTGAATTAGCTATGTGATGCAATCAATGTTTGTCACATGTCATATAGAAAAATGTTTCCTTCCTGTGTTTCCACATTGGCCAACACTGAGTCCCACCAACCTTCTATGGAATTGTAGAGTTGTGCCACTTGTCGTGCATACATCATATACTTAGCCGAAATTTTGTTTCCATTTCTTTGCAGGTCGAGAGTCACAAATCCCCCTTACCTAATCCTTGAAATGTTTTGAAGAACTTAAGGACCAAGTCTGAAAACTAACATTCGACAAGCATTAATTTTTTCAATTTTTATACATTGGCCTTACCCATTACCTTCTACGAACTTATATTTCATTCACAAACCTTCTCTCTAATTTGCAAAACCCAAATAATTTGTTGTCATTAGATGTTGGGGTTTGCACTTACTGCTTACCTCTTACTTACCTTTCAACAAGGTGTAAGCCATCCTTGCAATCCATAATCCTTGAACCCTTTCAAGTATTGGCATTCAAGTATCTATCATACTCATTTCTAGAATTTCTAATAAGGCTTAAGCCTTACCAATGACCTTCGATGCCTGATAATGTAAGGTGTAATCCTCCTTGTTGATGCCCAATGCTTGACACCTTTCAAACTTCCCACATTCTAACTTCATTTCCTTTGAGCATTCAATATAAGGTGTGACTGAAGTCTGAAGTCTAAAATCCTATAGTATAATGTAATCATTAAGTCTGAAATTTGGAACCTGATCAAACTTAGCTGAAATAGTCTAGCTCCTTCCTTTTCTAGCAAGCGATATAAGGTAAGTCCAAGGCTAGATGCCTGAACTTTTAAAATTCTTCAATACTTGCTTCAATGATGCTAAAAATCTCTCTTTCTGACATCCTTATTATGCTCTTTTGACATCAATGACAATTTAATGCCAACAAACTCCCCCTTTGTCATTAATGGAAAAACAAAATTCTCTGCATGTAAAAATATAGACTCAACTTATTCTTAGGCTTGTATTATCTTATGATGGAATTTGAATTGAAGCTCCTCATGAAAACCTTTCTCAATCTCCCCCTTAGGCATGGAACCATTTGTATTCACTATTCCCCCTTTGACAATCTTCAAGAGTATCCAAAGCATTTTTCCCTTCCTCCCCCTTAGTAGTCAAAGCTCAACTGTCAGACCATTTGGACTTCAGCTCAACTACTAGAGCATTTGTAATTCATCTCTCCCTTTCACATCAATGGAAAGGGGACTTTCTAAACAACAATTCTTTTCTTTGGTCAAATTTTTTGCCTCCTTTATCAAATAAAGGAGTGTGTCCATGATAAATGCAACCATCAAGTCATTACAAATTTGTAAAAGCAATCATACTTGACTTGCCTTCTCCTTTTATTCCAAGGATGAATAAATATTTAGCTAATCTCCCCTTAGACCCATGACCTATCACTAAGAATTAGTGAAGTGGGGTAGGAACAACCAATCCCAATTTTTTCCTCAAGTATTCAAATTGATATTTGGGAAGAGGCTTAGTGAATATGTCTACAACTTGATCCTTGGTAAAGACACATATTCCATTGTGACTTCTTGATTTGTAACCTTTTCTCTTAAGAAGTGATATGCGATTGAAATGTTCTTGGTCCTAGAATGCATCACTGGATTCCTTGATATATTTATAGTGCTGGAATTGTCACAAAGAATAGAGATAGGTTCTTTGTATTATACCTTGATGTCTTTAAGTGTTTTCTTCATCCACAACACTTGAGTGCAAAATTCCACTGCTGCAACATAATTTTATTCATCCGTTGAAAGAGTAACTGACTCTTTCTTTTTTCTTAGCCATGAAACAAGTTATTTTCCAAGGAAGAATGTACTATCACTAGTGCTTCTTTTGTCATCATCACTTCCTACCTAATCAACATCTATATATATATATATATATGCTTTGAAAGTAAAATGTAGACCTTGAGGATACCAAAGTCCATAGTTAACAGTGCTTTTGATATATCTAAAAACTCTATTGACTTCATTAACATGATACTCTTTAGGAGCAACTTGGAGCATTGTAACCATACACACTTCCTGTATGATATAAGGTCTTGATGTAGTTAGGTATAACAAGATACTTATCATTGATCTATACAAGGCCTAATTTGTATTAGTGGATTCATTTGTCTTGCTCAACTTACATCTAGTTACCATGGGGATACCAACTAGTTTGTTTTCTTCCATTCAAAATTGCTTGAGCATTTCCACAACATACCTTTTTCGAGATATAAATATCCCTTCATCAATTTATACTATCTATAGACCAAGGAAGAAATAAATTTCTCCAAGAATTGACATCTCAAATTTATTTTGCATTTGGGCAGCAAAATATTTACACATCTTGTTATTATTGTATACACCTAAAAATGATCTCGTGAATATAATTAATTAAATATGATTTATTTTATTAAATAACCTTTATTTCATCTACTATTAAATAAATAGAAATATTTATTTATATAGTTCATATTAAATTCTTCAATCTTTATTCTATTATTTTTCATCTTAATGAAATAAATGAATTTCACTTTGTTTAATTTAATTATCATAATTAAATTCATCTAATATTAAATAAATAGAAATATTTATTTACATAATTCACATTCTAATTCTTCTATTCTTCAATTTTAATAAAATATAAAACTTCAATAGTTTGTGTTATTTAATTATCACATCATTCAATCTTAATTAATTAAACAAGGTTAAATACTTTGTTGTTTAATTATCATATCCCTTCTATATTTATTTAATAAATAAATTCTATTTTTTTTTTATTAAATTATATATCCCCTTTGTACTAATTTGAATAAACCAAAATATTCAAATAAAGGCATAAAGGCAATTTTCCTCTATTCACTCACCTACCAAATTAGATATAATATATCCAATTTAATTCAACTGGCATTTCACGGGAAATCTTTGGAGACAAATTGGAATCAATCTCTCAATCTCCTTCCTCTGATTCTTCCAATCATCTGGCATGATCTTTTCATGGGGAGAAACCATTCCCATGATCAACTCAAGCTTCTCAATCTTTTACCATTCAATTCTCTAGATTGAATCCAAGCCTTTGTTTTGCTGCCTCTTCACAAAATTGTTGTTGTGAATCTATAAATATAGCCTCACTCTACAAGAAATGTATCTCTCATCTTTGTGCAAACTTACTCTGTAGGAAAAGAAATCGAGCATTTTAGCATTCAAGCACTTCAACATAAAAAATTTTAGCAATAGCAATCATAGCATCTATAGAATCAATATCATGGCTGCATCATAGATTATTGTAGCTTTCATCCATTAGTTTTCATGTCAGCATAGTTTACAGTAGCATCAATATCATTTAGAAATCACCATATAGAAGTAGATCATTGCATTTAGCATCATTCCATTCTCTAGATTAGCATTTTAGCAATCATAGTGCTTACCAAATCTGAGAGCCCTCTGTTATTTAATACATATTTGGATATAGGAAACAATGAGATGCTTTCAAGTTTTTTGTGCTTTTAATTAGTTAATTGTTGTTAAATCTTGATGTAATATTTCATTAAGAAGTATTTTTAGTTTTTTTACTTATTTACTTATTCACATTTAAAATTTGGCGCCCACCATGGGGCCTCTAACCCCATATTTTAACATTTTTTTATGAAAAGTGTTCGTATAGGATACATGCGTGTTTTCTTTTAGTGTGATCAAGGGATTCTACAATTCCTTCACTAAAATTTTTAGTGCTTCTACAATCTATTTTAGCACTTCCACCACAAGTTCTAGCACTTCTACAATCTTTTTCAGCACTTCCACACAAAGCTCTCAAGAAGGTTGAATGTTCCA
Organism: Sequoiadendron giganteum; assembly: GCA_007115665.2. Classification (NCBI taxonomy): domain Eukaryota; kingdom Viridiplantae; phylum Streptophyta; class Pinopsida; order Cupressales; family Cupressaceae; genus Sequoiadendron; species Sequoiadendron giganteum. The sequence continues at coordinate 212,565,877 of CM021103.1, forward strand.
GATCCAATTATGTTTTAGCACTTTTTCTGAATTCTATAATGCTTCTACCAAATTTTGTAGCTCTTCCAAATGTTGCAACACTTTTGATGAATTAAATAGCATTTATGCAATTTGTTTTAGCGCTTTTGTAATTTCTTGTCTGGATTCGATGCGACCATGACCAAAAATTTATTTTGATACATTTGGACTAAAAAGAACCAATCCTAGGGTAGTCATTTGGTTTAAAATATATCAATCCTAGGGTAGTCATCATACATTTTCTATATCAATTAAAATTAACATCATGACTTTTGTGAAGCAATATCTTCACCTAGAATAGAAAATTGTCTTTGGGGCTTAAAAATTGAACATTGATTACTGTGCTTGTGTGGTGATTGGCTTATGCTCTCCCCTTAATTGGGTGATCAAAATGCCAGACTCATCCTTTATTTTCATGCAATTTACACTTTTTTTTTAAATCCTTTATAAGTCCTACCGTAGTGGGAGAAAGTATTCACCCTATGGGAACGAACTAAGTGGGAACACCTAAAGCCAAGGATTCCAGCCCAACATAATCAAAAGCGTGTTATTGATGAAAGTCCAACTCGATGGTAGTGTGCAAGATAACCATCCCAAAAGCCTTTTTTCTAAAGGTTGGGAGGTCTCCTGAGGGAGTTTATCATTTTACGCTCTGCATGGAAATCCTATCTACAAACCATAGTGTAGAATCCAGCTGAGTGAGTAACCATACATTCTAATACTTGCAGTGCAAGAGGATGGAAGAATCTTCCCCCAAGACACTCACCATATAATTTCCAATGACTGCTTTCTCAAGGGATCGATAAATCTAACTTTGAGTACGTGCTTGGAAAAGACAAAAACATAGGCACCCTCTAGGGGGTGACACGATTGTGTGAGTCAATGCAATTTTAAGATGTGGGTTGTTGAGTATAACGATGACCTTTTTTTGACCTTAAGAGTGAGTTTGTTTGAAGTGTATTTTTTTTAAACAAACCAATGAAAATATGACCATGCATGGCTCTTAAACATACACTTATTGTTTAGAATTCTAGGTCTTAAAAACAACTATTCTACAATTGCTTGTTGTGTTTTCATATCATTAATTTAGATAAAGATCATCCAGAAGAAAATAAAAGATTCAAACAAAATCAATGGTGAAATTTATGATTAGGGATTGGAAATCCATAATGTTTTTCAAGAAATCCCTCACAAAAAGAGTCAAGAAACCAAAGAAACAACTTAGTCACAATAAACTTTTGGAAAGAAGATGATTTTTATATCAAAGTAGGAAAGTCTTTCTTCAACATAGAACTTTTATCCATAGGTTTAATGATTTTTCTAGGGGATATACTGATGATTATACTTTAGAGCCTTTGTTTTCACAAGCTTATTTCCAAAGAAGAGCTCTTTCACAGAAACATAATCATAGTCAACCTATACGTCAGTATACCATCCCACAACTAGTGATAGAATATTCCAGCATGCCCGATCAATTCTTACAATAGAAAAAACTTGAAAAACATTAGGCTTGTCGTCTAGAATTAGAAAATTACTAGCGGAGATATCCTATTAAAATACCAAAAACCCTAAATCAGTCTCTTCACCAAAACTACACAGTGTTAGAATTTACCAGTCTTTTAACTTGTCTGCAGTCTATTTTAACACTTTTTCCCTCAATATTAGTGCTTTTCCAGTCTGTTTTAGCACTTTTTCCCTCTATATTAGTGATTGTGTAGTCTGTTTTAGAAACTTTTCCCTCTATATTAGCGCTTCTGCAGTCTATTTTAGCACTTTTTCCCTTTGTATTAGCGCTTCAAAAGAACAGAAAAATAGAGATCTTTCAGACACATCTATCAGATTTGTTGGCATCAGAAACTCGACTTTTTATCAATCAAAAAAATTTTACAGCCCAAACAAGTTTCTTAAACCTGAAACAAATAGGTTCTTATAGGTCAAAATTCTTTTCAACATTAAACCTAGATCTTGCAATCTTAAGGTGTCTAAACTATCACACAAAATCTTGGTTATTAGGTTAAGTTTATTAATCAGGATATTATCATCCCACAATCAAGAACAAAAATGAAACAATTAGATTTTTAACTGAGTCTCATCAATATGATTTATCATTCTATCCAACTTAATTTATACCTTGACACTCGTCCAAATGAAAAGATAAAAGTTTAGTGAGAATAAAAAACACTTGTATGCCAATCTTGACAAGGTTACAAAGACAAAAAATCATAGAAAAGGAAATTGAAACATCAAACACCATGGCTAGAGAAAATCCTTGTAATAGATTACACCAAAATAACAAGAAAGAAATAACCCAAGAAGACATTCAAATAGCATAGAAAGAGCCAAACTTCCATAAATTAATGGAAAAGATCTTAGAAAAAGATATGGAAAAATACCTCTTGATGCTAGCGGAATCGGGTACAAAACTTCCAAAGGATTTTGATGTCAATCAATTAAAAGAAACACCTACAGAAAATGAAACCGAAACACAAAACACACAAAACACAGATCAAGTTGTTGCCCTAACACATCAAATGCAAAAAATACAACAACTTCAAGAAATGCAAAATGGAACCACAAAAGGTACTCATTACAAGAAATTTTTCCTTATCCTTTTGATCCAAGTGTGGACATGATACAATTTCATAGACATTGCGAATTCCCGAAATACAACGAGTACAATGGTAAAAAAATTCCAATTGACCATGTGAGGGAGTTCAAAATCATGAGTTGAGAATTTGCACAAGAAGAAACTTATCTAATGAGGTTATTTCCAAGGAGCTTAGGAGGTCAATGCATGCAATGGTTCTCTAAACTACAACGAGGGATTCAAACTTTTGAAGAACTAGTTAATAGGTTTATCTCACAATTTTTCTTTAATATTCAATATGAGGTAACAATAAAGGACATTTACAACATGAAACAAAAGAAAGGTGAGACATTCCTCTCATTTCTACAACAATGGCAAAGGTTGTTTTCTAGGTATCCTCATTCTATACCTAAAGAAGAGAAAATTGAACTATTCATTGACAACCTGACTGATGAAATGAGCTATAGGCTTGAACTACAATGTCCACCCACATTTGAAAAAGTTATTGAAAATGGCCTTAATATCGAAGAAGATTTGGTAAAAAGAGGGGTGATAAAACATTACAATGAAGGATTAGACAATATAAATTCCTCAAATCACTATGGCAACAATGACAAGCCAAAGTTTTGGCAAAAGAATAGAAATACTGGAAACAATGATGCTACAAATGACACAAAAAATGCGAAACCAGTATTTAATTTGATGGCTACTACTGCAAAGACCAATCAAAATAATGACCAAAGAATCAAACAAAGTTTCAATCAAAACAACGATCCAAACAATGGAGAATCTAAACCACATTCATATCAAAGATCATCAAACTGACAACAATTCACACCATTGGGACAAACACTAGAATCAACAATGAGAGAAATTATTGCAAATGGACTTATCACCTCACATGAAGCAATATTTTGGGATCCAAAAGTAAAACCACATTGGTGGAATGACACAGACTATTGTAACTTTCATAATAACAAGGGACACAAGACAAATGACTGTATGGAGTTAAAGCATCTAGTGCAAGATTTTTTTGATAACAAAAAGGTATTTTTAGAAGGACATCAAACTAAGAATGATCATACTATATTCAAAGGGAGAATCATCCTCTACAAACGGTAAAGGTAAAACTGTCAACTATGTTTATGATGGCACAATATTTTGTATATCTGTAGTTGAGAGTGATGCTATCACTAGTAATCAAATTCATAATATTGGAACCAATTACATCATACCAATAGATCGAATCCCAAACATAGACACATCCAACAATCAGGTCAATGTCATAAAAATAGGGGAAATCAAGATTCCAAATCGCTCAATGCAACAACAAGGGGGCAATCCAGAGTAATATTGAAGGGAGTTTCATCTAAAACTACTACTCCCCCTATGAGTCAATATAGCATAGTTGATCAACTACAAAAAATCCCAGCACAAATATCGATATTGAAACTCCTTAAACTCTCACAATCCCATAAGGAGGTTTTGGAACAAGCTCTTGTGGCCACCACGATACCCAACAATCTAGATATATGTCAATTTCAAGCTATGGTGGGATATTTGACCATGCCTCATTGTCTATCCTTCTTTGAACAATATTATGTATCACTTAATCATCCACATAAAACTTCACTTCATATTGAAGTGTTAATCCACAAACACCATGTTAAACATGTCTTAATAGATGGTGGAACTACTTTAAAAAATTTCACTTTAAAATTGATCAGTGCACTAGGTCATTCTGATGATGCTATTGATGCCCAAAGGAAAATGAAAATAAAATCCTATCATGAAGAGAGATCCTCCAATGGATTGATCATGTTTCCTATTCAGGTAGGACGATTGGTGAAAAATATAGCTTGCCAAGTACTAGAAAAGGAGCTAACCTACAATTTATACTCTTGGGATGTCCATGGATACATGAAATGCAAGCAATGCCTTCAACTTATCATCAGTGTTTAAAATTTCCAATCAATGGACAAGAGGTAACCATATTAGTTGACTACAACAATCCCCAACATTGTAACATGCTTAGAAAAACTCAAGACAGTTTTGTGCCCCATAATAGAGAAGCAAGCACTTCTGGTTCATCTAACGATGAAAAGCCACTAAACATTGTATCTAAATGGGTTGAGAAAAAGGGTCAATCAAAAGATACAAGTGATGTTGATACCACTTTATCAGACAATAAGGATCACCTGAATTCTCTATCACAACAATTTCAAGAAAAGGTCCAGTTAACCGACAAAGGCATGGGAGAATATTCCATTGGGAAATCTCTATGTCTTTCATAGTTGTCATCTCTAAGGGCATATAGAAAATCGTCAATAATAACATGAAAACCATCACAACCAACCACAGTTCTGGATGAAAGATTTGTGAAAGAAGGTACTCTAGAAGATGAAATAGAAGACAAGGCCATCCTCAATTAGCTATACAAAGACGAAGAAGCATCAACATCATCAAATATCAGCATAAAGACAAATCAATATAAGAAAGTAAAAGCTATCTTAGAGAGAATGGGGTATGAGGGACAAGGACCTATTGGAAAAACAAAGGAATGCATCATAGAACCCATTCAACCTCTTATACTCCAGTCAAAAGATAAAATAGGACTAGGTTATATAGGGGTATCAGAAGAGGAAATGACTCAGAAAGTTGTTGAAAGAATCCTTCAAATGAGAGATAGTTATGAAATAGATTCGAATGAATATAAATGGGATCTTTACTCTGATGTATCATACATGGATATACAAATTGATGTGATAAAAGTGTATGCACCCACATGTGAGGAGGAGAAAAGCTTAGGGACTAGACCTCTTGTATTTGAATAAAAATATATCGATGACTCAAGTGAGGATGGACATACATCGAATGAACTAGATAATTTGGAGGAGAGCAATATCTTAGACTATGACATTTCCACTGACCAATTTACTATTGGAACCCTCACTGCCTTTGACCAAAGTCAATTTGATGACTTTCTACCCTTAATGCATCCTGAACTTATCGACTGGGAAACAAGTGAACCTATCAATGTACCCATCTTTGTGAGTGATGATGATATGATAAATTTCCTTTGTTGTGACAAACCTAACAAAATTTCTAAACATAAATCTCATAGTGACACGTTTAGACAGGAGGGTGTCAAATCTTCCAGTTGCAAAATTGAAAACAAGAATAATAGATCTAATGGTGAAAACCATTTAATGGCAACATTAGATCTCGAAAAAGTAAAAATAAAGAATGCATCGCATGGTGAAAACCTCTTTGAGGCACTAAAATATGGGAGATTTGACACCCTTCCATAGAATTATCATGAAAGATCATTAGTACTAGTGGAGCCTACATAGTCTATAAATATTAGCACAACAGAAAAAACAAAGACTTTACATCTAGCAGCATCCATGACTGAACAAGAAAAGCTAGAATTTTAAAATTTCTTTGAAGAAAGAAGTATTAATTTTCTTTGTCATACTCTGATATGCCAGGTTTAGATCCAAATCTTTTAATGCGAAATTTGTCTCTGCCATCTAGAATTAAACCTGTGAAACAAAAACTAAGGAAGATGCATCCACATATTTCCTTGATGGTAAAGGATGAGTTGAAAAAGTTGTTAGATGTAGGATTCATTAGGTCTATCGATTATGTTGAGTGGATATCAAATATTGTACCTGTGTCTAAACTAGACAATAGTATTAGAATATGCACAAATTTTAGAGATCTAAATAAGGAATGTCCCAAGGATGATTTTCCCTTACCAAACATCAACATCATTGTGGACTTAACAATAGGACATGCCATGTTATCAATAATGGATGGTTTTTCTAGCTACAACCAAATCAAGATAGCACCAAATGATTAGGAGAAAATCACATTGACATGTCCATGGGGAACCTTTTGCTGGAATGTTATGCCCTTTGGGTTGAAGAATTTAGGAGCAGCATATCAAAGAGCAATGACCACAATCTTCCATGATATGATGTATACCTTTATGGAGGATTACGTGGATGGCATACTAGGAAAGTCAAATTCCAGAGAAGGACATTTAGAGATCCTGGGAAAATATTTACAAGGCTATAAAAATTCAAGGTCAGATTGAATCCTAAGAAATATGTCTTTGGTGTTACATCAACAAAACTTCTAGGATACATAGTTTCTAAGAAGGGTATCGAAGTGGATCCCGCCAAGGTTAAGGCTATAATGGAAATTTCACCACCAAAGAATATCAGTCAATTAAGGTCCCTACAAGGCAGGCTACAATCAATCAGAAGGTTTATCTCCAGTTAGTAGACAAAAGTCATCCATTTAATCACTTGTTAAAAAAAAAATGTCTTGTTCAAATGGAATCAAGGGTGTGAAGAAAATTTCAATTAGATAAAACAATATCTGATGTCACCATCCATACTCATGCTACCTACAAAAGGTAGACCTTTACTACTATACATTGTAATAACAAACATTTCTTTGGGAGCACTGTTGGCACATGAAGATTATGAGGGAAAGGAAGAAGCCATTTACTACATCAGTAGGACTCTGAATGGCTATGAAATAAATTACACCTTCATTGGGAAATCTTGTTTGGCAGTGGTATTTTATACCCAACAATTGAGGCATTACATGTTTACCCACACGGTTAGACTCATAGCAAAGATTGATCCATTAAAATATCTACTAAACAAGGCTTCTTTGACTGAAAGATTGGCCAAGTGGGTCATGCTTTTAAGTGAATTTGATTAACAGTATGCGGAAAGGAGAGCCATCAAAGGTTAAGTGATTACTGAATAGTTAGTTGAAGCTCCATTAACCGATGATCATCCTATGACAATTGAGTTTCCTGACATAGACATTCTTACTATGACAACACAACAATGGAGACTTTATTTTGATCGGTCATATACACAACAGGGGGGCTAGTGCAAGAATATTGCTTGTTACAACTCAAGGACACACCATCCCAAGATCCTATAGACTCATGTTTCCATGTACAAATAATGTAGTTGAGTATGAATCACTAATCATCGGTATCAAGGTAGCAATTGAATGGAAAATCACAGAGCTACAAGTATATGGAGATTCACAACTAGTCATTTATCAGGTAAATGATGAATATCAGACGAAAGATGAGAACTTGAAGGCATATAAAAAGTTGATTGATGATCTCAAAAATTACTTTATGGATATCAAGTTTGAATAGATTCCAAGGGCATAAAACAAAGTTGTAGATGCTATGGTGAAAATTGATTCTCTCTTGTAGTTACCAAAAAAATGTGGTTGTTATGCGTTTATGGTAGAACAAGTATCTAATCCTGCTTATGATAGTCCTAAATCACAAACCATATGCCATTTAGATAACATTTAATCCTCAATCTATGGAAATACCTATGCATACCTAAAAGACAATGTCCTTCCTCTTGATCTTTCTAGAAACCAGAAACACAACTTCATCTACCAAATTGCTCAACACACTTTAATAGCTGACATACTTTACTGTCGAGGTCTAGATGGTACTATTATTTGGTGTTTAGAACATAACGAATCTGAGACATACTTACATGAGGTTCATGAAGGTATCTATGGAACTCATTCAAGTGGGCTAACTCTAGCAAAGAAACTCCTCCATCTAGGGTATTACTGGTCGAACATGGAGAAGGAGTCTTATCAGTTTGTTAACAAGTTCCAAAAGTGTCAGATCCATAGTAACCTAATCCACGCACCAACACAAGAATTGCACCCATTCACATCAACATGACCCTTTTGTCAATGGGCACTAGACCTGGTAGGAAAGATAAACCCGCCTTCATCCAATGGGCATAAATTCATAATCACAACAACAAATTACTTTACAAAATGGATATAAGTGGTTCCTCTAACAACAATCACTAGAAAGAAGATCTCATCTTTCATACTAAACTAAATAATTTGTCGGTATGGCATACCTCAGTCCATTATTATAGACAATGGAAGACCATTTAAGAATCAATACATACAGAAATTGTGTGAAAAAATTCATATCCAACATCCTTTTTCAATACCATATTATCCTTAGGGAAATGGCCAAGCAGAGGCCTCCAACAAAACAATTCTAAAAATTCTAAAGAAAATGGTCAATGATGCTGGACGTAATTGGCATAGTCAACTTAACTCAGCTATGTGGGCATATATAAACAACATCAGAAAAGGAGCTACACCATATGCCTTGGTATATGGATCAGAGGCCATACTACCCATTGAGGTTGAGATTCCATCACTTTGTGTATCACTGAAGGGAATGATTTCAGATGAGGATTATAGAGTGTCTAGACTTCAAGAACTAGAACTATTGGATGAATGTCATCAACAAGCTGTTAATCATTTACAAGCATACCAATAGAGAATGTCCAAAAGCTACAATCATAGGGTAAAACCTAGAGTCTTTCAGGTTGGTGATTTGGTCCTAAAGGAAAACCCTGGAAATCAACAAGATAGAGAAAAGAAAGGTAAATTTGAACCTAAATGGGTAGGTTCTTTTGTTGTCATATCAGTCTATGGATCAGGATCCTATCAACTGTTAACACCTGAAGGGGATCTGTTTGATGAACCTATCAACTCTATCCATCTCAGAAAGTTCTACACCTGAATCACCTAGTGCATGGTTCAAGTCCTGGAAAAATGGTTGCCCCGATGAAAACCTACAAAATAGGTGTCTTCATGACAGAAAAATACAAAAAGATTAAAAATACAAAAAATAAAATAAAAAAGACTAAAAAACTACAATAAAAACATGTAGTGAAAACCTGGAAATAGGCACTATTTGTGATTTAACTAGCTTTTCCATCTATTGGATGCATTTCATGGTCATTACTTTCACCACCACTTTACATCCATTATCATAACATTGCAAGTGGTCATGCCTCACCCTAGCTTAGGGACAACATATGGACCTCACTGGGGGCAATGAAGCATCAAGCTTAAATGGACAAACAATAAGGAGACAAACACAACAAAGGTAATGATCGAAACTCAACCCAACATGGAACATCAATCACTAATGGAAACACACTGGACATCCATATTACAATAGAAAATCCCAAAATAATTCAAAAGGTCAGTCTCAAAAAGTTAAAAAAATGAGTCTATGTCAGTCAAACTACGTCATATCTGTCTATATAACATAGGCAAGGCTAATATTTCATCACCCCTTGAGGCCCATAAGATAGGTCTTTAGGTTAGGTTTGATCCAAAATCTCATAAAATCACAAAAAAATCATAAAATCGGGATGGATGATCTAATCTGACTAATGCATGAATGTTCAACTAGTTATGCTTTGATTATTTGTTATCATTTCTTTGGAGAAACTCGATGATGTATTGAACTAGAGAAGAAAGGAAGGAGAATTATATTTTCAATATCTTCGATTTGTGAATTAATTAATTATTTGTGTGAATTATCGTGGGGCGTGCTCTACAAATGTATCATTGATGACATTCAAAATTCACACACTAAAATGATTAATTCTTGTCTGTTTACGAAAGAAATGCTCAGGTCATCTCAGTTTAATTATACCTAAATGCTTGTGTTTCCTTGCAATATCAAAAAATCATGAAATTAGTACTGTGGCATCATGGTCTAACTCATACCATCAGTGCTTGTACTCACTTTCAACATTTTAAAGGCTCAATGATGATAAAAAAACACATATAAATGGATTGTTATGGTGATAATTTTGCATTTAGATTTGCGTATTAGAATTATATGGCATTTATTGATAGTTTTTGCATGACAGAGTATTTGGTTCCAAAGACGGGTAATCAATTCATAAATGATGTTAATTTTCTTTATTAATAGATTGAGTATACTTGACATTAACAAAAACATTCATCATTATCATATAGCTGCATAATCATTTCCATTACATGCATAACAAATATTATTACAACATTTCATCATATCATATTGTTCAAATCATCACATCATTAAATTGGATGAGAAAATTTGTCAAAGAAAAATCTATATGAACCACATTTCATTTATCCATTTATCATATCGGTAAGCATACATTAAAATCATCATTATTATTACCATCATTCATTCATCCATTCATCATATCATATATATACATTATTCATCTATCATCGATACATCACATTCATAACCATGCGTATGATTACATTATCATATAATTTAGATATACACATCATCATATATTTATCGATCCATGTAAATAATTGCATACATCATACATCCATTCATTGTCATTATTCATGTAATCACATTTGAACATCATAAATAAAGCATCATAAATCATAGCATATCACATGATCATAAATGCATCCATAACATATCATGTAGATCATCAAATAACATATAGAAAAGAGAAATTAAATGCATCCCATCATAAACCATATAGAGCATATATCGATCAAACCATCCACTGTATATCATATATATCTCAAAATCATAATGTCAAGTATACAAAGATGTCTGAAACATAAAGGAGATACAACATCAAAAAATGGTTGTAGATCACAAAACCAGAGTATACATCATGTCTCAAAAAGTATCATAGGATCACATCATATAGCTATGAAGTGCTACCTCCAAATGGTGTAGGAATATTTGGGCTAGTACCTCCCCCTCCAGATGGAACGGGATCTCTCGTATCTCTCCGTGGAGGCTAAGTCACACCCTCACTAAAAATATTGGTATGGATCCTGCCTGATCGAGACTGTGCATAACTAACTCTCTATGTAGAGGGAACTGCATCATGGTATCGAACTCTATATAACTCTTTCTCTCGACCCACACAAAGAATCTCTTGCATATAATAACCTATAGTGGTGCCATCGACTAATCTCTACAATCTGTCAGCTATAGTTTGAGCCTGCTCTACAACCTATCTAGTTGTATCTCACTCCATTGTCAAGGTGGCAATCTGTGTTTGTGCAGTTGCCAACTATTTTTGTACTTGTGAAAGAACCTAAGCATGAGCCAGATCTTGTGTCTACAACTACATTTGAGTATGGTCCAATAAACCCTATGCCTATACCAATTGTCCTTGTAGGGTGTGTACCTGCACCTATAAGCTTGCACTCTACATCTGCTGATGCTGAGAGGTTACCCCTATATGTAATCATTTCTCTGAGGGTTATACTAGTGATCACCTCTTGCAAGGCACCATACACTCTCACACATCTATATCTCCACCACCTCCCTCATCCCCATCACCACCATCACTCCCCTCCTCATCACTGCTACTGCTATCCTCCCCATCACCACTACTCTCCTCATCATTGATTCTCTCAACCTCCTCCACCACCTCCTCCTCACCACCAATCTCCTTTCTCCTTTGTCGGTGTCAATGTGCAAAATGAATCTCCCCCTTAGCAGCTAATGGCACTGGCTCATTTGGAATAGTAATCTAAGGAAAAGAATGTAAAAGTAGATACTTTGCATAATCTACTATAACAGGAGCCTCGATAATATCTATATGAACATCCCAAACTACAGGCTATAGAGCCTGATACTCCTGTACTACAATATCATAAGAGAGGCAGCGTCCCTAATCTGTAACATCTATCTATCACTGAGCATAATGAGCAACACCCTCAGGCTTCCCCTGTATAATACCATATTGTTTGAGTACCTTTTTGAGAAGAAATCTCTCCAACACCTAATGATTCTGACCAATGAGAAGCAATGACTAAGCAACATATGGGATCTGCATATCATCATCATCCTAATGCTCACAATCCAAATATGGATGCCAGATAACTGCCTCGACATCATTCAGTACTCTTCGCCAATGATCTAACTTACCCAGTCTAGGGTGAGTAAGTCGACCTACATATATGTGCACATAAGGTCGCTTGGTTATATGTTGCCTCACCATCACTAAACATTGTAACAACTATGTGCTCCCACACCCACTGTAATGCCCCGCCAAGTAACCCTAAAGTAAGTTGTAATTAACGTCTTAAGCGAACCAATTTTTTATTTTATAAAGTGCATTTAACATACACATTCACTTACTAATTAACAACAAACTCTAAGGCTACAAGGTTAGGATTACTTAAAACCCACACATACATATTACATAAACCATAGCATTATAAACTTATGAAATAAACATCATACATTATAAGAATACCACATAGCATAATAAGATAATCAACCAAAGTATAATCTCATAATCATTATCTTAATCCAATAGTTACATCACTCATTCCCAAAATGAGACAATAGTACAAATGTATTACCATTACATAACTCCACCTCATAACAAAAGAGGGGTAGAAACTTATACAAAATGAAATATTACATTGCAAGAAATTACAACAAGAACCGCGAGCTGTCCATCTGGATGTCTCGCCACCAAGTACTGCAGATAGATGGGGACCCAATGGTTTTGGTGCATGTTCCACCCAACCAATGTGGTACCTGAAGGCCCACCCCCCATGCTAGGAGATAGTAACAAAGTAACATGGACAAAGATCTACAACCACTAACCAAAGACAGACTCATACTGATATAACCAAGCAAATGAACTAACAAGTACAACACAATCACCATGCAAGTACAAATCAAGTACAATTCTAACATCACTGACATAGGTCACATTGCTTCCAGATATCATAATAAATCAAGTATGTTCAAATAAGCATACACATAAAACAATTAACAACAGTTGTCATAGATAGAGTATCATCGCAAGGTTTGTCATGAGATCTCCTCTGGGCATTCTTCATAGGCTCCGACACAAGTAATCCTGGTGGCCTCAACCGAATCTTGACCCTCATACTCACTCATGCGGAATCAACTATCTCTCGTACGGACAAGATAGTTGATCTTTCCATTCCAAGCCTTCCCACTCATCCCAAGTCTAAACAAGCCCTCGTGTCTATGAGTGAGATAAAATTATCTTGATTAGTGAGAAGTTAGTCCTAATCTTCTAAGTACATTACTTTAATTATCACTTGTTTAAATCACTCCTGAAGGTTATCTAGTTTACCTCTTTAGGCTCAGGCACCTAACAAAAGCCACTCTTCTATTCGACAACACACACCCAAACAATCCACCAAGGGAACCAGAAGTGCATACCAACTATGCATCATAATCCACTCCAACACAAGGAGGAAACAAATAATAGAACTCACTCCAAACATCTTGGAGGCAATAAACACATAGTCCTCTCCTTTCACAGGAGGCAACAAGATGAAACCACATAACAAGGTCACTCCATACAAGGAGGCATGGATCCCATAATCCGCTCCTAAACCAAGGAGGTGCAAACATCCCCATTCGTGAAAATCAGGTAAAATTGAAAAGACGCCATGCACTACCCAAGGGAAAACAACTGGATGGCATAAAGATTCAACAACCCTTATCCTCTAAGTTCTTCTGGAAGACTTATAATTTAGGACTAACACTAAATCCCAAAACCAACAATACAACTTGACGACATAGCAACAAAAGCATTCAAGTCATCAATCAAATCTAATATTTGGATTTCCTAAATCCATACTCATTCAATAGGTAGTGTTGAAAAAGTCAAAGACATGATAAGTAGATCATCTAAAATAATCATAACCCCTATTTCCCTTTTCATTATTGGAAATCTAAAACAATTAAACTTACTTCCCTTTACTGAATACAAAGAATTAAATCCTTTAAAATAATCATAAGGAAGATACTACTTTTGGATATACTAAATCCATATCTCTTTCATAATCCAATCACAATGATTCAATTAATCTAAATAGAAATTAATAAATAACATAATTGATTGCCTCATTAATAAAACAACTTCTTAATTTACTTTTAAATCGACACAAATCCATGCAAGTAAACTTTTTCTATTTCCTAACCAAATCTTACATCTCATTCAATTTTCTATTTAAAACATTCAATCACTTTAATATAATAACATATTGTTTCCCTATCAATTTTCCATATACACTAATCATTTCTTTTAGAACAATAATAATACCCAATTTGCAAACAACAGAATAAAATAAGATAAAATATTATTTATTCTCTCAAATGGTTATATACCTTCAATGTATATATACTAAATATAAATTAATATATTTAAATACATTTAATCATTAACATATCCTCTACTCTTTACAAAATATCAAATTGTTTAATTCAAAATAAAATATCCCTTATCATCAATATATATATATATATATATTTCCAATTAAATCGAATTAATAATTGGACCTTTTACGCATGAATTTAAATTCCACAATTAAATTTTAAATTATGCATTCTTTAAATGAAATATTTAACTCCTTCAATTAAACTTTAACATGCCATTTTAAAATAAACAATAATTTCCCCATATGATTATAATTTTAATTCCACTAATCTAATATACAAATTTTATTTAAAATAATATAAATAAATATAATACTTTAATATTATAAATTATAATATAAAATATTATTAAATAATATTTTAATATTATAATAACAATACATAAAATATTAATATTTATAAATATCAATTTATTATTATTTTATTTTCAGAGCAGCCATGGGAAAGTAACTTAACAGCAGTCTCATGTTTTAATCATAACTCAAAAACTACGATCTAGTTATTTATGATTTTTTGACAGAGATGAGGAAATTTTAAGATGCAAAAACCCTTTAAATTTCCTAAAAACCTAGTTTGTGAAAGTGAAGTTATAGGCGACGCAACCAAACCATTTTACCATGAAAAATATAACTATCCTGCAGATTTTAAAATACGATTTTTAATAATAAACAGAGGGTTTCATTTTCTAAAAACATTCTAAATGCATTGTTCAATCTCTATGTTTGATTTCCAGTAACAACATAATCGATTTCCCCAAATAATTTAAATTCAACTGAGTTTTTCACAATTTTCATTCAAGAATTTTCACAAGCAAAGGCTATAAATTTATTTAATTATCTTCTTCTAATATCAAATTTATTTTCTAAAACAGATTTAACAAACAAATCTTTAATCACTACTATTTAAAAAAAAACAATCAAGAACAATAAAACACAAAGAGGAAAACCTGGTACAAGAAGCTACATGAAGAGATGAATTTCTGATGCAAGTCTCCTCCAAAGATTTCCTGAATTTTCTTCAATCCTCTAATGAATCGAATCCAAAACCCAACAAATGCAAACAATCTTTCCTTCAATCAATTCTACAATCAAACTTTCTTCAAATCCTTCTTGTGCAAATTTTCCAAAATTTCTTCTCTGCTGTAAAAATATATTTTTCTAAAAACTTTTTGCCCTAAAATTAAAACATGTATTCTTTATAAATCAAAAATACCTAATACAACCCTAATTCACATTGCATGCAAATTAGATATTAATTTCAATTTTAATTTTTACAACCCTAATTCACATTACATGCAAATTAGATATTAATTTCAATTTCAATTCCAATTCCAATTTTTGAAAACCCACTTTCAATTTAAAATGCAATTTCAAATAATAAATTAATTTCTAAAGTTGAAACTCATTTCTCAAATAAACATTTAATTACAATTTTTAATTTAATTCTCACACGTTGAAATTAAATTCCAAAATTAATTTTAATTCTTTTATTTCCTTTCATTCTCTTGCATCACGTTTAATTAATTAATTTAATTATTTAATAACTAAATTCAACCCCCTTTGATTAAATTTAATTAATTAAATAATTTAAATATAATTAATTAATTTAAATATAAACTTTTATCCACATTGCATTATTTAAATTAAATAATCATCAACATGATTTAAATGCAATTATTCTAAATATCTATTTCCAAATCAAGAATATTTCAGAATTAAATAACATTAAAACAAGATAGACAATGACTCGACACACATGACTAATGACACACTAAGGCTAAGGTGTAAACTTGACACATGTTACCTAGCTACTATCTCCCGTTCAACTTAACCATTGGATTGACATGCTCAAACCTATGAAACCAGGTGGAGTCAATGTTATGTACCTGCAATCCTGCAACCAAGTAAACAACATCATACAATATATTCAGCATATAATACACACCGTGAAGAAGGAATTACGGATTCGTAGGGCGCTCGCAAGCGAGTGATGCGAACTCATCCTCTTCACCCATACACTCATCGAAATTGACACTTCTATCATAATCCAATAATCTCATAATAACATCTCATGTTAACATTACAATATCATTAATCCATAAAGCATGTGAAACAATAATCAGATAACTACATCCCATAATAATAGTTGTCGCTCAATAGTAGCGATCAAAACATCATAATGAAATGTATCCAGAAGCAAGGTAACTGCAACCAAATATAGCATAAATCAAATGGAATAAGAAGCAAAACGGAGGGGTATTACACCCACACTTCAAGTAAAGTGACTCCAACTGATAAACTCTGACCTCCAAGGTACACCACTGAATTCAAATCATGATAGAGGTGGGAAAGAATGTGCATGCCCCAAGCATATCTCGTCTCATGAACTATCATGCTCTCAAGCACACGACCCCAACCAAATAAGAATCTCTTTGACCTACGATCAAGAAAAAGGAATCCAATAATGAATCCAACAATAACTCTCAGCAAAGTGGCATAAGCATCAACCATCTCATGCCACAAAATCCGGAATCTAGCAATCTTGGCATCCTGAAACACCCTTCGAAGAGCCTCAATACCACCCTACTCTGATGAATCATAATAAACAATATCCCCGACAACTGGTATTCATAGAATCCTCCAGACATCCTCTAGGGTGAATGTGATCTCACTAGTAGCTAGATGGAAGGTGTTATGCTCGTTGTGCCACCTCTCTGCTAAAGCTGTCAAGAGGCCCCGATTAATCCTAATCTGGGGTATATCAAGTAACAAAGACAATTTGCAATGTGTAATAATAGTTGTCTTAGGCTAGGCCAACTATCGTATCAAATCAAATGTCTGAGGAAACCGCTCTCTAATCTAGAGGTTCGTCAGAGCCTCCTATCATCTTGAAATATTCAAAGTCAATACTCTTTTGTCAAATCATCAAAACATCAAATATCATATCAGCCTAATCAGTTCTTGGTGAGATTTTTTGATTAAATATCATGAGTGAACATCATTGAACCTCACCTATAATGAAGTCAATCATCAAACATCATTGAACCTCACCTATCATGAGGTCAATACATCAAATCGACTGTGCCTATCATGAGTTTTCTCAATCAAACTATAATTATTCCTCATCTATCATGAGGATAATTATCATAAATCAAACATTAGACCTCACCTATGAAAGGTTGAACATCATCTACTTGATTAGGATCATCAATCATATCAAACCGACCGCTGACATGATAAAAATTTGACAAAATCAAGGAAAAATTTGACAAACTTTATCAATCTAACTTAAAAATGCTAAAATAGAGTTTCAAAGTGCTAAATCATCAAAAGTGCCATTTCAACTTGAATAAGCACCATTTTCGATATTTAAAGCACCACTTCAATAGAAGTGCTATTATACTAGGTCATAGCGCCAATCTTTCGGGTCAATGCACTAAACAAGTGAAAGTGCTAAAATAGAAGGTAAAAGCGCTACAAGATTCATCCTAAGTGCTAAAATGTTAAAAGTGCTAAAGAAGATGATTGAAGTGCTATATTGGCATGCTAAAGCACTAAAAGAAACCTAAAACATAAAATTTGAAAAAACCATGAAAAACAAAAAAAAATGCAAGTACAACGAGGGGGTTAATAGGTACGTACCGAAAGTCTGTAGATGGTTGGGTAGTGGTGACGTTGAACAGGCTCGAACCGATGATTATGGTAGGGAATTGACATCCTACTCCAAATTGCACAAATTTCTCTCTCACAAAATTTCAAAACTCAAATGCACAAATGAGTTGGAAAATGAACTTTTTGACCTTTTATAGGTTATTAAAAGTGGAATTTTTATGGGATTAATTTTTTTTTAAGATAGATTAATTAAAATTCATCCAGGGGCAATATTGTACATTCTTTAACAAGAGATAAATTATTCCACCATAAAATCTTCATCGGATCATCATCAAATCATCGAAACATTATCCGAAAATTATTGAAAATCCAAAAAAAATCATAAATTTATCTCCCGAGGGGGCATATATTCATCATTACTTGAAAATCAATGTTTAGGGCAAGTCTGGGGCATTTTGAAAAATTTTCGTCCATACTAGTAGCAGCAGCAAAATTTTCTTTGAAGCAATGCGTAAACACATCACTTCAAAGAGGGGGAAAATGTATACACCTAAATATGGGCTGGCAAATATAATTAATTAAATATGATTTATTTGATTAATTAACCTTTATTTCATCTACTATTAAATAAATAGAAATATTTATTTATATAGTTCATATTAAATTCTTCAATCTTTATTCTATTATTTTCGTCTTAATTAAATAAACGACTTTCACTTTTTTTATTTAATTATCATAAATAAATTCATCTACTATTAAATAAATAGAAATATTTATTCAAATAATTCACATTCACATTCTTTTATTCTTCAATTATAATTAAATATACAACTTCAATAGTTCGTGTTATTTAATTATCACATCATTCAATCTTAATTAATTAAACATGATTAAATACTTTGTTGTTTAATTATCATATCCCTTCTATATTTATTTAATAAACAAATTCTATAGTTTTTTTTATTAAATTATTTATCCCCTTTTTACTAATTTGAATAAACCAAAATATTCAAATAAAGGCATAAAGGCAAATTTCCTCTATTCACTGACCTACCAAATTAGATATAAAATATTCAATTTAATTCAACTGGCATTTCACGGGAAATCTTTGGAGACAAATTGGAATCAATCTCTCAATCTCCTTCTTCTGATTCTTCCTATCATCTGGCATGATGTTTTCATGGGGAGAAACCATTCCCATGATCAACTCAAGCTTCTCAATCTCTTACCATTCAATTCTCCAGATTGAATCCAAGCCTTTGTTGTGCTGCCTCTTCCCAAAATGGCTGCCATGAATCTATAAATTAAACCTCACTCTACAAGAAATGTACCTCTCATCTTTGTGCAAACTTACTCTGTAGGAAAAACAATCAAGCATCTTAGCATTCAAGCATTTCAGCATAAAATCATTTAGCAATAGCAATCATATCATCTATAGAATCAATATCATGGTTGCATCATATATTATTGTAGCTTCCATCCATCATTTTTGATGTCAGCATAGTTTACAGTAGAATCAATATCATTTAGAAATCACCATATAGAAGTAGATCATTGCATTTAGAATCATTCCATTCTCTAGATTGGCATTTTAACAGTCACAGTGCTTACCAAATCTGAGAGCCCTTTATGATTTAATAAATCTTTGGAGATAGGAAACAATGAGATACTTTCAAGTTTTCTATGCTTTTAATTAGTTAATTGTTGTTAACTCTTGATATAATGTTTCATTATGTGTTTTTAATTGTTTTACTTATTTACTTATTCACACTTACAATTGCTACCGCCAAAAATTATTTCATCCACATATACAACAACAATTATCATATGTTCACCTTCTAATTTGAAGTATAGATTGATGTCTATACATCCTTTATTGAATCCTTCTTGTTGTAGATATTGGTCTAATCTTGAATACCATGCTCTAGGTGCTTGTTCTAGACCATACAAAGATTTATTTTGTTTAAAAAAATAATCTTATTATAATAGCTAAAAACCTTTAGGTTGTTCTATGTAAAATTCTTCTAATTTCCCATTTAAGAAAGGAGAATTAAAATTCATTTGATATACTTTGAGATTCTTATAAATGGAGAATGCTAGAAACATTCTTATGTCTTCCAATCTAGTTACAGGAACAAATATTTCTTCAAAATCTATACCTTCAACTTATGCATATCCTTTGCATACCAACCTTTCCTTATTTCTTACAATAGATCCATATTCATTGAGATTGTTTCTAAAAACCCACTTTGTACCTATAGCATTCTTATTCAGGGGTCTTGGAACTAATTCCCAAGTTTTTTTCTTTTCAATTTGGCTCAGTTCTTCTTCCATTTCTTTTATATACTTCTCATACTTGTTGGCTTCAACATAGCTCTTGGGCTTTATTTGAGACATGAGGGAAAAAAATACTTTCTCTTTATTGTTTACAACTCTTCTTGTTTGAGCTTCTTCATATATATTGCCAATAATCTATTCTACAAGATGATATTTTTTAACATATTGTGAATGGTGAACCTATACCTGCACAAACACAAAGAACAAACATAAATCTAGATCATTATGCAAGTTAGAATCAACATTCCCCATGAAATTAGATTGAAACATCAAAATAGGAAATGAAATGAAGAGCACAACAATAAAAGCAATCAAATCCTATTCTAATGAACAAACTATCAATCCCATGGGGGAATTGGTGCCATTTTGATGTGGAAAATGGCCCTTTCCCAACTCCTTAATGTGATTTGATGATCTTTGATGATGATTCCTTGATTCCTTGATGCAATTGTGATGATAACCTTGATAAGTTTGATATAAAGCTATGAAATTCGAATGCAGTGGATGGAATTGTGAGTGAAATTAAGTATAGTAGACTTGCTTGGATTGTGGATGATCAAATGCAATAGAGGAGGCCTCTATTTATAGATTTGAAGAATGGA
Organism: Sequoiadendron giganteum; assembly: GCA_007115665.2. Taxonomy (NCBI): domain Eukaryota; kingdom Viridiplantae; phylum Streptophyta; class Pinopsida; order Cupressales; family Cupressaceae; genus Sequoiadendron; species Sequoiadendron giganteum. The sequence goes on from CM021103.1 coordinate 212,587,114, forward strand.
ATATTGAATGATTTGGATGAATGTGAGACAAAAGACTAACCAATGAGAGAAGGTCACTTGTCCACATGTTATTGGAGGAGGAATGAGCACATTTGGATTAATGTGCACATAAATGAAGTTAGGTTGAATTTGAAAATTGAAAGTTTGCTTGTGGAAGAGAAGTTATTGCCACTTGGCTCAAGGCAAAAGACATGTAAGAGGCCTTTAATGCCTTGTTGGATGTACTCATCCCCTTTTGGAGGGATTTTCAAATTTTAAGAATATTCCCTTTTGATGCCAAGTTGAGGGAAAATAGATGAATTTATAAATCAATTAAATTGATTTATTGACTAGTGCAAGTTACAAAATGTAGAGGATCAAAGTGATTAGGATTAGGATTAATCATGATTTGATCAATTTAAGTAGAAATTAGATGATTTTACAATTTTGACTTATATTTTAGGATTTATTTAAATCAAAGTTGAGAGGAATAATGATTTAGATTTAATTAAATAAAGATTGATTTATACAATTAAAGAAGGTGGTGTTATATTAAATCAAATAAAGATTAATTTATTTAATTCAAAGAGATGCCTTTAGAGATTTAATTAAATAAAGTGAATTATTTAATTAAAAGAGAGATTATAGGATTAATTAAACAAAATTATTTATTTAATTAATAGCAGAGAATGAATTAATTAGATGAATTTGATTTATTTAAATAAGAGATGAGATGCAATGATTAGAAAGAGATGATTCAGGACAAACTGATGTTAGTAAGATCAGGATCGGATGTGTAGGATCAATTTGTATTATTTTCATGTCTACACATTTCTTATAGGTTCCTTATCATTTTCTTGTTTAGGCTCTTCATTAGTAACTTCTTCTTTAGACCCTGATTCAACTTCATACATGTCTCTACCATGTTTAGTATGTTTTAAATATTCATGAACCTTGACATTTATTCTTTCTAATTTTTTGTAGCCTTTTGTTGTAGCATTTGTAGGCTTTACTTTGGTTGGAATATCCAAGAAAAATACTTCATCACATCTTGAATCAAAGCTCCAAAAATTATCATCTTCTCTCTTGATGTAGCACTAGCTACCAAACACTTTGAAGTACTTGACTGAAGAAGGTTTTCCATACCATAACTCATAGGGGTTCTTTTCATTGTTCACCCTTAATTAAACTCTATTCAAGGTATATATTGTTGTATGTATTACTTCTCTCCAATATACATCAGGTAAATTGGCTTCATTTAGCATTTTCCTAGCCATTTGTTTGATTGTTTTGTTCTTTCTCTCAACAAATCCATTCTATTGTGGAGTCCTTGCTAAATAATCTTGTCTTTTGAATCCACATTTCTCACAATATTCTATTAATTCATTTGATGTGAATTATCCACCTCTATCATATTTTATACATTTGATCCTTCAACCAATTTCTTTTTCAACTATGTCTCTGAAGATTTTGAATCTTTTAAATACCTATGACTTATCCTTCAAAAATTTCACCAATGTAATTCTTGAATATTCATTTATTAGTAACATGAAGTACCTTTCTCTTTTCAATCCTTTTATCCTTATGGGGCCACAAATATTAGCATGCACCAAATCCAATGGCTTTTTAGTTGCATACTCTTTTGTTTAAAATTTGAACCTTGTCTTCTTTCCTTGCTGACATTACTTGTAGGTGGTTTTTGTAGGTTTCGTTATCTTAAGCATGTATCTCAAAAGATTCATTGAGCTCACTTTACCAAATTTTCAAAATTGACATGACCCATTCTTATATGCCATAACCAACTTTCATCTATCTAACCTATCATGTAGCTTTGACCATTCACTTCACTGATATTGTAGATATTTCTTTCAATTCTTGTGCCTTCTTCAACTACTCTCCTTTATTTCCATATCTTGCAACCTTCTACATTAAATGAAACTTTATACCCATTTTCACACACTCGAATAACACTTAACAAATTATGCTTTAATCCTTCAACATAAAGAACATCATAAGTAGGCAATCTTCCATCTATGCTTAGAGTTCCTTTACCATAGATATTAATTACAGTGTTATCTCCCAAACTCACAAATCCTTCCTTACACTTTCTAAGTTCGATCATTTTTTTGTTATCACTAGCCATGTGCTTAGAGAAACCACCATATATTAAACACAATTTTTTATTTTTTGCATGGATTTTAGTTTGAGCTATCATATATTGCATATAATTTTTCTCTTTCTCTTTCCAAACCTTTTTGTGTTTCTTTTCTATCTTGTCCTTCTCCTTTTCAGGGTATTGTGATTCTTTGTTCACACTAGGAGGCATGCTTTTCTTTTTACTTAGTCCTTTTGGTCTTACACATTTTTCTCTACATTTCTTAGCTATGTGACCAAAATTATTGTAGTTATAGCATATCACATTTATGTGTAACATAGGAGAAAATAGATTTCTACTCACAAAATTTATTCTCCTTGTAGGTAAAACTCTGCATTCACTAGCCTTATCACCAAACTGATTACATGTATAGTAGTAAGGTCCATAGAAAAATGAAGAGTACCTAGTCTTAGTATTTCTTTGTGTAGGATGAGGTATTCTTTGTTTAGGCTTCTTCAAATTTCTCACCCTTATGAAACCATCTACATCAACACCATTTATGTGTTTTTTCTTCTTCAAGTCTTTAGGGATTGACTTATTGAACTTCTTATCAACTACAAACTTCTTCTCTCCATCAAATTTCTTCATATCAACAATGCATGAGTCTAATTTTGTCTCTAGAGAAATTCTTCTTGGAATATTTAGTATAGGCTTTCTCATGCTTTGAAATTATCATATAAATTTATAGATACACTAATAGTAGGACTCTTTCCTTTCTCAAAACCAAGACTAGACTTCTCTTTTGAAAGCTTATGTGTGTAAATCATCTCATCAATAATCTGTGAGCCTCCTTTTAGCTTCAAACCTTTCTCAATTTGTTCTTTAGCCTTTTCTAAATCTTTTCTCAGAGCCACAATTTTTTCTTTAAGTTTCATGCATTCATAAGATTTAGATTGAAATTAAAATTTGAATTCATCTATCCTCTTGGCTTCTTCAACCTAAGTCTTTAGGATAACTTTCTTTTTTTTTAGATTCCTGAAGGCTCTTAGATAGCTTTTCAATATCTTTTTGTGTAAGATTATTTTGTTTTTTGTTCTCCTTTCTCAAGCTATCAATATCATCTAGAGAATAGATGAGTTCACCTTCTAGGTCAACTTCTCCTTCTTATTCTTCATCAAAAGCTTTAACTTATTCATGTTCTTGATCTTCCATGAATAGGAATTCATTTCCCTCAACTACAAATGCAAAATCATGATCATCATCTGAGCTATCATTGACATTAGATGAGTCACTTTCTTCTTGAGTGTACAAACTCTTCTTCTTTAAAAGGTTCATCTTCTTAGGGAAGTATGGTTTCTTATTTTTACTATCCTCTTCTTGACTATAGTTATCCTTTTTATTATAGGGAAATTTAGCAAAAAAATGTCCTATCTTACCATAGTTAAAGCATTTAAAGGGTAACTTACCTTTCTATTTTCCAAAGCCTTTCTCAATCTTCTAAAAATGTTAGCTTCTTGTTTATCAGTCTCCTCGGATCTATATGTAGATGCTTCTACATTTTAATTTTTGGATACTTTAAATGAAACTTATCTCTTGGTAGTCTATGCATATCCCATTCTCATTTCATGGGTGGTGAATATGTCATGCAATTCATCAACAATGAGTTTATCTAGATATCTTGCTTCTTCTATTGTGAAGATTTTAGAGTCATATGTAGATGGTAAGGATATTAGAACCTTTTTGACAATAATAGACTCTTTCAATTCTTCTCCTAGCCCTTTGATTTCATTAATTATTTCATCTACTCTGAGGAGGTATTCTACAATCTTCTCTTCTTCACTCATCTCGAGACTTTCAAATTTACCTTTGTAAGTTTGTACCTTAGCTTGATTTAACTTATCATCACCTTCATATATTCTCTTTAACTTGTCCCAAATATCATGGGCTATTTTACAATGCATGACTTTGACAAAATTTGAATTGGACAACCCAAAAATAATAACATTCTTTGCCTTAGCATTTTTTTCATATGCTTTCATGTTTGCCTGATCTATAGGAGGTGTAGTATAAATAACATAGGCATTTAAAATTGGCATCCATACATAAAAACCATAATGAGGATAGATATGATTCCATCCTTATCCTCTAGAATGCATAGTTTGATCCATTAAAGAGAGGTGATTTGTCTAGGTAATAACCTTCATGACTAGCCATACTGTGCTCATTATCCAAGATCTACCTAAGTTGATTAAGCTTCTCCAAAGGAACCAGTGTTGTAATACCAATTGTTAGAACATAAATATCTATTGAGGTGGGGTTAATCACTAGATTTTAATTAAAATATATATTTTAACACTACTAAAGTAGATTAAAAGATCACATTTTTAGAGATAAATACACACATGCACACAGTACACTAGTTATATGTGTAAAACCCAATATGGGAAAACCACGGTGAGAATAGCAGCTAGGATCTACTATCCTAATTTAGCCTCACAATAAGAATCTCACTCATTACAATGTTTAAGGTAAACAACCCTAAGGAGACAAAAATACCCTTATTTAAGAGCACCAACTCTATGGAAGCACCCACTCCCTAACTGAGCACCAACTCAACTTTTTGATTGAACCAACCAATCAGATTTATAATGAAATTTATGGATCAAAAAATATTAACTACATATGATTCAAAATAAAGCCAATTCAATGTTATGAAGACTTTTTCAACAATTAATCATCATTTTATTTACTTTTCTACAAGAATAACCTCTAAGTCTAGTTTTGTTATAATCTCAACCAATCATCTCTCTCTCTCTCTCTTCTTCTTCCCTTCTCTTTTCTCTATTTGGTTGTACTAAACATAGAATGAATATCATAGATGATATTTCTTGTAACCTAGTATAGTTCTCCTTCTCACAAAATATGCATACTACTTCAACTCAAACATTTATATTAGACTTAGTTAATCTTTTCTTCACCAACAAGTCTCCTCTTCTCAAGCCATGCACCCCACCAACCGTCATAGCTGCAATTTTCTATTTTTAGAAACCATTAAACCTAGGTTTTGATTGCAATTAATTTCATATATTTTTGATAAATTTGTTCCACATATCATGATCATATGTGAATTAATGAAGTCATCCATTTCCTCCAATCACTAGCAAAAATATAGCTAGAGTAGTTAAAGCTATCAATTTTGTTTACTGTGTCATATTTTCATTCACTTAACTAGGAGTTACACCAATTTTTTTCCTATCCATTGACAAAATAAAATATTTAAAATCTACCTATTGATCTCTATCTTCACTCCATGATTAGAAGGTTATCGCTCAGTTTCCTCAACCTTAAAATGTGACCATATGATGTGATCATTGTAAATTAGGGTCATAGATCTTTATCTCATGACATAGGCTTGTCAGAATGATTCACAACTATTATGTCAATAAGGTTTGTGATGCAATCAATGTTTGTCAATTTTCATATTGAACACATGTTACCTTTTTGTATTTCTTCATAGAAAAACATTGGGTTCCACCAACCTTCTATAAAATAACATATTTTCACCACCTATCATGAATGGGTATGTGTAGGATCATGATGGGCCAAAAAGTTGCGATATGTAAGCCATATGATGGCCCATGTGGCTAACGACATTTTTTTTAGCCAAAATTGATGAAACAAAAAAGGTTTTTAGAGGATATTCTCAACTTTCCACCAATATAAATTATGCTTTACTTTGAATTTAATAAATAATTATTATTCATTTTCTATTAGAATTATGAATAAAGTCCTGATTGATAGGATGATTGAAAAACATCTATAACTTTCAAATGGTATCACATTTTTTGAATCTGAAACATGCGTCACATTCTATGCTTCACATACTATAGGATGAAAAAAAAAATTTAATTTCATGAATTTTTGACCAAGTTAAGGTGGTTAGACAGACGAGCTTTTATATTTTTTAAAAGTAATAAAAAATTCATAATTAATTATTTACTTGGAAAAAAATTATAAACAAATATGCATCACATCAGGACATGAGTCCTCTACTTATATCTAAAAGCTTACATAACAATATTATCATTTTATTGTAGTTAGGGTGGTCTGACAGACACCTACTTCTTATTTTTACCCTGAAATTTAAATACTACAGCATTGAAATTTCAAATTTTCACCAAATAGATTTTTTTTTGAAAATAAAAGTCTAGTAGTTTAGAAACTACATTCAATTTGCAACAGATTCTATTTTTACATTTTTTTGAAATAATATAGATAACTTATTCAAATTTTTACGTCAAGTTGTCTAACTCTGATTTTCTATCTTTTTATTGCCACTTGAGGGCCTATTTTTTCCATGATGATCTTGCACATACCCGAATACATCATCTTCTTAGCTGACATTCTACTTCCTTCTCTTTGGGGGTTAGGAGTCATGAATCCCCCTTACCTAATGCTTGAAGTGTTTTGAAGGACTTAAGGAACAAGTCCAAACACTAATACTTGATAAGCATTACTTTTGTCATGTTTCAGTCACCAACCTTACCCTTTACCTTCTACAAACTTCCACTTCATTCGCAAACTTTCTCTCTAATCTATGAAACCAAAATAAATATTTGAGTCATTGGATGTTGGGGTTTTCTCTTACTAATTACCTCTTACTTACCTTTTGATAAGGCATAAGTCATCCTTCTAATCCATGATCCTTGAACACTTTTGGGTATCAACATTCAAGTATCCATCATACTTTTGTCTTGACTTTTTAAAATTCATAAGGCTTTCCATTGACCTTTGACACCCAACAACGTAAGTTGTAATCCTCATTGATAATTCTTGATGTGTGAAACCTTTCAAACTTCCCACATTCTACCTTCATTTCCTTTTAGCATTTAGTATAAGGTATGACCAAATTCTGAAGTTCAAAATCCTATAGTATAATGTAATCCTTAAACTCGAAATCTAAAACTTGGTCAAACTTATCTCAAATAGTCTAACTTGTTCCTTTTCTAGCAAGTGATTTAAGGTAAGTCTGAGGCCTGATTACCGAATTTATAAAAAATATTCATGATTTACTTCAATGATGCTAACAATATTCCTTTTTGACATCAACAAAAAATTAATGCCAACACAATGGTATTACAGAATGATCCTAACAACCTATAGGGTTTAGGGTCTTACTAATGTTTTGATTTTGATCCATAGAGAAAGTAAATATCAGAAGATATTTTAGAAGTTAAATCAATATCTAGATCTAGATCCTAAGGAGGGATAAATGGAAGAGGAAGAATAAATAATCAAAGTAAAAATCACTAAAATTCATGAGATCACAAGAGGATTAAAGGATATCATGTAGAGAACCATAAGTTCCATGACATAGATGTCTTGTAAAGGGACAAGTTCACTACACAGAGGTCACCTTTGACAAAGACTTCGAGTTAGAAGAATTTCATGAATTTCATGATCCAAAAGACTCTACTCCAAGGGAAGAAGATGAGGAGAAAGAGGATGTAGGTGTTTTGAGGGGTTATTGTTAGAAAAAGATTAATTAGAAAAAGTTTTGAGGGGTCTTACATAGATATCACTTTCAAATTTTGAGGGGTTATTGTTAGAAAAAGATTAATTATTTTATTTACTGGTGGAGCTACTCACAACTTCATTGATGAATGTTTAGTGAGAAGAAGGATATTGGATGCAGGGTAATTTGAAGGATTCATTGTCATTATGGCTAATGGATATAACCAACCCTCCAAGAAGAAGATCCAGAGGCTAGAAATAACTTTTGTAGATCATAAGGTATATGATGGTTTTCATGTTATAGGATTTTGTGATATTGATTTAATCTTGGGTGTGTAGTGCTTACACTCCTTGGGAGATTACACTACAAACTATCAAACCATGGAAGTCAATTTCAAAGACAATGGGAAGTGTATAATCCTAAAAGGAATGGAAAATCGAGGTCTACAAGTAGTCTCAACTAGGAGAATGGAGATACTATTCTAGAGAAGCCAAGTTTCTTGGGCTAATAGTTGTTTAGTGATCTCAAAATAATCTCCCATTGTTCAGAATGAGAAATTTCATGCTGATATACAAAATATTTATGATAAGCATAGTTTAGTTTTCAATGATATGTCTCCCAGATTGCTATCGAATAGAGGATTCCAACACATCATAAAGTTTGAACCTAGATCCAAGACAGCAATGACCACTCCTTATCACCATTCCCAGATGTACAAAGAGGAGACAAAGAAGGAAATCAAGAAAAAATTGGATAAAGGATACATCAGGCCAAGATCCAGCCCATTTACATCTTTCATAGTGTTGGTGAAGAAAAAGGATGGCACTTTGAGGATGTGTATAGGCTACAGGGCATTAAAGAAGAATACCATCAATAACCTATACCCCTTACCATGGATAGATGAATTGATCAATGAACTTCATGGAGCAGTGTATTTTTCAAAAAATTATTTGAGATCTAGATACCATTAGATCCACATGAGAGAAGATGTGCAAAAGACTACTTTCTGGTGTCACTATGGGTATTTTTCAGTTCTTGGTTATGCTTTTTGGTTTGACCAATACTTTGAAAACCTTCCAATAATGCATGAACCATATATTTGGTAAGAAATGGAGAAATTTTTTCTAATTTTTCTTTGATGACATTTTTATCTTGAAAAAATCATGGGAGGAGCACTTGTAGCACCTAGACATGGTTCTAAGAATCTTAGATTAGCATCATCTTTTTGCAAAGTTGTCCAAGTGTGAATTTGGATTGAAGGAGATACTATATTTGGGTCATGTCATCACTACTAAGGGAGTTCAAGTTGACCAACAAAAGATCCAATCCATCCTATATTGGATGCTTCCTACAAATCTATCATAGTTGACAGGTTTCTTTGGAGTTTGTAGTTACTACTAGAGGTTTTCAAGAGGTTTATCACAAAAAACAACACCTCTAACCAATCCAACTAAGGTAGGGGAATTTGATTGGATAGAAGAAACACAAGAAAAAAATTTAAATATGAAGGAGGTAATTATTTCTTGTCTGGTACTTACAATTCTTTATTTATCGCCACCTTTTGTGGTTGAATGTGATGCACCCGATGAAGGAATATGAGTTTTCCTCTCTCAAAAGGGACATCATATAGCTATTGGGATTAGGACATTTAGAGACACCAAAAGGGGTTATTTCATATATGATAAAGAGATTCTAGAAAGAATGTATGCCTTGTAAAAGTTCCAACAATACCTGGTATGTAGAAAATTTGTGGTCTTGAGTAAGATCATAATAGTCTGAAGTTCTTTTTGAGTTAGCACAACCTAAATGATAGACAACAAAAGTGGGTGAGAAAACTTCATGCATATGATTTTGACATTAAATATATCAAGGGGAAGAAGAATGTATTGGTAGGTGCACTCTCAAGGAGGCTCACACTATGTGATGTGACCATTACATCAGCTGATTGGAAGGACTCCATCATGAAGGAGTATGTTGAAGACCACTTTGATACCAAAATCCTAGAAGGTGTGGAGAAGGATGAAAGGTATGTGATGGTAGAAGGTTTGATTCTCTTCAAAAATAGAGTGTTCCTGACCTTTGGATCCAAGGTGAAAGAAAAAGTTTTAGAGGCTTACCACAATGAACCAATAAAAGGGTATCCCAAATACTATAAGACCTATTAGTAGATCAAAGAGAGTTTTTTTGGAAGAACCCCAAAGATGATGATCTCTCACACATTAGGGAATGTGTCACATGCTAGAAAAACAAGGGGGAACAAGAATTCCCTTTTAGACTGCTACAACCTCTTTCCATTCTAGAGAACAAGTGGGAGAGTGTATCCATGGACTTCACCAAATTTCCTAGAGTGAAAGGAAAATATTGTATCTATGTTGTAGTTGACATGATGACTAAGTACTCTTATTTCTTTGCAATCCCTAGTGACTTCAAAGCTCCAAAATTTGTAGGATTGTTCTTAAAATAGGCTTTTAGGTTGTATGGCCTACCTAGAAACATTATAAGCGATAGAGATAGTCAGTTTCTCAATGCTTTCTAGAAAGATTTATTTCAAATTACTAGTACTAAGCTCACTCATAGCACTACCTATCATCCAAAAACTAATGGAAAAACTAAAGTTGTGAAAAAATGTGTAGAGGGATACTTAAAAAGTTGTCTCAGGTTAGCAATCAACATGGATCAAGTGGCTTCATTTAGGAGAGTACTACTACAACACCACTCACCACATGTAAATCAGCATGCATCCTTTCAATGAACTTTATGGGTATAAATCTATGTCATTCAAAAAACTATTTCTTAATGATAGTAGAGTTCTGATAGTCAATGACTTGATCAATCAGAGCCAAGAGGTATTGAGGAAACTCAAAGAACATCTACAACAAGCTCAAAAACCAACAAAATATATATGAAAACAAGAAGCGGATTGAAAGATAATTCAAAGTAGGGGATATGGTCTTCATCATACTGTAACCTTATATACAATCTTCCCTCAAAAAAGTAGAGCAGAGAAACTCAAACCAAGGTTTTTGGGGCCATATAGGGTGATCTAGAGGGTTGGAGAGGTTTCTTATGAGGTTGTGTTTCTGGAGGGAAGAAAAATCCACAATATTTTCCATGTGTCCTATATGAAAAAGTTTTTGGGATTACACATAGCTCCAGCAATTGAGTTACCATCACTTGATAATGAGGGGAAGCTCACTCTCATTCTTGAAGTAGTGATTGACACCCAAATCAAGAAGCTAAGGAATAGGAGCATAATTGAATATCTTGCCTAGTGGATGAATTTTCCAATTGAAGATGCCACATGGGAAGGTCTCTAAATTATTGAGTATCTAAGTCTAAATTGCTTAAGGGAAAGCAATTTTGAGAGAGGATGAGTTGTCATGTCCCCTTTTCTGGATAGGCAGTTATAGAGTGAGACCCGACCATCTTGTCACATTTAACAATATAAGAATTTAGGCACATGTGGTTTGGAACATAAACTCTTTATTGTATAGTTCACCTCATATCAAAAATTTAGGCAAAGAGGATACATATCCAAATATTTATCACTATCATAAGATCGCTCTATGTTGCAATCTAGCTTCACCCTACCTACCTAATTGGGAGATGATACTGAATCTTATTACAAGAGGAAATTTCAAGATATGGTTCATAAAATAAAATCTATACAGCCATATATACTACATATTTAGAGAGCCGAAAAGATAAAGCAATTCCCAATGAGAACTCATTATCAAAATATTCCTACACTAGATTCCATAGATTAAACTCCATAAGTGAATGGGATGAGTTTTCTCCAAAGCATAAGAAGATAATTTTGGACTAGGAGGGTAAGGGAGGAGATCAAAGGAGCACATGGATAGGTCCACAGTAGGATATGATAGTCCTAAGTGGGAATTTCCTTTAGGTCTTAAGGCCAACATAATTTTAGCATGTAGATATTTTAATTTTTGGCTTTGACACCACTTTGGATCATGCTAACCTATTCCTTGAGGGAGTTAGTAGCATAATGTTGATGGGTGTTTTAGCACTTCTCAACATAGGTAATGCATAGGTGTATCACCTCTCTTGAAAGGAAATCTCCAACAACAAGTTGCTGAAAATTACCCCAAGGTCTCTCGGGTGTCATGTCATAATGTGCATGGAATATCTCAATTGATTGATGTGATTTTATTGGTAATCACTAGGTAGACTTACATGAGTTAAACTAGGAAGAATTGGTTTGTTTAATAGATTTCTTGAGATGGGAAGTTGTTGTACAATTTTTGTAGGTTCGAACAACATTCTAAAACTCCTACTTCAGCTTTAGATTTGGCTTTACAATGTGTAATGAACCTAATTCAAAGTCACTATTAAAAAAAGGAAAAATGGGCAGGGAAGAGAAGAAGTTCCTGGACCTGAAACTAGCAATAAACAGTGATAATGGAGGACCCTACAGTGGTCAGCCTTCCCAAAAAAAAGTTCCACTTAACGAAATCAAATTAGAGTCTCATGAAACTTGTGCAATCTTCTAAGGTCTGCAGATTTTCAACCTTTCATTCACCATAAAACATGAACAAAAGATAGAAATTAAGTGCAACATTCATAAAATGTTTAGACTAGCTTTACACTGCAATTCATCATCAATAAAAAACAAAAAGCATGAACAAGGAAGGGCATCAACACAACAAAATTGTTCAAGACCAATGAACAACATTAACTAATATACTAAAGCATGAAAGAATACATAGAGCAACAAAGTCAATCTACTCTAATTCAACACAAATGAGAAGAAGAATCATGCAACATTAAGTTGGAACTCAAGAATCGACCAGATCAATGAATTTATATTAACATTCTAGCAGCATGTCTTTACAACAACTCAAATCTCTTGAAAATGAGAGGAGACTCCCTATTTATAGTTTTCCAAAAGTCAAATGAGTGGCCAAGATTTACTACAAATTATGGTTTCACCTACCCCCAAATATAAAACAATTTAAAAATACATCTTGTCTTTTGCCTATTTTGTCTTCTTGTGGGGTAGCACTGTAGCTCTTTTGTATTTTAGCTGATTGTTGTTTGATGTGGCTACACTATGAGGAATTCATCATCTATAACAGTATTTCCAGCCTCCTTTTACAATGTGGCATACTCTATGAATTTCCCAATCAGTGCTTTGAGGTTATCCCACTCCATTATATCGGATTGGATTGCTTGAAATGTCAATTTATTTCATCGGACGATGATTTGATCCCAATTCTGCATGCACTTGGGTGTAGTCTTAATTGTTTGCTTGGACTGAACAGAGGCATTAGCGGTGAAGTCCATGAAATCTACTATTAGCACACCTATTGATCTCATTTCCATCGTCTTATGGAAATACGACCTAATTTTTCCTGCATCGGGTTTGAGGGTCGGTATCTCGTAATCTATCATTAGTTTGAGATATTCCTCAACATCCACCTTGTGTTCTTTGGCCCATTCCAAATTGAGCCCTACCTCATGGAACACCTACTCCAAGATTTCCTTTCTGTTGTCCAAGCCCATTTTCCAGGTTTCCATGAGCCACTAATCAACCTTTACTTGACCTAACTTATTTTCCCATAATTTATTAGGAATCTTTAGGATGGCCTCAATCTTATGATAAGTAATCTTGTAAATTTCCATGAAGCCTTGGAAAATTGTCTTGGTGCCCTCCAATTGTTTTTGTAGATCCCATATCTTATTTATGGTTCAAATGGTGTGACCGATGCCCATATCACCATTATAGATTACATGCCAGAACTAATCTTCGATAGCTTTGGTCCAACTCTTTCTCTTTTCTAGCTTACTAATGTGTTCTTCTGACAACAACAATGGGGGAGCTGATGATGTAGTGGGGAGCTCCTCAGTTGATGACCATTGTTGAATATAGGTTGTTTGATCTGCCACTTGTGCCTTTAATTCTTTTTTGGAGGTCTTATCTTTGTGCATTTGGTGCATGATGGTGGCAATGGACCCCTGAAGATGGTCAATTTTTTGTTCTCTTATGGCTGTCCCCAGATCAATGGTAGAAACATTATAACTTACCCCTCCTCACCCATCACTGGGGTGGCAATTTTCACTATCTTGGATCCAGATGCATCCATTGTCAGATGAGATATGACCCTTGGTTTCTTTTCCTTCTTCTTGCTGATCTGGGATCGAGCTAAGATGGCTTCCAGCCTTGCCTTTGGATCCGCTGGGGTTGGGGTCTTCTTCTCTATTTTCTTATTGAGCCATTTTGGCATTTGAGATTCCCCCTTTGGTGATTCATGATCACCTTCCTCCTCACAGATGTGTTGGATTTGCATTTCCTTGCCAGCCAAATTTTCCTACTCTGGCTTCTCTCCTTCTTCCTCATCTGAATCTTGAATGAATACCATTTCTTTCCTTAGGGACTCGGTAGCTATACACTCTTTGGGGCTGTCCTTCCCCTTGAAAGTTATTTGTTCTTCTTCTTCTTGTTCAAGCCCATGATCTTCATGACGTTCCATTTATAAGCCTTTTCTTATCTTAGCCTCTTCTTCAGGCTTACCTTCTTCTTTCTTTTCTTCTTTCTCTCCCTCTTCTTGTTCTTCTGAAGGAGGCATCTCTTCATAATTCTTGGGGCCTTGATCTTGCTCCCCTTTTGGAGGTTTAATGTCCTCCATTTCTTCATTAGTATTCTTCTCTTCGATGGTAGGAAATTTTTCAACCTCTTCTCCAACATCTTTGATTTTTTGGGCCAACTCTTCTTTGAGCTCAGGATCAAAAGTCTCCACAATATAATTTTCATTTGGCTCCTCATCATCTTCCTCAGAGGATTGTGTTTCCTCCTCTTTGTGGACTAATTCATCAATTACAATATGTTGATATGGGGGATGCTCATGGTAGTCATCTACCTCTTCTTCCATTTTTCTGCTTGTTTCCTATCCAATTCCTTAGAGATCTGCATTGTTGCTTCCATCATAGGAGGTTTTATAGGAGGAGGAGGGATAGGGAGGCCAGTTATAACCTTAGGTGGAGAAGCTTACACTATAGGGTTTGCAAACATTCTAGAAAACACTAAGGGAATATTCTACATGTACTTGGTAAAGGCTTTTGGGAGGATGAGTGTGGGCATTGTTGTTGCTGCAATGGCAGGTAGAAGAGACAATGATGGAGGAATGGATGGGGAAGAGAATAGGAAAGTGGTGGCAGAAAAGAAATCTATAGCTATGACCTAAGCCACAGGAGAAGTAGAGGCAAGGTGCACTGAAATGTCCATTGCAAGCGGAGAGGTGGCAACCATTCTCTGCAAAGCAGGTGGAGGAGTAACAGTGGTAGTAATTGTTATGGTTAGGGCAGTAAGTTTAGCAAGTGGAGACTTTGTCTTTTCATCCCCTTGTTCCTCTCCTTCATGGAGTGGGTCCTCCTAAGTGGTGGGAATCCTCGTGAAACTGCCCGATTTCCTTGATTTTTTGGAAGTTTCAACTCCTAAAGCCTTCCCCGAATACACCTTAGATTTGGGTTGACGCTTAACAACTTCCTTCATCTTCTTATACCATGTATTTGGGGGATATTTTGAACTCTCTCTAGTTGGGGCAACATAGATAGAGAAGCTGACAGTCTCACCTTCCATTGTATCTTCGAGTTCCCTATATGTTCGAGTCACTCCTTGCAACTTTAATTAAGAAATCTGCCCATCAATCCATTGTTTTTTCCTTTCCTTAATAGACATTGTTCTAATGTTCAGGTCATTGACCTTTTCTTCATTCCAGTCAATTAACGATGGTGGTAGGTTGGCAACAATTTCATACCTTGGATCCACTACCTTGTTTTCTTCTTCAACTACTTGCTCTAGTACTAGGAACAATTTCAGTATCCTGACGAAGTATGTCATCATACACATGTAATTCTACATACAAACCTCCCTGTCATCTTTGCAATTGGCCCAAAAGTCTTTAAAATTATGCAGGTGGGAATATTCAAGTCTAACCATCTTCTTGAGCTTGCCATATGGATCCATTCGTGGCTGGGCAGTGTGGAGCCCTAGGTTATATTCATTCAACTCCTTATCAGAGTATTCTGCACACTAGGATGTGTGAAGTTCATACATTCCTTGGTTGAAGGAGAGGGGATAAGGGATACCCACTCTATGCTTGTCACTTAAGAGGCTGTGTGCACACTATAGCTGCTGAGAGATTTCAAGCAGTATCAACCAGTCATTTGGGTATTGGGGCAACTTATATGGTTTCTCAGAGAAACCCTCAGCTCGAATGTAGGTAAACTTTGGAAATTGTATGAATAGAAAGATGAATTGGTGAATGAAAGCATTAGCACTATGGGAGACCCTTCTTTCAGGGTCACCCCCAAGCATTCTAATGATATGGCCTATGAAGGCATCATTGACTCTGCAATAGTCCTTTTCAAAATTCCTATATTGGAGCTAAGGGTACTTGTCATACACCTTTAGCTCCCTTTCTAGAGTTGGATTTGACACCAAAAATAGTCTCGTATATTGGGCACGATCAACAAAAAAATAGACTAGGTACGATGTCATATAGAACTGTGAGGTTTTCTTTACTACCACAAATTGCCCGTGCAAGCAGTTACTAATCATTTCGACCTAGTAAAATTTAGTGTCCCCTCGGATTATTTCTTGTATAAAATAGAGCATCCATTCCTGAAAGAAGGCTGTAGCTGGGACACCCATAGCTCTACTCAAAAGTGTTACCAATTCATGGTAATATTCATAGAAATCACTTCGAAAGAGCTCCTGGGGTACTTTATTAGCGCTTCCCCTCTTTTCCTTCAGCCAATACTGATTGATGAGTTTTTTGCACTTGAGGGCATCAACGTTCCACATCTACTTACCGTATTCCTTAGGTGTCTCTGACATCTCACTAAAGGTAGGGATGTGTAAGGTCCTCCCTATTGATTTAGCAGATAGGTCATCTAGTACATTCCGATCTCTATCCACTATTATTTTTGTATCATCATGATATGCCTCCCTACATGCCATTACAAGCTCAAGGGCTATGAAAGTTGGCGGGAATCTAGTAGCCTTGGCCAACCCACTATCTCTGATTCTTCTATCATTTTTTGTTGTAGGGTTGAGATGAACCCTTTGCTATAATTCATCAATGTCAATGTGTCTTAGATTGGTGTCTGAGATCTCTTTCCAGTCTGTGGTGACCTTTGAATTGAGGGGTTCCCCTTGGAACTTATATCTCATTTGGTCCTTATCCTCTTTACCCCTAGGTGCCTTGGCAATCTTCTTCCCTTTGTCTTTCTCCACAGCCGCCCCTGACGACCCAGCAGCTAGTTCAATAAATCCTACAAAATAGAGATGCAGTAAAGCGTATTCATACACTAAATGGGTGAGTGTTAGTGAAATCCTACAAAATAGTCGTTAGATAAAATAATTCATGCCTAAAGATCATAAAATCCTCTAAAAATCATCCTTTGTCTTTCATTTGGAGGAGATTGGACAATGCAGGCTCAGGGATGTGAGTTTCCCTAGGCTAGTAGCTATTTTGAAGGCAATAGTGAATAGATGGTAGACAGGGCATGACGGCTTGCATGGTTCAACCCACACTGAAATTTAGCCATAGTGTAGGGTCCACCAAGGAGAATAGGTGATTTTAGCAAGTGAATCAAAATTATTTTGAAGATCAAGAAGCATTAAGATTTCCTTTTAAGCATGCAAAAGTAGAGGGTGAGTTCGCAATTTGAGGCTCCACCATTGAAACAACTTTGGCAAGGCAACATCCCACAAATGATATTATGCCTTGTGGGACTCATGGTCATAGAGGATGAAGGTCACTTTTCCGATGTAGCTTCAAAGTGTAGGTCGAAGGATTCAAGAAGGCATTAAGGCTTGGCCATTTGAAATTGTGCAGGCAGGACGAAAGTCCACCTGGGGAGATCCACACTATCGAACCTATGGAAGGTGGGTGAATTGATCCTTTAATAAATTTTCATTCTAACATCATTCCCCTTTAGTTAAATAAATCAAAATCTTTATTTAATTAAAGTCTAAATCATTTTCTTCTCAATCTTGATTTAAATAAATCCTAAAATCTAAGTCAAAATTGTCAAATCACCTAATCTCTCATTAAATTGATAAAATCTTAATTAATTTAATCTCAATCACTAAAATCCTCTATATTTTGCAACTTGCACCAATAAATCAATTTGATCGATTTATTAATTCATCTATTTTCCCTCAACTTAGCATCAAAAGGGAATATTCTTCAAATTTGAAAAACCCTCCAAAAGGGGATGGGTACTTCCAACAAGGTATTTAGTGTCTCTTACATGTCCTTGGCCCTGATCCAAGTGACATTAACTCCATTCCTCTCTCCCTCCAACTTGCCAACTTTCAAATTCAAAATTCGAATCTAATGTCATTTATTGGCACTTTGATCAAAATGTGCACAACCTTCCTCCATTCACATCTTGACAAGTGGCACTTGGCCATTGGGTGTTGAATGATCCCACATTATTCAATCTCACCCATTCTTCCAAATTTGAAATCTATAGATGAGAGACTCTTCTTCTCATTTGATGATCCACAATCCAAGCAAGTATACTATACTTAATTTCATCCACAACTTATCCATTTCATATCAAGTTTTCATCATTTTCATGATTTCATAGCAAGGTTATGCCAAAAATTCATCAAGGAGCTTCAATAATCTACAAATCTTCATCAAAGTTTGCATAGGAGTTGGGAAAGGGCCAATTTCTACACATAATTGGCATCAACTCCCCCATGGGATCAAGATTTTTCATTTTAAAATAAGATTTCATTGTGTTCTTTGTTCATTTATTCATTTTCTTTCCTATTTGAGCATTGCAAATGGATTTCATGGAAAATCTTTGTTCTTACTTATATTTGAATCTAATTGTGTGATTGTTTCTCATGTTTGTGTAGGTATAAGGATTGGGGTTCACGTTTTGGTGCTAGGAGGGAAAGAAATCGCAAATCTAAAATGTTTTTTTTTAATTTTGCAATTTTTTGGTAGTTATGTTCGTTAATCCCCATTATAGCGCATATGTGGTATCTTCTGGCGCGTCCAACATCTGTTTTAGCACATATGATCTCTATTTTAGTGCATCTAATAGCTGTTTTAGTGCATATGATAGTTGTTTTAGCGTATTTGATAGTTGTTTTAGCGCATTTGAGCATTTTTTAGCACATCTGAGAATTCTTTTTGTGCATCTGAGCACTGTTTTAGCACATAGACCTCTGTTTTAGCACTTTTATAGTCAGTTTTAAAATGAGGACATCTTGGTCATACAAAGGTTTTTTTTGATGTTTTTTTTTTTAAATGGGGTAGACTTTCATAAGCTATGCAATGGTGTATGTGTTTCTCAATTTTATTAGAGTTAATATTTTCAATTTTACATCTAAAATCAAATCACACTATAACTTGGTCTAAGTTTTAGGATTTTTATGCTTAATAATTCATCTAACCCTTATATCTTCTTGTTTCTTGATCTCATCTAACATTTTGAGCACTTTTGCAGGTTAGGAAATCAAGAAGGGGAGGAGGAAACAAAATAAAAACTTCTTATGAAATTATTTCTCTATTGTATCAAGTGTCTTTAGACACTCTTGGAAGCAATTATAATTCCAAGTTTAAGGATTTTATCTCTTCAAGATTTTAGGACTCAATAGATTTCAATTTGGGCTCTAAAAAGAACAAGACAAAAGGATTAAAAAGAACCTTAGGAAAATTTACTAGATTTTGTTTAAAGGTTAAAAATTTCACTTTTCCTTTTGGTGCTTAAAAATAATTCATTATTGCTTTAAAGGATTTAAAATGAACATGTTTTTTTTGTGTCTTGTAATAATTTTTGCAAATTATTTTCATTTAGTATGCGCTTCTCTCATGCTTCACGATGATCTTGAGAATCAAAAGTCTTTTTGGTGACATTAAGTTCCATAAAATATTTCCTTCACATTTCATTTTGGGGATTAAAAATTAAATAAAATATCTTGCGAGTGTGAGCGTGGTATATTGTGAGTGTTCTCCCTTTGTTTTTCAACGAAGGTTGATTGAACTATAGGATATGCTTGCTTGCTTTTGTTTATCTTAACGGGCCTACCTTGTGGGAAAAATTAATCACCCAAGGGAATGAACCAATTGGGAACAAACTAAAGCGAAGCGACTTCCACTTGGGATATAAGTGTGGATATTGGAATAAAGACCAATATCACCAAGATTATTCTGATGAGAAGGGAAATAATGGTCTCTCATCATATTGGATAGTTCTCCAAAAAAGGAATTCTCGCATTAAAAAGTCTTGTTTAGAAAATACCAAAATCCTATCTATTTGTTGGTGCAAAAGGTCATGTCCTTTGAAGCCACCCCACGTATACATGCGATTCTGTTGTAGGTATGAAAAGTATGCCAAGGGAGATTCATGGGTACTGATTCTTGATTGAACCAAAAAGTGAGTGCAGTGTAAGGGGGAGTCAGTGTGGTCAAGTATCTAATCATCCGCACTAAATATGTGCAGCTGGATTTATCCAAGTGGGAGCTTAACAAATATTTTCTTTTCAAACTAGGGATTGTACATGTTCTTGAAATCAAAACACTTTTCTTGGATCTAAAACATTGGGAAACGAACAATCACAAAAGCTTCAAAATTTCAAACCCCTTTGGAGGAAAAAAATACCCTTGACAAATTCATGTGTTGTTGCTTACCCTAGGGATTCCATCCTTAGAGGTTTCTATGTGCTTGGGTTTAATCATCATTTATTTTCACTAAATTCAACCTAGGAAACTGTGCTCTTAAAACCTTGATTTTCACATAATAGATCTTGTGGAATGAAAAAGAATTGAGGCATAGACATTTAGTTTGAAATCATAATCAATAAGTTGTTTTTGATAAAAGGAACTCATTAAGCAAAGATAAGGATAATTCGACCTCACATGTGTTCTCTCAAATGATTTCCCATAAAATAAAAATCCAAAAACCAAGGTTCAAGAAGCTTAGTCCAAAGGCTTGTGAAGAGCATATTTCCATGCTTTTCAAGGTTAAAGAAAGATTGGTATATAATTTTGACAAGAAGGCTTCAAAGAACAACCCAAGTTTGTATGAGTTCTATTATCAACAAAACCCAACTCTTTTTCAAAAAAAAAAAATTCTCACATAGGAAGTATGGCATGTTCTTCAATACCGAGGTCTTGTAAGAAAGAGTCTTGTCTAGGTCAAGTCTAGGATCAAAATCATCACTTTCATCCACCTCTCAACCATCAAAATCAGTCAAAAGTCATCTCACCAAAAAACTCTTAAGAACTTTGAAACATCATTCATGCTAAACTTAAAGGAAAAATCAACATCACCTTGTTTGACTTAATACACTTAGTCAAATTATCAATCCTCTTGAACGAATATACCTCTAGGATAACACATCTTCCTAAGCTCTACAAGTTCAAAATCACTTTGATTGGCTTAACACACTTAGTCAAATCATTCTCTTGTATGAGTTTACTCTAGGATAACACAACTTCCTAAGGTTTACAAGTGCATTATCATCTTGTTTGTCTTAACACACCTAGTCAAACTATCAAAATCAAATCAATTCAAGCCTTAAGAATTTTAGCATCCCCCCCAAGGTTCTCCAAGAGTTTCATTCATTCGCATCACCCATTTTTCCATTGATCTCATCCCCATCTTCACTTTTGATCCTTATAATTTCTTGGTTCTTCTCCTTTTGTGCCTAAGATTAAGATCAAATGATCTCTATTTTATGGTTCAAACAAGATCATAACACAAGAGGAACATGGAAATCACTAAGGAAAGATCAACTTCAAGTGACCTAAGTCAAATGACCTCTAAATTAAACCTTGCATGATCAAGCAATCCTCCAAACAACTCCTCTCTACCATCTTAAAACCCTCAAGAGGAAGGCCATGTAGAGGACATCATCGATAATGACTTGGGAATGACACAAGAGGAAATAACTGAAATGGTTCAAAATCATGAGAATCATAGAATCATCAATGCCATGTTGAAACTTAATCCCTCTCTATATATACTTGTGTTAACATAAGATGGGGCTAAAATCCCTTCTAACTTTGACATGAGTACGAATATGGAAAGGCCTCTTCCGAGCATACCCCCAATATCACTTCCAAATGTCACTCAAGATATTCCCCAAATCATATCAATAATCACTTGAACCCCGCCAGTTGTTAATAAGGGAAGTGCCATTTTTTGTGAATTACAAAAGCATCGCCTTGTAAATAATAGAGAGATAAATATCAACACAGTAGAGGATAACTCTGTCTCAGTGAATTCATTACACCCGTATGTCCCATTTACTTTCCATAAACATGTAGACTCATCCTCATTCCATGAAATGCCAACATATCCGCTGAATATACAAACTTCTCTCCCCATGATTTTGCAAGGAGAAGGTAGGTTATTCAGAATAGGGGGAGTCATTGATCTATCCTTGTCATCACTTTTCCAAGGGAACACACCACCATTCACTCCATTACCTCTGACATTCATATCACCTTTTGGGTTGGGAATTCCCCCCTACCCATCACCAATCTACCAAACCAAAGCAATCTAAGCATCACATTAAACCCCCTCCTTTTTCCATCAATATCGCAACAACAAATGGCAACCATTCAAGCCACTTCAACAATCAACACATCCACTAGTCCCCAAATCTCTCAAATCCTGGTTTCCCAAGGACCAACCATCTCAATCACACCACCCACAACCCAGACCCCAATCACCAACATGAACCTTCCACTCACCATAATGGTCAACACAATTCCCAATCCACCAGGGATTCCACCAAGATCTAACATGATGAATTCATTCATCACCATGATTCATGCAATTCAAAAATCCACCCACCAAAGTGTACTTCAACAAAACCAACAAGTTGCATAGCTAGCTGCTTAGCAAGCACAAGCACAATTATCTGCCCAACAAGCCGCACAAGCTCAAGCTCAATCCTAACACTAGGCTCAACAAGTGCAAGCACAATATCATGCACAACTATAAGGAATCCATCAATAGGCATACCAACAAGCCCTGTAAGATTTTTAGGCACAATAGCAGGCTAAACAACATGCTTTGTTGGCACAACAACAACCTGAACAACAACAAGCTTTGTTGGTGCAACAATAGCTAGACCAACAACAAGATTTTTTGGCACAACAACAACTAGACCAACAAAAAGCTTTGTGGGAACAATAGTAACAGGACCAACAACAAGCTTTATTGGAATAACAACAACAAGACCAATAATAAGCATTGTTGATACAAATGCAAACATATCAACATGCCTTAAATGCATAGAAAATATTTTTGAAAATCCCCACCAATACCCCACTCATCAATCAAACACCACAAACACCTCAAAACACACTCATCCCACCTCCTGATCCATAAAATTATGTTGCAACATAGATCAAACTGCTATTGTAGTAGGTGTTGGGCCTTCAGTCAAGAAAAACAACCAGAACACTAGGAAATTTGTGCCCCTACCCTTTTGATAGGAGTCTTACAATGGTACCATTCCCAAAGGGATTTGAAATACATAAATTCGACAAATATAATGGGATGGGAAACCTTGAAAATCACATTAAGGAGTTTCAAGTGCATTGCATGGAAGTTGTAGATGATGAAACGTATCCAATCTAACTATTTCCTTAGAGCCTGATTGGTACCGCCATGGAATGGTTCTCTCATCTACCCATAGGCATCAAAAAATTCTAGGAAATGGTGGATGCGTTCCTCAAAAAATGTGCATTCAACATGGGAACGGATGTTAGTCTGAAGTAACTATCAACACTAAAACAAAGAAAAGGAGAGCTATTCACCTCCTTCTTGCAAAGATGGTGATCCAAGGCCAATTAGAGCAAGTGGACCATGCCAGAAGAACAACAAGTTTGCACAATCATAGCAAATCTGGATGAAAACTTGGTGTGTTATCTAAAAATACATTGCATTACAACATATGATCAATTGATCCCAAAAGTGCTCAATATCAAAAGATCCCTTACTATGTGGGTGGGTGCATCCGTGTTTCCTGCACAACAAGATAACCACCCATCCACTAGTTATAACAATAAACCTCGCACATGGTCAAGGAACAAAAATGTCACAAAGGACGGAGTGGTCAATGCTAAGGTTGTCATCAGTGCTACCATGAAAAATATTCAAACCCATCATCAACCACAAAATCACAACTGGAACAATGTGCAAACCAATACGATAGCACAACAACAACCACTTTTGAACAATCAAATCAATAACCTGAACAATCAAGGAGGACCACCTCCCCGAAACAATTATCCTCCCAAGCGGAAGTTCACGGCCCTTGGAGAGTCAATCGAATCTATAATGAAGAAGCTGGTTAAAGAGAACCTTATCAAAATCTCCAATTCAGAGCAGTATGCAAAACCCATGACAAAACCACCATGGTACAATGAAAACCTCCTTTGCGATTTTCATAAAATCAAAGGGCATACAACCGAAAATTGCATGAGATTGAAAAACATCATCCAAGATCTCATTGAGGACAAAATCGTAAATGTCGAGCAATCGGTTGGAAATCAAGACCTTAAAATATACACGAATCTGATGCCTAATCATATTCAAGGAAATAATCAAGGAAACAATCAAGGAAATAACCAAGGGAACAATAAAGCGAAAAAAAAGTATGCTAATGCAAACCTTATATACGAAGACATCGTCGCATGCATAGATGAAATGGTCACTGTCATTAGCATCAAAGGAGCCAACGCTGATTGTTGAGTCACCACACGCAGTGACAAGGTTACTATTGCAAGGGTCTCACAGCCATCTAAGACCCCCATCTCAAATTAGAAAGTCGTTCCCTATGATTATAATGTCATTGACCAGCTAAAATGAACCCCCGCTCAGATCTCTATCATGGAGTTACTGAAAATTTCCACCACCCATAGGAAAATCCTTGATGAAGCATTAGTTGCATCCAATATCTTCGCTAACCTTGATACACAATAATTCCAAGCTATGATTGGTAACATCATCACACAAAAAATCCTCACTTTCTATGATCAAGATTTTCGTGCCCAACCATCTCACAACCATGCAGTCCACCTTCAAGTGCTAGTGCACAAGAAAAAGGTCAAAAGGGTCCTAGTGCATGAATGCATGGACCTCAATATTTGTTCACTTAAACTCATAAAGAACTTGGGAATTTTAGAAGACTCCATCGACAAAAAAAAAGGCATTACCATCAGAGCATATGATGACTAGGAAAGAGTGTCTCAAGGAACTATCAAGATCCCAATCCAAGAAGGGTCAGCTACCATGGAAACCACATGTTAGGTCCTCGACCTTGATTTACCCTACAATATACTCTTAGGATGCCCATGGATCCATGGGATGAAAGCGGTCACCTCAACATTTCACCAATGTATAAATTTTTTTTATCAGAATGAAGAGGTCACAATACATGGTAATCCAGAGCCATTTGCTTATTGCAAAAACTTGGAAGCCAAGTTTTACAAAATTCCCCAAGTACCAAAGAATGATGAAGGCCCATCCACCCACTATATATATCCATCTAACCTTGCCTCCGCTTCTATGATAGAGACACCCTCCATCCCTGATATATCTGACATCAAGCTCATGATCTAGGACAATGGGTGTGGAGACAATAGAATGAAGAAAAATGCTTTTGTTGTAGGAGAGTTACTGCAATCTCCTAGGTCACATGGGCAACCCCAATTAGTTGAAACACCTATCCACACTTTCAGGGTAGACCCTTCTAGATTCCACCGTGGGGGGGATGTAATTCAGGAAAATGTGGACAAAAGAGACATTTCAAGTTTTCTATACCAAGATGAAAGAATCACACCCGCCCTACCCATGGATGAAGCTAGCAGAGGATTGCAAATGATTTTTGGTATGGGCTACAACATAAATGGAAGCCTTGGAAAGAAAAATGATGGAAAACCAGAGCCCATCATTGTAGAAGGATGAATGAGAAATATTGGCCTTGGATGTACCCCTCTGAGTATAACCATAAATGGTAGAGGTACCCCTAATAGGGCAGTCAGGTCTCATCCTTAGTTATCAGCGACCACCCTTCGATTACTAATATCCATAGGTATGCCCCTAGATAATTTCACCTTTGACATAACTAATTTCTATAGTAGTAGTGATGGTGAGGATGCGATAACTAGCTTACCCACACTTTTTGAAGACTCCTCCTTACTCATGATTAGTGCCTCACCCATTGAGTCAGACTGCCAAAATCACAAAATAAACCTTGTTTACTCACAACTCATCGACTATGACCAACAAGGACCATCAGTTCTAGACACATTCAAAAAACAATGAGGCACTCTCAGAATTCATTGGACTAAGGGATACAGTACCATGCAAAGATCATAAATTTGGATTCAACATCACATTGGACACACAAGCCTATTATGGGGAGATGATTGAGTCCTTCAGTCACAAAATCAAAAGAATGAGAATAAGCTCAGGGTCATTGAGTGAAAACCACACTGTGACACTCTCTAACCATAGAATAGTAAAAATAAAAGATGCATCCAATGGTGAAAACCTCTCTGAGGCACCGGAGGATGAAGGATTCAATCTCCCCTACTACACTTCATCAAGAGAAATCAGTAGTCCTAGCATAATGGTGCAATCCTGTCAATTAGGGAATAAAATAAACACCACACATCACCTTCTATGTTGAATCACTCATCATAGAAGAACAAGAACTCTTAGCGGAATTCATAAGAGAAAGAAAGGTGAACTTTGCATGGAATTATGCCAACATGTTGGGTCTTGATCCAGAATTTTTGGTTCATCATTTAGCTGTCTACCTAAGGGGAAAGCCAGTAAGATAAAATTTGAGAAAGATGCACCCTTAGATAGCCTTGCTAGTCAAGGTGGAATTAAAGAAACTCCTGGATGTTGGTTTTATACACCCAATTGATTATCTAGAATGTGTGTCAAATATTGTGCCAGTTTCAAAGCCATATGGGGGCATCTGTATCTGCATTGATTTTGGAGACCTAAACAAAGTGTGTCCTAAGGATGAATTTCCATTACCAAAAATTGATATGATATTGGACATGCCTACTAGACACGAGATGCTATCACTAATGGATGGCTTCTTAGGGTACAACCATATTATGATAGCAAAGGAAAACCAACATAAGACAACATTTACATGTCCATGGGGCACCTACTGCTGGAACATGATGTCATTTGGGCTAAAGAATGCAAGAGTGCCATATCAAAGGGCCATGACACTAATTTTTCATGATATAATTCACAAAAATGTGGAATATTATGTGGATGATATATTGAAAAAGTCAAGGAAAAGACAAGATCACATAGTAGCTCTAAGTACCATCTTTGATAGATTGGAGAAATATAGGGTTAGACTTAACCCTAAGAAATGTGTCTTTGGGGTGAAATTATGCAAAATCCTAGGATATATAGTATAAATGAGAGGAATAGAAGTGGATTTCACCAAAGACAAGGCGATCCTCAACATGGAAGCACCCAAGACACTAAAAAAACTCAAAGGTCTACAAGCCAGACTCCAATCCATCTGTAGATTCATAGCACAATCGATAGATAAATAGACCCCATATTCACATCTACTCCACAAGGGAGTAACATAAAAATGGGATGATAAGTGTGATCAGGTGTTTAGTAAAATCAAATAATATCTACTTATGCCACCAATGTTAATGCCACCTACTCCAGGAAAACCGTCGATTCTATACATTTTAGCAACCATGGTAGCTCTCGATGCTCTATTAGCTGAACATGATGAAAATGGAAGAGATGGATAAATATATTATATCAAAAGAACTATGGTAAGGCATGAGCTCAACTGCACACCAATAGAAAAATCTTTCCTAGTAGTTGTGTTTGCAGCCCAAAAGTTTAGAAACCACATGTTGGCTCATCAAATCAACCTAATTGTAAAGATAGATCTGCTAAAGTACCTTCTCTCTAAGGCCACTCTCATAGGATGAACAAAAAAATGGGTTATGATATTAAAAAAAAATTATATTGAATATTTAGAGCACAAGGATATCAAGGGGATAGTGATTGCAGACCAACTGGGAGAGGCTCCAATCTATTCAGAGAATCCACTTATATTAGAGTTTCTAGATGAATCCATCTTTAATCTTAGCATAGTCGATCACTAGAAACTCTACTTCAATGGCTAATACACACAACATGGATCAGGAGCTGATGTTTTCTTCATCACCCCATAGGGGGATTATATACCTAGATCCTACAAATTGGCATTCCCCTGCACTAACAACATTGTAGAGTACGAGGCTTTAACCATAGGTCTCAAGATTGTAGCACAGTGGTAGGTCATGGCACTAAAGTTTTATGGGGATTCACAACTTATTATCAATCAAGTCAATGGCGAGTACCAAACTAAGGATGATAAGTTGACACCATACAAGAAGTTAGTAGAGAACCTCAAAGAATCATTCATTGATATCACATTTGAGAAGATACCAAGGGCTAACAACAGAGCATTTGATGCCATTGAAACAATTGGATCCTTACTGGATATCCCTCGCAATGTCCCACAACATGAATTCTTGGTAAAGAATCTTCTCATACCCACATTCAAGGTACTAGAGTCAGAATATGTGTGCTAAATCATTGGTCCCAATGATCTTTAGTATCATGACATCTATACCTACCTGAGAATAGGAGTCCTCCTAGCTAACATTATCCCAAACCTTAAACGATCCTTTGTCAAAAGGATCTTACATTTTGTCATCTTAGGAGAAACCCTTTATTGTAGGAGCATTGAGGGAACCTTATTGTGTTGCTTAAAAACTGAGGAAGCCTTGACTTCTCTAACTGAGGTACACAATGGCACTTGCGGTTCGCACTCGAGTGGTATGACCTTGGCTTAGAAGTTGTTGAGAGCTGAATACTACTGGCCAACAATTGAAAGAGAGGCACACAACTTTGTTAGAAGGTGTTTATAGTGCCAACAACATGGAAACCTTATTCATGCACCAGCTCAAGAGCTTCACCCTATTGTAACACCTTGGCCCTTCACATAGTGGGGGCTCGATCTCATCGAAAAAATCACACCCACCTCATCCAATGGCCACAAGTTCATCATCATCGCCATTGAGTACTTCACAAAGTTGTTCAAAGCCATTCCCATGACCTACATAACCGAAAAGAAGATATCCAAGTTCATCCCGAACTATCTCATTTGCCGATACAGTGTCCCTCAATCCATTATCTCTGATAATGGGACACCTTTCAAGAATTAGGATGTGCATGACCTTTTCCACAAATTCAATATCCAACATCTCTTTTCCACTCCATACTACCCACAAGGCAATGGCCAAGAAGAAGCTACCAACAAAACTATCTTGAAAATCCTAAAGAAAATAGTCAATGACTTTGGTCATGACTGGCATTTGCAGCTAAATCTCACCTTATGGGCCTATTGCACGAGCATTTGCATGCCAACAGGTGCCACCCCATTCTCCCTAGTCTATGGATCATAAGCCATCCTACCCATTGAGATCGAGCTCCTCTCATTCAGTATATCACTGCAAAAATTCATTACAGATGAGGAATATCAAGTTTCAAGGTTAAATGAGTTGGAATTATTAGATGAACGGTGCATGGATTCCCTCAACCATCTATAGGTCTATCAAAACTGCCTAAAACACATTTACAACAAGAAGATCAGGAGACACACCTTCCAAGTCGGTGAACTTGTGCTAAAGGAGAACCAAAAGAACATGCCAAACCTAGAGAGCAAAGGAAAATTTGACCCCAACTAGTTGGAACCTTTCATCATCACAACAAGATATAAATCAGGGGCATATCAACTATCAACACCAAAAGGCGAGCCTCTGTAGGAGCCCCTAAACCGCTCCCATCTCAAAAAAAATTATGCCTAAAATCTTGTAAGGTATAAAACCAAAAAATACAAAAAAATGTCCTGAAAAAATGGTCACCCTAATGAAAACCTGGTAAACATGCATCTTGGTGACAACAAAAAAATACAAAAATACAAAAATCCAAAAATCAGAAAAAGGATTGAAAATAGTAAATAAAAAAATCATCCTCTAGTGAAAACCACTTTGGTGGCACTTTGGACAAGTACCTTGGTGAAAACATGGAAAACAAGCGCCAAGCATAAATAAAGCAGTCTCCATCCACAAGGATCTTCATGGCCCATTCCACACACTCACTTATTACATTCCATTTATCTTTCCATCATCCATTTGTAACCATACCATAGCTTGATCTTGTGCTTGTATCATGTTCCATTATAGTACTAATTGGCATATTCCTAAGGTTAGCTTTTCCCGCCTTTATCGAAGTAGTCTATTGCATCACATTGGGGGAATGTTCCTATACCTATATTGGATCAGATTCGTGTATATTCTGGTGATCTTCCTTAAAATAAAAAAATCCAAAAGCATTCAGAAAATCATAGAAAAATCCAAAACATGTCAAAAATCTGAAAAATAAAAAATAGAGTCATCCTATCAAACTACATCATCTCTGAGCTTGAACGTAGGCAAGGTTGATCTTTGATCATCCCCCAAGACATTTTAGGTCATTCCTTTAGGCATCCATCACAATTTCAATCCGTTTGCCCATCTATTTCACATTTTAGGTCAGTCCTTTAGATGTTCGTTGCAATCTGGCAATCCGTTCTCCCATCTATTTTCATTAATCGAATCCATCGTCGGTCAAACTACGTGGTCTCTATGTGTATAACATAGGAAAAAATCCATGGATCAAGTCCCGAGACCCCTAGGATAGGTCTTTAAGTTAGTCTATTGGTCATAAATCTCGAAAATCCAAAAAATTGAAAAATCTGAAAAATCAAAATAGCCTCAAAAAATTTGAAAAAACCCAAAATGATGCACCCATCTCATCTCGCTTTCACCTAGGATAATCATCATTCCTAATAAATCGATTGTCACCTTCATCCTTTGGTGAGTCAGTCAGAAGCAAGTCTAGCAGGTTCTAAAGTGAAAGCTTAATCGTCAAAGTCTCAAAGTGTAGATCACTAAGTCAACAAGTTTATCAACTCGGAGTATCAATATCTTATCATCCAATCAATCTCATCAAAACCATGATCACAACATGTCCTAGGATGAATCCTTCCCACGATGGACATCACCATCAGGTATCTCATCTTAGTTTAGTCTTGGCTAGCGGTACAAACAACATTAGCTTGTTTATTTATTTTATCTTGGTCTTTTATGACTTATCTTATTTTGCAATAATTCCAAGGACCTCTCGATGATGTCTAAACAAAAATATTTAGACAGAAAAGAATGGGGCAATGATCATTATCTTTTCATCTACTGTGCTTGTTGGATACTCATGTAAAAGAACTTAGTCATGCGTACTTTTTTTGGTTTGTAGGGAGGGTGTTTTAGGTATCTTGTTGACCACATAGAAAGGCTTTTTGGATCCTCTTCTCATCATTCTTTTCTTCTTATTCTTCTATCTTTACTAAAATTTCTATCCAAAATTGGTGTGTTGTATCAAAATATACATGAGGCTACCCATGGCCGATGATTGTTTATACATCATCAGAATTGTCCACATCAAAGAATTATCTTTCGTCCTCTGAGCAATAGAACCACTCCTATCGCATTTTATCATGATCTCGACTGGAAAACCAAACATTTCCACTGGATCTCTCGAGGGGGCAATTTACCAGCACAATCCTTTCTGTTGGGGCAAAAATGGGGCACCTAAAAAATAAATAAATTTTTGAATTTTTATCACAATAGTTTATTCTTTGAACCAATACAACAAGTGCATTTCTTCAAAGAGGGGAAAAATGTAGACATGAAAAATATACAATTCGATCTGACACACTTGATCTTGATTACTAACATCGTTTCATCCTGAATCATCTTCTCAGCTTGTCATCACCTTTCATCCCTTAATTGAATAAATCATTATTTATCTGATTAAGTCATTCTCCTCTATTAATTAAATAAATCATTTTGTTTAATTAATCTGATCATCCCTCTTTTAATTAAATAAATCACTTTATTTAATCTCTAAATTCATATCCTTAAATTAAATAAATTAACCCTATTTAAATTAATCTAACATCATCCCCCTTTAGTTAAATAAATCAAAATATTTATTTAATTAAAGTCTAAATCATTTTCCTCTCAATCTTGATTTAAATAAATACTAAAATCTAAGTCAAAATTGTCAAATCACCTAATCTATCATTAAATTGATCAAATATTGATTAATTTAATCTCAATCACTAAAATCCTCTAGATTTTGCAACTTGCCCCAATAAATCAATTTAATTGATTTATTAATTCATCTATTTTCCCTCAACTTGGCATCAAAAGGGAATATTCTTCAAATTTGAAAAATCCCTCCAAAAGGGGATGGGTACTTCCAACAAGGCATTTAATGTCTCTTACATGTCCTTGGCCTTGATCCAAGTGACATTAACTCCATTCCTCTCTCCCTCCAACTTGCCAACTTTCAAATTCAAAATTTGAATATAATGTCATTTATTGGCACTTTGATCAAAATGTGCACAACCTTCCTCCATTCACATCTTGACAAGTGACACTTGGCCATTGGGTATTGAATGATCCCACATTTCTCAATCTTACTCATTCTTCCAAATTTGAAATCTATAAATGAGAGACTCTTCCTCTCATTTGATGATCCACAATCCAAGCAAGTATACTATACTTCATTTCATACCAATTTTTCATCATTTTCATGATTGCATAGCAAGGTTATGCCAAAAACTCATCAAGGAGCTTCAATTATCTACAAATCTTCATCAAAGTTTCCATAGGAGTTGGGAAAGGGCCAATTTCTACACATAATTGGCACCAACTCCCCCATGTGATCAAGAGTTTGCATTTTAAAATAGGATTTCATTGTGTTCTTTGTTAATTTATTCATTTTCTTTCCTATTTGAGCATTGCAAATGGATTTCATGGGGAATCCTTGTTCTTAATTGCATTTGAATCTAATTGTGTATTTGTTTCTCATGTTTGTGCAGATATTAGGATTGGGGTTCACAATCAGTGGTAGTAGGTTCGGGATCTGCTAGTGGGAAGGACGTTATCCTCCCGCTGTTTTGAGTTAGTCATTTTGGAATAGTGAAAGGTTGGCAGAAACCTGCAAAGGGTGGCCCACAAGGGATTTTCTTTTTCTACGGGTTTGGATGGTGGTCTAGAGTGTTGTGTAGGCCATTTGAAATGATGGAGCTGGGTGGAATCCTACAGATGATCCACGAGGAGAACCTAGCACTTGGTTAGGACTTAGTCATTTTGGTGAAATCTAACCTCGGACGACACTCGCAAATGTGGAACCGGGTAGGTGGAGGGATGTGATCAGACGGCCGTCAAAAATGGTGGAGCCTAGATGAAATCTCATAGATAGAAGTCTATAGTATTCAACCCACAAGAGATTTGGGACTTAGGTTTTAGCTCGGTCAAGTTCGATCGATAGTGACCATAGCGGGGCTTGCCTACCAGGAGGATGTGATCAGATGGTCATTTTGGAATGGTGGAGTTGAGGGGAATCTCACAGATGGAGGTCTGCACTTGTGGACCTGAGAGGGTCAGAGAGTTGACTCTTTGGACTTGTGAAATTTCACAAGGTTTACAATGGCCAAGCGAAAGTGACATCCCGCGGATGCGGACCTGACATAGGCGAGCATCATTTTCAAAAGTTGAATAATTTTAAGGAAAGTGACGGTGAGGAGAGGGATGTGGGCCTGAAGGGCACAAATTTTGAGCCCAAGAACAATGGAAAGAACAATAAGTTCTGTCGAACCCATATCATTTTTTTTTTTTTAGGATTTTTCAAGTTTTAAAATGTGGGTTTCGTGGGGAAGATAATTTTTCACCTAATTTCAAAGTTTTACCCAAGAACACTTAACCGTTTTTAGATTTTTAGAAGAAAAAATCATGGTGAAGGGCAACAGAAAACCTACCTTATATTTTCGCATGACTAATGATGAAAAAAATTGGCGACGATGCTCGAATCGGCAAAGGTAAGTTGTGGGCGTGATAGAGGTGAAGGCATGAGGCTCTAACATGTTCTCTACAAAAGAATGTTTGTGAAAATGATAGGTCAGCTCCACTATTTATAGGTTTTAAGACATTAAATTCCTTCATTGAATTCTCTTACGATGGACAATTAGGTCGGTGAGATGTCATTTCATTCGGAATGGTGGCAGGAAAGGTGGCGCCCATAGGGCGGAAAGTCGTCAGTGCTTAGTATTTCACAAACTTGGCATCCCGACAATGAAGGGAGTGGCAGAACCCACAAAGTGGGTGGACGTCTAGGGTTCACTGTCTAAAAATGGTGAAATCAAGGTGGAAGTCCATAGAGGGAAACCTATAGGGGCGGGCCCGCAGGGCTGAGAGGATGCCAACCCAAACTGCAAAGGGAAAACTGCCAAGCAGTTTTTGAGGGGACAAAAGACATTAAAATTTAAAGGGGGGGAACTTGGTCAACTAAA
Organism: Sequoiadendron giganteum; assembly: GCA_007115665.2. Taxonomy (NCBI): domain Eukaryota; kingdom Viridiplantae; phylum Streptophyta; class Pinopsida; order Cupressales; family Cupressaceae; genus Sequoiadendron; species Sequoiadendron giganteum. Next base: position 212,621,221 of record CM021103.1, read on the forward strand.
TATGATACTTTAAGGCTCCTTGACCAATTAGGACTCAAAAATAGGGGGCAACACAAAACAACGAAAAGCAAAAGTGACTTGGTACAAGTGAAAAGAGAGGGTCCCCATTCCGAATGGGGCGTGTGTTCTATAGGAAAAACACATACATGTAGAGGTAGCTAAATTTTGTTCAAGGTATCAGATTATTATGTTTCCTCTTTTTATACAATTTGAACAATATGTTATAAAACCTTTCATGGATGAAAAACCATAGGATTTGTAGTCATTGGATGAAATCCCTTTGGTTATTGAGAGATTTCTCACCTCAGATATTGCATTGTGCTTCAAAAAAGTTTTGTAGGAAGTTAGAGTTGATCTAAATATATTTGCATTAGCTATTTGATATAATTGTCTTATCATTTTTTTATTTCAAGTGCTTATGTTGCATAGATTGTTGTTCATTGAATTCCAATCTACAAATAAGTATTTTGTGTTAAATTATATGTCTAGGACATTACATTAGAGGATCCAATCAATGAGTATCACAAGAATCTAGTTTGTTTCTCTCCCAATTTCTCTCCTACTTGGGAAGACATTGTGATGTAAGAGAATGAAACCATTGATATATTTATTTTAAAATATAGTAAGATGGATAACATAGATGAGGATGGTAAGGTGACATTAGATCCACCATCAATAGAAGATCATTAATAAGTCATTAACTTAGTTAAGGTTATGAGCACACAATTAACTACTAGATCTCCTTTAATTATTGGAACTCCTAAGAATCCTTTAATTATTGGAACTCCTAAAATTCCTCTATTTATTGGACCTCCTAAGTCACCTCTCATTGTCGGACCTCCTAAAATTTACAAAAAAATTACTAGTAATCATGTGTTGCATCAACCAAGTTATCATGTAGTTGCTCACACATATAAAATTAGAAAGAATAAGAAAGAAAAAAATACAAAAATCCATCCCATTGCCTCAGCCATACCTCCCACCTACACCTAATATTCCTCAACATAGTGGTAAGGAATATGATATTATTGAGAAAATTCATAATACTCCAGCCAAGATTCCCCTTTTGTATTTGATTCAAAAGTCACCTACATACCACGGGATGCACCAAGAGGCTTTGTAGAGGATTGAGGTTCTAACTTTTGTTAAACCAAATGATGTAGCTGCCTTGTTTGATTGTATGCAAGTGAAAAATTTGGGTAATACATTCCCTCAACATGAATTTACATCACTTGAGATCCAAAATAAACATGAAGCCTTAATGATAAAGGTGATCATTAATAAAAATGGGTTTAGGTGTATCCTCATAAATAAAAGGTTAACTCTTAATTTTTGTATAACCAGCCTTCTAGATAGAATGGGTGTGAACAAAAATATCATAGAACTTAATGCTATTTCTATGAATGGTTTTGATAATGTTACTAGGAAACCATTAGGGATAGCCATATTACCCATTAAGGTAGGACCTATTACTTTACAAACACATGTTCATATCATACTAAGACCTCTTTCATATAATCTTCTCCTAGGTAGACTGTGGATTCATGCCATGAAGGCAATCCAATCTACTCTTCACTGTGAGATGAATTATGAATATAATAACAAGATATACATAGTTGAAACATATGAAAAAATCTATAATGCACAGATCCAAGATGAACACAACACTTCCAACTCTCTTAATACTTTGATTCCAACTTTAAAAGTAGAACCCATAAATGTCGAACACAAAAAAGAATATGTTTTACCCATGATGAAATATTTGGATGAAAATTGGGGGACATTAGATTTTACACCTTGTGTTAAAGGGGAGTCTAAAATTTCACCACTAAATCCCAAAGATTCAAGAAATGATCATAATATTGCTTCATCTTCAAATTCATGTTTTGGTGATGATTGTGGTTAATTATATTTTACACCCTCCTTTATGGGAGAGTACAAAATCTCATAAGAGAAGCCTAAGGAGTCTTGTGTTTTATCTTATTCTACATCAAAAAAGTTAAAAAAATCATCCCAAGATAGTGACGGGGGGCTCTTTAACCTTTAATTCCCTCATGAATGGAAGATGCCTAACTTTAAAAAAATTGAAAAGGATTTGTGTGCTCAAGAAAATTATTCTTAGGAGCATGTAGATACTATTTCTTCATCTATGTTGGAAGGAATTTATGGGCTTGGATGCAAATTTCTTTCTAAAAATAGATATAATACTATACCACAAAAAATATAACTCTCGACCTAGGGAAAAAGGATTCCCTATACTAAGCCCCTAGGGTTTTTCACCCTAGGAGAAATTGGTGTGTGGGAATGTCACTCTTTCCACTTGGTGGTTATGAGATTTTTGGCAGTTGCATTCAAAGGGGAGGGCTAATTGATGAAGTTTGTGATGTGTGTGTGTATTGTGTGGCTAAAACTGAAATAAAATGATACTAATCTAATATATGAAATGTAAATAAAATGAATCTAAACTAATGCAAAATAACTAGACTATATTCCCTAAATGAATGCAATACAAAAAGTAAACGGGAAATTTAAGAGATTGTGCACACGGAGATGTGACGTGGTAGATGAAAGTCTCTGGAATATTCTAGAAAATGCCTAAAATAAGGAAAGGGACACTTATGCCAAGCTGGGCGACCTAGTCCTCCTATTGGGAAAATTTGTCGAACTAGGTTTCGGGGAAAAGGGTACCCAAAAATACAAAAACCTTTTTTCAGGCTTAGCACAGGGACAAGGTTACCAATAGTGGCAACCTAGTCCTATTGATGCTTTTTGAGGATTCGGGTTTTGATTTTGTGGGTCCTAGTTGATGTTTCCCTTTTTTCCAATGGTCAATGTCTGGAACTCCCAAAAATGACCTGCAACTTGTCTCTTTGCCTCTTTCTAAGGTTTCATGCTTTGATGTGACTTGGGTGGAATATTTTTCCTTTATCCAAAACTTTTTACTTCACCAAATTTCAATATAAAACCCCCAAACACATGCAAAGACCAAGAGAATGCTGGTGTTAGGAAATAAGGGTTTTCCTAAGTCAAACCCCTTTGATGGTAGCTAAACCCAAATGAGAAACAAATCAAAGGAGAGTAAGATTGAATGATGAACTTAATGGAAACACTTACCAAACCTTTGTTGTTGATGTTCTAAAACATTTAAGGACAACTCCAATGGAGGTTTCTTGTGAAACCCTTATGCTTGAATGCTTTCTTTTGAAGTCTTGAGTGCAAGAGTACTTGAGATGAGATGTAAAACTGAGCTTGGGAGAGACAAAAATGAAAGTGAAAACCCTTATTTGTACATGTAAACCCCTAATTTCACGGAATGCAACATGATAGGCTGACACTAGGGTTTCGGAGGAAAAATTCTTGTTAGGTTTTGCTTTAAAATTACAATTTATGCCAAAAGGGACTAGATCACCCAAGGTGGCGACCTAGTCCACTTGGGAAATTTCAAGTGGTGGTCGGGAATTAAATAATGTTTAATGAATTTTATTAGGTTTGCCTCCCGAAACACACTTAAGTTAGGACTAAAATTACATTAAGAGGACAAATTAGAATAAGAAAAGGGTTAAATTAGGGGTGATAAGCCTAGATAAGTGTGAAAATGTATTACAACACTTTACAAAACTTTGTCACAAGGCTTACAAAGGGGTAAAAGGGTGTTGTTTAAGTGACTTATGTTGAAAGGGTCTTAGAAAAGTAAGGAAATGCACTACAACACTTCACATAAGCACAAAAGATCACAAAAGGAGTGATGTGAAAGAGTGGAGAGAGAGAAGGTTGGATCAAGCTTCGATTGTTTGTCTAGCTAGTTGTGGATCAAATCTAGGTTGTTTGTCTACAAAAGGAAGATATACTCACTCTGGGCTGACTAGATTTTTGTATTGTCTATCGGGTGAGAATGTTGAAATGTGGTGAGGTACATACACACAGTTGGTATGCACTCATACACAAAAGGGGTGGCTATGGGGAAATTCATGCCACTAGTTGGGCTTCCCCCTCTACCATACCAAAGTTATGCCCCTTGATAATTTTGATAAGGTGCCACAAAATAGAAGGGTGCAGTTCATGAGACAAGAAAACACTTGGATGCTTACAACCCATGAATAAGTGCAAGATGGTACCACATGAATGCAAGTTGTGTTATGTAAGGTGGCCATGTTTGCAAAAATGTAAGGTGCAAAAAGGGATGTTCAAAGGAGTCTTGTTTCATCCATGTGAGGTATTTTACTGAGGAAGCATTGCGTCTAATGTCTCCAAAAGAGGACCAATCAGAGAATTCACAACTTAGGGGATGTAGTGCATCTCATCAGGCCACTAAGAGGAATGTAATATTCTAAGATAAGTCACTTTCATGGAGGAAATTACACGCAATGTCATCCACCAAGTGAGAGACTCGTCATATGAAGTGGCAAGCCTACACTAGGAACCAAGGACAAAGAAAAATGCAAAAAGAAATAGCGCTAGTGCATGGCCCCACTTTAAAGTAATTGCTACACACTGTTCTGTGAGAAATTTCTTTAAAGTAGCAAAAGGCAAAAATGTAAAAAAGGGACCTGTGAGCAATTGCATTAAAGTAGCGAAAGGCAATTTCTTTAAAGTTCAATTTTATGTAAGATTTGATCTCCTCCTTTTGTATTTGAGTCATTTTGTGAAATAGGAATTGGACTATAGGTGAAAGTTAAATAATCTCCCATATAGATATATCACTAGGAGTCTTTTTAAGGTCCTCAACATGAGGGACTCTAACTTGAGAAAAGGGGAATGGTCTAGGAGTGGTGTGTGATCCCCTATATGTTTGAGTCACTAAGTTACAACTTAGTGGCTATGAAACATTGTTATGATTAGATTGCATCATGGATTTCAAGACATCTCATAGTTTTTTATGTGATTCACTAGTGGGAGGAGACTTAGGAGGCTCAGTAATTAAAGGAGATTCCACTTGTGTAGTCATAACTTCAAGAATCTTGTCTTTATTTGTATGATTTGGTGGTGAAGGGGATTCTAATGACACTTTATTATATTCTCCTGGGGAAGGTTTAGTGTTTGAAGGATAAATGTCAAATTTCACATTTTCCTGCACCACAATAATCTCCTTAGGAGGTATAGATGCGTAAAATATACATGCACCTGATCCTGATCTTACTAACATCAGTTTGTCCGAAATCATCTCCTTTACTAATCAATCTAATTAAATAATCTTTATTTGACTAAATTAATTATATTCCCTCTCTTAATTAAATAAATCAAATTTATCTAATTAAGTCATTCTCCTATATTAATTAAACAAATCATTTTGTTTAATTAACCATCATATCCCTCTTTAATTAAATAATTCATCTTATTTGATTAAATACCTAAAGTATTCTTATTAAATTGAATAAATTAAACCTTATTTAATTTAATCTAACATTGTACCCTTTAGTTAAATAAATCAAATCATTTATTTAATTAAATCTTTCTTCACAATTCTTGATTTAAATTAACTCATAAATTCAAGTCAAAGTTGTCACATCCCCTAATCTCTCTTTAAATTAATCAATCTTTAATTAATTTAATCTTAATTTATGTCATATCCTCTAGATAATGCAACTTGCACAATAAATCAATTACTTTGATTTATTAAATCTCCAATTTTCCCTCACATGGCATAAAAGGGAATATTCTTCCAAATTCTAAAATCCCTCCAAAAGGGGATGGGTACTTCCAAAAAGAAATTTAAAGCCTCTTACATGTCCTTGGCCTTGAGAAAAGTGACATTAACTCCATTTCCTTCTCCCTCCAACATGTCACATTCAAATTTCAAATTTGAATCTCATAGCATTTATCATGCGCATTGACCAAAATGTGCAAAACTGTCAACCATTCACATCTTGAAAAGTGGCACTTGGCCATTGGATGTTGAATGATCCCACATTGCTCAATTCCACTCTCTCTTCCGTTTTGGAAATATATAAATGAGAGACTCTTCCTCTCATTCTATTATCCACAATTTGAATGCAAAGTTACTCTCCTCACATTAAGAGCTAATTTTATCCATTTCCATCACCATAGCTAGGTTATTGTAAGTTTTCTCAAACACTCATCTTTATCTTCATCAACAAAGTGGGTCAATCTCCATAAAATAATCAAGGATTAAAAAGGAGTTGGGAAAGGGCCAATTTTGACACATGAATTGGTACCAATTCCCCCATGGGATCAAGAGTTTTCATGTTTAATTAGGATTACATTAGATTTTTCATGTTTTGTTCTTCATTTTTCCTATTTTGAGCATTTTAAATGGATTTCATGGGAAATCCTTGTTTTATCTTGCATATGAACCTAAATATGTGTTTGTTTGTTGTGTTTGTGCAGGAATAGGATTGGGGTTCACAAGAGGAAAGTTTTTAGGAGAACTACAAATCAAATGTTCTTCACATTCAAAGGTTGGTTCTTCTAAAAGAACTTCATCGCAAGGAGCGTAATGGTCAATGGTGGAGATGATATGTTTAATAAGGGGTTCCCTAGGAGAAGGGGGACAACTAATATACTCATGACTTTCATCGATTGTATCTTCTATCGACAGAGTATCATCTTCATACCTAGGAGAGATACTAGGAGAAGGAAAAGTGTTATTTTCATGATTCGTTATGGTTGTGTTGTCTTGTTTGTTAAGAGAGGTAAGAGGAGAGAAACAACTAGGATTCTCATAACTCTCATTAATTGGTACTTTTGACACCATAACCTCTACATCACCAAGAGTAGAGAGATTAGGGGAAGAATGAATATGATTGTTCGTAATGTCCAAGGTTGTATTCTCTATCACTAAAATGCTCTCATAGGGATGGGGGGGGAGGGTTCTTAGCATATCTAGATTTGTATGATACTAGAATTGTTTCAACAAAAATTTAAAATACATGTAACCATTGCATGCACCATTACATCAATATAAACAATGTGGATACAAATATACATAACATTTTTATCTAATGTATGCTATGTTTGAAGAATGTAAACAATGTATATGAAAGACTGAAAAGTACTTTTAGAAAACTTATGCATAGGTTTATGAATGTAAACATTGTATAAGAAAAAATAAAAGGTATTTTTATAAATTTTAAGCACAATTTCAGAAATGTAATCATTTTGCAGATCTAATGATGAAGGTATATCAAGAATGACCACCCTAAATTGATGATTTTGAGTGAGAAGCCTAAAACCTATGTTCTCATAACTTTCCAGACTTATAGTATATGCTGCTAGGAGGTCTAGGAAGCACATAAATAAGGTTTTTGATGCTGTAATAGGTAGTGAAAAATGTGAACTAGGACTAGGTCGCCCAGAATGGCAAATTAGACACAGTAGGGATTTTTGCAAATTTTCTGAGTGGTTTTGATGTATTTTAGGCTATATAATGCAATCCTAAGATGTAAATGCACATTTTTAGATATTTTAAATGAAATTATATATGAAAAAATGCAAACTAACATGAGTTTTCACTAATGAAATATTTTATGAACCCTAGGATGCAAACAATGCAAATTTTGAATGCAATGCAAGCTATCTCCTAAGATAAAATAAAATCAAAAACTTAACAAGTGTTGGATAGTTGGGTTCAGCAAAATGAACCACCAAAAAGATATAGGCTAACAAGGGAAAGAGGATTCCCCTTACTAGGCCCCTAGGGTTTTTCACCCTAGGAGCAATTCGTGCATGGGAATGGCACTCTTTCCGCTTGGTGGTTATGGGATTTTTGGCGGTTGCATTCAAAGGGGAGGGATGATTGATGAAGGTTGTGATGTGTGTGTGTATTGTGTGGTTGAAACTGAAATAAGAGGATAATAATCTAATGTATCAAATGTAAATAAAGTGAATCTAAACTAATGCAAACTAACTAAACTATATGCCCTAAATGAATGCAATACAAAAAGTAAATGGGAAAGTTAGGATCTTCTGCACTTGAAGATTTGATGTGGCAGATGAAAGGCTTTGGAATATTTTGGAAAATTCCTGAAATCAGCAGAGGGACACTTACGCCAAGTTGGATGATCTAGTCCTCTTGTCAAGAAAATCTGACAGACCAGGTTTCAAGGAAAAGGGTACCCAAAAATGCAAAAACCCTTTTTTAGGCTTAGCACAGGGACAAGTTTTCCAATAGTGGTGACCTAGCAATCTTGATGCTTTCCGAGGATTCGGGTTCTGATTTTGTGTGTCTCGATTGATGTTTTGCCTTTTCTGTCACAATCTATGTCTAAAACTCTTGAAAATGACCTGCAACTTGTCTCTTTGCCTCTTTCTAGGGTTTGATGCTTTGATGTGACTTGGGTGGAATGTTTGTACTTTCTCCAACACTTTTTACTTCACCTAATCTGAATATAAAACTTGCAAACACATACAAAGACCATGATAATGTTAGGGTTATGAAATAAGGGTTTGCCTAAGTCAAACCCCTTTGATGGTAGCTAAACCAAAATGAGAAACAAATCAAAGGAGAATAATATTGAATGATGAACTTAATGGAAACACTTACCAAAAAATTATTGTTGGTGTTCTACAACATTTAAGGAAAACTCCAATGAAGGTTTCTTGTGAAACCCTTGTGCTTGAATGCTTGCTTTCGAAGTCTTGAGTGCAAGAGTACTTGAGATTAGATGTAAAAATGAGATTGGGAGAGAGAAAAATGAAGGTGAAAACCCTTATTTGTACATGTAAACCCCTAATTTTCCTTAAATGCAACATGATAGGCCGACACTAGGGTTTTGGAGGAAAGATTCTTGTTAGGTTTTGCTTGAAATTTGGAATTTATGCCAAAAGTGACTAGGTCACCCAAGGTGGTGACCTAGTCCACTTGGGAAATTTCAAGTGGTGGTCGAGAATTAAATAATGTTTAATGAATTTTATTAGGTTTGCCTCCTAAAACACACTTAAGTCAGGACTAAAAGTACATTAAGGGGAAAAGTTAAAATAAGAAAAGGGTTAAATCTGGGGTGATAAGCCTAGATAAGTGTGAAAATATTTTACAACACTTTACAAAACTTTTTCACATGGGTTAGAAAGGGGTAAAAGGGTGTTATTTAAGTTAATTATGTTGAAAGGGTCTTAGAAAAGTAAGGAAATGTACTACAACATTTCACAAAACCTTAGTAAAACACCATTAGGTTATTGTTGAATTGCAAGCTTACAAGACTAAATCAAGGTAAAACAAGGCCAAAATCCAAGGGAAAAGGCCAAAATGAATGAAAAAGTGATAAAGACTACACTTTATGGTGACACATTTAGCCCCCACTTTAGTGATAGTATGAACTTACTTCAAACTCACACTAAAGTAGCTATATCATGTGTGCCGAGCAGGATCTAATGTAATCATGCTAGTAAGGTGAGATGGCTATGATCAAGAGGGATGATCAAGCCCCCAAGATCAAGATCCCATGGAAAACTAAACATAAGCACAAAATATCACAAAAGGAGTGATGTGAAAGAGTGGAGAGAGAGAAGGTCAGATCAACCTTTGATTGTTTGTCTAGCTAGTTGTGGATTAGATCTAGGTTGTTTGTCTGCAGAAGGAAGATGTACTGACTCTAGGCTGACCAGAATTTTTTATTGTCTGTCTAGTGAGAATTTTGAAATGTGGTGTGGTACATACACATGGTTGGTATGCACTCATACACAAAATGGGTGGCTATGGGGAAAGTAATGCCACTAGTTGGGCTTCCCGCTCAACCATACCAAAGTTACGCCTCCTGATAATTTTGATAAGGTGCCAGAAAATAGAAGGGTGCGATTCATGAGATAAAAAAAGCATTGGATGCTTAGAACCCATGAATAAGTGCAAGATGGTACCACATGAATGCAAGGTGGCCATGTTTGGACAAATGCAAAAGTTCAAAATGCAAAATGCAAAAATGTAAGGTGTAAAAGGGGATGTTCAAAGGAGTCTAGTTTCATTCATGTGAGGTATTTTAATTAGGAAGAATTGCATCTAATGTATCCAAAAAAGGACCAATCAGAGAATTCACAATGTAGGGGATGTAGTACGTTGCATCAGGCCACTAAGAGGAATGTAATATTCTAAGATAAGTCACTTTCATGGAGGACATTACATGCAATGTCATCCACCAAGTGAGAGACTCATCATATGAAGTGGCAAGGCTTCACTAGGAACCAAGGACAAAGAAAAATTCAAAAATAAATAGTGGTAGTGCATGCCCCCACTTTAAAGTAATTTCTACACACTGTTTTGTGAGAAATTTCTTTAAAGTAGCGAAAGGAAAAAATGTAAAAAAGGACCTGAGAGCCTACTTGGAAAGCCCTATGTCAAGTGAGATGTTTCCAAGAATGGATCCATCATGGAACGGATAGTATGTCACATGCGAGTTAACCTAAGACATTTCATCCACATCTCAATCTTCCTCTTGTATGTTCATGAGATGTTAAAATCTATTCAAAAGATGTAACGATAAGTGACATACTAGGACAAGGCTAATGAACCCCTTGCCCCCACTTAGTGCAGGGAAAAGGTGAGCCAAAGGGGATGAAGGCATGTTATAGTTAAATAAATTAGGTGCCCCACAGAAGGGAGGGCACCAAGCTCCATGAGATTCTTGAAGTTTATTGTTGGAAGGAAAGGGAGAAGAGGGAGGGAACCCTAAATATTTCTTGAAAGAGTATGATATGTCATTTTGAAACATGTGTTCATTACATCCACGTGTAGGAAGGATATGGTGGCCTATACCATAACAGTCTTCCAAGTTAGATGAAGGGGTTGGGTGCTTTGGAAAAGGATTGGTTTCTATACCTAAACACAAATCATTTTTAGTGTTATGCGTTGTTCCTTCATGAGGGATGGGGGTTATATATCCACCATCACCGTAATGGGATAATGTTGTTGATGTAGAACCAACTTGAGTAGAAAATACATAGGGTGGTTTTGGTGTAGGTTGTGAGGTTTCATACTCTCCTTTAAAGTGAGGCATAAGACCCCAATCATTACTAGAACTAGTATCTAAAAATGAATTGTTTGTATGTGACTCTTTGGACCAAGAGGGTGATATTTTGGAAATGTTATTGAAAGGAGGTGTAGAATATATAAACCCCTAATGATAACAAAAGATTTTAGTTGTAGGTGAAGGATTGGCATCAACTTGGATAAGTTGAGATCTAAGAGTGAAAGGAGTTGGGGAGTTGGAAATGTTGGTATCAGTTGATTCATAGCTTTGTGCATCTGCATCAACCACGTATATCTTGTAATTGTGTTCAAATTTCATTATATGATGAAGGGTAGATGGGACTCCTCATATAGAATGAATCCAAGGTATACCTAGGATAATATTGTATAGAAGGGGTCCTTGCATGATATGGATAGGAGTAGGCAACACTGTTGGTCTGACTTTGATAGGTAATGTGATAATCCCTAGTGGTTTCCTATTAATATTGTCGAAGCCACGAATATGAACATCATTATGTTGAATAATATTTTTGTCCATGCCAAGTTTGTGAAGGAGATCCATTCTATAAACATTAATTTTTGATCCATTGTCAATAAGAGTGTGCCTGACTAGAGTTTTATTAATGATCACCTTTATCAAAAAGGGATCATTCTTGTTTTGAACCTCAAGTGAGGGCAATTCATGTTTAGAGAATGTGATGTTAGATTGGGTCACTTGCATGGGATGAGAGGGGGGTTGATATTGTTTTATTTTAAGTAATATTTTATCTCCTCCTATATTTGAGTCATTTTGTGAAATAGGAATTTGACTATAGGTGAAAGTTCAATAATCTCCCATACAGATATCTCATCAGGACTCTTTTTAAGGCCCTCAACATGAAGGACTCTAACTTGAGAAAAGGGGAATGGTCTAGGAGTGGTGTGTGATCCCCTATATGTTTGAGTCACTAATTTACAACTTAGTAGCTATGAAACATTGTTATGATTAGATTGCATCATGGATTTCAATATATCTCTTAGTTTTTTATGTGATTCACTAGTGGGAGGAGACTTAGGAGGCTCAATAATTAAAGGAGATCCCACTTGTGTCATCATAACTTCAAGAATCTTGTCTTTATTTGTATGATTTGGTGGTGAATGGGATTCTAATGACACTTTATTATCTTCTCCAGGGGAAGGTTTATTGTTTGAAGGATAAGTGTCAAGGTTCACACGTTATTGTACCATGATAGTCTCTTAGGAGGTGTAGATGCGTAAAATATACATGCACCTGATCCTGATCTTACTAACATCAGTTTGTCCTAAATCATCTCCTTTACTAATATTTATTTGATTAAATTCATCATATTCCCTCTCTTAATTAGATAAATCAAATTTATCTGATTAAGTCATTCTCCTCTATTAATTGAACAAATCATTTTGTTTAATTAACCATCATATCCCTCTTTAATTAAATAATTCATCTTATTTGATTGAATCCCTAAAGTATTCTTATTAAATTGAATAAACTAAACCTTATTTAATTTAATCTAACATTTTCCCCTTTAGTTAAATAAATCAAATCATTTATTTAATTAAATCTTTCTTCACAATTCTTGATTTAAATTAACTCATAAATTCAAGTCAAATTTTTCACATCCCCTAATCTCTCTTTAAATTAATTAATCTTTAATTAATTTAATCTTAATCTGTTTCACATCCTCTAGAGAATGCAACTTTCACAATAAATCAATTACTTTGATTTATTAAATCTCATATTTTCCCTCACATGGCATAAAAAGGGAATATTCCTCCAAATTCTAAAATCCCTCCAAAAGGGGATGGGTACTTCCAAAAAGGAACTTAAAGCCTCTTACATGTCCTTGGCCTTGAGCAAAGTGACATTAAATCCATTTCCTTCTCCGTCCAACATGTCACATTCAAATTTCAAATTTGAGTCTCATAGCATTTATCATGCGCATTGACCAAAATGTGCACAACCGTCAACCATTCACATCTTGAAAAGTGGCACTTGGCCATTGGATGTTGAATGATCTCACATTCCTCAATTCCACTCTCTCTTCAATTTTGGAAATCTATAAATGAGAGACTCTTCCTTTCAATCTATCATCCACAATTTGAATGCAAAGTTACTCTCCTCACATTAAGAGCTAATTTTATCCATTTCCATCACCATAGATAGGTTATTGCAGGTTTTCTCAAACACTAATCTTGTTCTTCATCAACAAAGTGGGTCAATCTCCATAAAATAATCAAGGCTTACAAAGGAGTTGGGAAAGGGCCAATTTCGACACATCAATTGGCACCAATTCCCCCATGGGATCAAGAGTTTTCATGTTTAATTAGGATTACTTTATATTTTTCATGTTTTGTTCTTCATTTTTCCTATTTTGAGAATTGTAAATGGATTTCATGGGGAATCCTTATTTTATCTTGCATGTGAACCTAAATATGTGTTTGTTTGTTGTGTTTGTGCAAAAATAGGATTGGGGTTCATAGGAGGAAAGTTTTCAAGAGAACTACAAATCAAATGTTCTTCACGTTCAAAGGTTGGTTCTTCTAAAAGAAATTCATCGCAAGGAGGGTAATGGTCAATGGTGGAGATGATATGTTTAATAAGGGGTTCCCTAGGAGAAGGGGTACAACTAAGATATTGATGACTTTCATCGATTGTATCTTCTATCAACAAAGTATCATCTTCACACCTAGGAGAGATACTAGGAGAAGGAAAAAAATTATTGTCATGATTCCTTATGGTGGTGTTGTCTTGTTTGTTAAAAGAGGTAAGAGGAGAGAAAAAACTAGTATTCTCAAAACTCTCATTAATTGATTATTCTGACACCATAACCTCTGTATCACCAAGAGGAGATAGATTAGGGGAAGAACAAATATGATTATTCGTAATGTCCAAGGTTGTATTCTCTATCACTAAAACGATCTCATAGGGAGGGGGGGAAAGGGTTATTAGTATATCTAGATTTGTATGATACTAGAATTGTTTGAACAAAAGTTACAAATACATGTAACCATTGCATGCACCATTTCATTAATATAAACAATGTGGATACAAATATACATAACATTTGTATCCAATGTATGCTAGGTTTGAAGAATGTAAACAATGTATATGAAATAATGAAAAGTACTTTTAGAAAACTTATGCATAGGTTTATGAATGTAAACATTGTATAAGAAAAAGTAAAAAGAATTTTTATCAATGTTAAGCACAATTTTGGAACTATAATGATTTTTTAGATCTAATGATGAAGGTATATCAAGAATGACCACCCTAAATTGATGATTTTGAGTGAGAAGCCTAAAACCTATGTTCTCCTACCTTTCCAGAATTATAGTATATGGTACTAGGAGGTATAGGAAGCAAATAAATAAGGTTTTTGATGTTGTAATAGGTAGTGAAAAATGTGAACTGTGACTAGGTCACCCAAAATGGCGAATTAGTCCCAGTAGGGATTTTTGCAAATTTTTTGAGTGGTTTTGATGTATTTCAGGCTATATAATGCAATCCTAAGATGTAAATGCATAGTTTTTGACATTTTAAATCAAATTACATATGAAAAAATTCAAACTAACATGAGTTTTCACTAATGAAATATTTTATGAACCGTAGGATGCAAACAATGCAAAGTTTGAATGCAATGCAAGCTATCTCCTAAGATGAAATAAAATCAGAAACTTAACAAGTGTTGGATAGTCGGGTTCACTACAATGAACCACCAAAAAGATATAGGCTAACAAGGGAAAGAGGATTCCCCTTACTACGCCCCTAGGGTTTTTCACCCTAGGAGCAGTTCATGTGTGGGAATGTCACTCTTTCCACTTGGTGGTTATGGGATTTTTGGCGGTTGCATTCAAAGGGGAGGGCTGATTGATGAAGGTTGTGATGTGTGTGTGTATTGTGTGGTTGAAACTAAAATAAAATGATAATAATCTAATGTATCAAATGTAAATAAAGTGAATCTAAACTAATGCAAAATAACTAAACTATATTCCCTAAATGAATGTAATACAAAAAGTAAATAGGAAAGTTAAGATCTTGTGCACTTGAAGATTTGATGTGGTAGATGAAAGGCTTTGGAATATTTTTGAAAATTCTTGAAATCAGCAGAGGGACACTTACGCCAAGTTGGATGATCTAGTCCTCCTGTCAAGAAAATATGCCACACTAGGTTTCGAGGAAAAGGTACCCAAAAATGCAAAAACCCTTTTTCAGGCTTAGCATAGGGACAAGGTTGCCAATAGTGGTGACCTAGTCATCTTGATGCTTTTTGAGGATTCAGGTTCTGATTTTGTCTGTCCCGATTGATGTTTCCCTTTTTTTGTAGCAGTTTATGTCTAAAACTCCCGAAAATGACCTGCAACTTGTCTCTTTGCCTCTTTCTAGATTTTGATGCTTTGATGTGACTTGGGTGGAATGTTTGTACTTTCTCCAACACTTTTTACTTCACCAAATCTGAATATAAAACCTACAAACACATGCAAAGACCAAGAGAATGTTGGAGTTATGAAATAGTGGTTTGCCTAAGTCAAACCCCTTTGATGGTAGGAAAACCCAAATGAGAAACAAATCAAAGGAGAGTAAGATTGAATGATGAAACTATTGGAAGCACTTACCACACCTTTGTTGTTGATGGTCTACAACATTCAAGGATAGATCTAATGGAGGTTGGTTTTGAAACCCTTGTGCTTGAATGCTTTCTTTGGAAGTCTTGAGTGTAAGAGTACTTGTGATGTGATGTAAAAATGAGCTTGGGAGAGAGAAAAATGAAGGTGAAAACCCTTATTTGTACATGTAAAACCCTAATTTTCCTGAAATGCAATAGGATAGGTTGACACTAGGGTTGTGGAGGCAAGATTCTCGTTAGGTTTTTCTTTAAATTTGAAATTTATGCTAAAAGGAACTAGGTTGCCCAAGGTGGTGACCTAGTCCACTTGGGCAATTTCAAGTGTTGGTCAAGAATTAAATAATGTTTAATGAAGTTTATCAGGTTTGCCTCCCGAAACACACTTAAGTCGGGACTAAAATTATATTAAGGGGACAAATTAGCATAAGAAAAGGGTTAAATTAGGGATGATCAGCCTAAATAAGTGTGAAAATATATTACAACACTTTGTCACAAGGCTTAGAAAGGGGTAAAAGGGTGTTGTTTAGGTGAATTATGTTGAAAGGGTCTTAGAAAAGTGAGGAAATGTACTAAAACACTTCACAACACCTTAGTAAAACACTGTTAGGTTATTGTTGAATTGCAAGCTTACAAGACTGGATCAAAGTAAAACAATACCAAATTCTAAGGGAAATGGCCAAAATGAGTTAAAAAGTTCCAAAGAATACACTTTTTGGTGACACAAATACAAACATGAAACAAAATACTAAGGATCAAGTGAAATATATACCGTAGTTTTCCAAGCAAGGTCTAGGTTTCCAAACTTCATCCCCATCTTCATTGAATGCTTTATCATCTATTGTATGTATGGCATCTTGTGGTAAGTGAGAAATATTTTCTTCATAAGAGAAAGGAATGTCTTATACTATTGGGAAAGAGCATATTTTGTTGACGCTTCTATACTCCCGCTTCATTACTCTTCCTTTGAAAACACAAAATAAATTTAATAAATCATTTTATGCATATCATCGAGTGCATGGTCATTCTACTAATGAATGTTAGGCATTGAGTAATAAAATTAAACAACATAAGGATTGAGCTCTTCCATGTGATGATGCATCCAATTAATCTAAATAATAATGATCTTTATTATGTGGTATTTCTCTTCACTATCTGGCATGTGTAGCTTTATGTTTTTGCTCATCGTCATTAATGGTGGTATAATCTTAAGTGCAACCATATTTTTCATGGCAGAAATATAATAGCCTATTGCATGGTTTTCCTTGTGTTCTCACTTCCTGTGTGGGAATGCCACTCTTTCCGCTTGGTGGTTATGGGATTTTTGGTGGTTGCATTCAAAGGGGAATGCTGATTGATGAAGGTTGTGATGTGTGTGTGTATTATGTGGTTGAAACTAAAATAAAATTATAATAATCTAATGTATGAAATTTAAATAAAGTGAATCTAAACTAATGCAAACTAACTAAACTATGCCCTAAATGAATGCAATACAAAAATTAAATGGGAAAGTTAAGATCTTGTACACTTGGAGATTTGATGTGGTAGATGAAAGGCTTTGAAATATTTTTGAAAATTCCTGAAATCAGCAGAGGGACACTTATGCCAACTTGGGCGACCTAGTCCTCCTATCGAGAAAATCTACCAAACTAGGTTTCGAGGAAAAGGGTACCCAAAAATGCAAAAACCCTTTTTCAGTCTTAGCATAGGGACAAGGTTGTGAATAGTGGTGACCTAGTCATATTGATGCTTTTTGAGGATTTGATTTCTGATTTCGTGTGTCCCGATTGATGTTTCCATTTTTTGTAGCAGTCCATGTCTAAAACTCCTAAAAACAACCTACAACTTGTCTCTTTGCCTCTTTCTAGGGTTTGATGCTTTGATGTGACTTGGGTGGAATTTTTGTACTTTATCCAATACTTTTTACTTCACCAAATCTGAATATAAAACCTGCAAACACATGCAAATACCAAGAGAATGTTGGGGTTATGAAATAGTGGTTTGCCTAAGTCAAACCCCTTTGATGGTAGCTAAACCCAAATGAGAAATAAATCGAAGGAGAGTAAGATTGAATGATGAACTTAATGGAAACACTTACCAAACCTTTTTTGATGATGGGCTACAACATGCAAGGATAAATCTAATGTAGGTTGGTTGTGAAACCCTTGTGCTTGAATTCTTGCTATGGAAGTCTTGAGTGTAAGATTACTTGTGATGAGATGTAAAAATGAGCTTGGGAGAGAGAAAAATGAAGGTGAAAACCCTTATTTGTACATGTAAAACCCTAATTTTCTTGAAATGCAATATGATAAGCTGACACTAGGGTTTTGGAGGCAAGATTCTTGTTAGGTTTCGCTTTAAATTTGAAATTTATGCTAAAAGGAACTAGGTTGCCCAAGGTGGCAACCTAGTCCACTTGGGAAATTTCAAGTGGTGGTTGAGAATTAAATAATGTTTAACGAAGTTTATCAAGTTTGCCTCCTGAATCACACTTAAGTCGGGACTAAAAGTACATTAAGGGGACAAATTAGCATAATAAAAGGGTTAAATTAGGGGTGATAAGCCTAGATAAGTGTGAAAATGTATTACAACACTTTACAACTATAATACCCCTCTGTTTTGCTCCTTATTCGGTTTGCTTTATGTTATGTTTGGTTGCAGTTATTTTTATACTGGATAGATTTTGTTATGATATATTGTTTGCTACTATTGAGTGACAACTATTATTGTGTGATGTGTTGATCTAATTATTGTTTCACATGCATTATGGATTAATGATGTTGTAGAGTTAGCATGAGATGTTATTATGAGACTATTGAAATTATGATGGAAGTGTCAGTTTCGATGAGTCTATTGGTGAAGAAGATGGGTTCGCATCACTCCCTTGCGAGTGCCCTACGAATTTGTAATTCCTTCTTCACGGTGTGTATTATATGTTGGATATATTGTATGATGTTGTTTACTTGGTTGTAGGATTGCAGGTACATGACATCGACTCCACCTGGGTTCATAGGTTTGAGCGTGTCGATCCAACGGTTAAGTTGAACGAGAGATAGTAGCTAAGTAACATGTGTCAAGTTTACACCCTAGCCTTAGTGTGTCGTCACTCGTGTGTGTCAAGTCATTGTCGATCTTGCTTTAATGTTATTTAATTCTGAAGAATTCCTGATTTGGAAATAGATATTTAGAATAATTGCATTTAAATCATGTTGATGATTGTTTAATTTAAAGTATTATATTTATTTATATTATTTTAAATAAAATTTGTATATTAGATTATTGGAAATAAAATTATAAACGTATGGAGAAATTATTGTTTATTCTAAAATGACATGTTAAAGTTTAATTGAAGGAGTTAAATATTTGATTTAAAGAATGCATAATTTAAGATTTAATTGTGAAATTTAAATTCATGTGTAAAAGGTCCAATTATTAATTTGATTTAATTGGAAAAATATATATATGATATTGGGTTATAGTCCAAATATTGATCTTATTTTAACACAATAAGTTATGGAAGAGACCAAATGTTAATTTGATTAATTTTATAATGATTTAATTTGCAAAGGCAATTGGTTATTTAATTTAAAGCGAAATGTTTTGAGTTATAGTTGAAAATACTTATTTTGTTAAGAGTAATTAAAGAATTAAATATTAGTGTAATTTCTCCCTATCTGAAAAGATGAATTCTTAATTCAGTTTTATCGATATAATTAATTACGTAATGAATTGTAGAAATTAGAAGAGTTAGTTGTGTATCTGAAAGAAATATTTTTATTGGAACTGATTAGTATGCATAATTCAGTTTAATAGGAAAAAAGGTATTTTATATTAAATAATTAAATCATTTGAGTTAGTTGGAAAACGAAAGGAATCCAGTTAATAGAGAATTGATGTTAGTTTTAGAAGTAAACATTGAAATTGATTTAAATTGTTTAAATTAGTATTTCTTATATTTGTAGATTGAAGATACTTGTTTAATTATTTCATTTAAGTTGAAAGAGAAAAAGTTGTATATTATTGGAAATAGAGATTTTAAAGGATAAAATTAGAATGCGTGGTATAGATTTTGGATAGAAAATTTGAATATAGTATTTGCAATAGTTTATGTTGTATTAGACATAAATTTAGGAACTAATTATATTAGAAAAGACAAATATTTGTTTTGTTTCATTTATTTCCATTGAGCAATTTTAATCGTTCTGATTGGAATATTAAAGAATATATATAATTAAATTTATTAATATATATATTTGGTGTCTATATAATATGGAGCATATATATATATATATTAAGGGTAAATTTATTATCGTATTTTATTTTAATAAGATGCATGCAATATATTATTGAATAGAGATTTAAAAATGGTTTGATTACTGTATATGGGAAAATGGATAGAGAAACAATATTTTATGATATTAAAGGGATTGAATGTTTTAAATAGAAAATTGAATGAGATGTAAGATTTGGTTAAGAAATGGAAAGAGTTTACTTGCATGGATTTGTGTCGATTTAAAGGTAAATTAAGAAATTGTTTATATTGTTGAGGCAAATGGCTATTTTAATTTATTATATTTCAAGTAGAACAATTAATTTATTGTGAATGAAATATGAAGGAGATATGGATTTAGTATATCCAAAAAGAGTAATGCTCTTGTGATTGCCTTAAATGTTCTAGTTCTCTGTATTTTGTAAGGGGATGTAAGTTCAAATTGTTTAAGATTTCTTATAATGGAAATAGAAATATGGGTATATGATTATTTGAGTTAACCTTGTAAGTGTGTCTTTGACCTTGTTAATGTTACCTATTGAATGAATATGGATTTAGGAAATCCAAATATTAGATTTGATTTATGACTTGAATGCTTTTGTTGCTATGAAGTCAAGTTACATTGTGGGTTTTGGGATCTAGTGTTAGTCCTAAATTATAAGTCTTCTAGAAGAACTTAGAGGATAAGGGTTGTTGAATCTTTATGCCATCTAGTTGTTTTCCCTTGGGTAGTGCATGGCGTCCTTTCAGTTTTACCCGATTTTCATGAATAGGGATGTTTTGGTACCTCCTGTGAAAGGAGTGGACTATGTGTTTGTTGCCTCCAAGATGTTTGGAGTGGTTATGATTCTTAGGTTGTATTCTCTTGAGATTCCCTTGGTGATTGGTACTTGTATACATGTATTGTTCTCTGAACATACTTGGTTGATTTTATGTCTGGAAGCAAAGTGACCTATGTCAGTGATATTAGTGTTGTACCTGAGTTGTACTCATTTGGTTCATTTGTTTGGTTATGTCAATATGAGTCTACCTTGGGTTAGTGATTGTGGATCTTTGTCCTTGTTACATTATTACTATCTCTTAGCATGGGGCGTGGGCCTTTGGGTACCACATGGTTGGGTGGAACATGCACCAAAACCATTGGGTCCCCCTTGATCTTCAGTTCATGGAGGCGAGACATCCAGATGGACAACTCATGATTTTATTGTATTTTCTTGCATTGTAATATGTCTATTTTTATAAGTTATTTTATCCCTGTTATGTTTATGAAGTGAGATTATGTAATTGTTATACTTTTGTACTATTGTCTCATTCTAAGAATGAGGGATGTAACTATTGGATTAAGTTAATGTTTATCGGATTGTATCTTGGATGTTCATCTTGTTATGTTATGTGGTATTCTTATGATGTATGATGTTTATTTCATAAAGTATTTATTGCTATGGTTTATGTAAGATGTATGTGTGGGTTTAAGTAATCCTAACCTAGTAGCCTTAGAGGTTGTTGTTAATTAGTAAGTGAATGTGTATGTTATTACACTTTATATAAAAAAAATTGGTTCACTCAAGTTGTTAATTACAACTTTCTTTAGGGTTACTTGGCAAGGCATTACACATGGTATCAGAGCCTGGGTTTAAACACTGGGTTCTCTGGGTACATTTGTGCCCACTATGTTTCTCCTGTGATTTGTTAGTAGAGTGTTAAGTGATCACGTGTTCATGGTTTTTACTTTAACATGATATACTCTGTTAAAGAGAGTAGCGTGTTAGTAACCTGATATAAGGTTATGGTTGGGTAATGTTATGAATCCTATGAGATATGGAATGGGATATTCCTATGGGATTATGTATGTAGTTGTACCCCCCTTGTAAATGTAATAAACCAGTAACTGTATCTTGTTTGAACGTTGTGGAAACCCATACTTGCTTTGTGTGTCCATGTGATCGTGATATTTGGTACACATCCATGGGAAAAAGTTGCATTTTGGTGTGGGTTTTACCATACCATTATGTGTGTTTGCATGTTTGTTACCTAATTAAGGGCTAACCTAGGTGTGGTTGAAACTTATATATAAGAGTAACCAAAAGTAGCACTTTTTCTTTTAGTTCTCTAGATCCTTAATCCGTGAAGGGATAGTAGCAGCCACAAGTTGCTTGGGGTGGAGTGTGCAGCATACACATAATGTGACGTAGAGCATCTTAGCTCAACCAATCCTGAGGAAACGTACCCACTACTTTCCCTTATGATGGATCAAGATAATTGATCCATATGTGTTAGCCTAATCCCCACAGATTTGAGTATAGCAGCATGGTTTGTTATTTATGCCTAGACGTCCGTAGAGGTGATGATCTAACATTAGTGAGTTAACCTCGTCTATATGAGAGGTGAAGCTTGATAGCCCCATAGTGATATTATCATATTGCAATATGTATATGTACTGTATCTGCATGTGTTCTGACATGATGCAAGAGATACAATGCCACACCCCACTCATGTTCTGACATAGTGATGGTGATGATGTCGTGTT
Organism: Sequoiadendron giganteum; assembly: GCA_007115665.2. Lineage (NCBI taxonomy): Eukaryota > Viridiplantae > Streptophyta > Pinopsida > Cupressales > Cupressaceae > Sequoiadendron > Sequoiadendron giganteum. The sequence goes on from CM021103.1 coordinate 212,643,573, forward strand.
ACACAATGCCACGTGCTTAGACACGTGAAGGCACATTATGAGATTTTCTTTGATAGCCTACTTGTACGATGAGCATTATGGGGCCTCGAACACTTGTAGAGGGATCCTCATGGTTGCCTTGACCATGTTGGTCAAGTAGCATATGAGTAGATCCTAGCCATGTATACCTCTGGCTTCAGTGAGTTCCTATGTGTGTCTTCTCCATGAGGTATCGCGAGTGGAGTGTGTTCTGTGCGTGCCTATTCTGCGGACCCTCAGACACATTGCCACATGGCATATGATTAGTCAGTGTCTTCCCCGGCTGGCGTGTGACCAGGTAGAGTGACGATGTTTTATTAGTCGTGGATACACTCTAGATCATGTGGAGGGTGTGCTCATTCCGCACCACATGAGGGCTATTATCATTCTAGCCGGACGTTGTTTCCTCCTTCCTCGTTGGTGGCTAGTATTTAGTCACATAGTGTTGTATAGTGCAATTTTAAAGATTGTGAACTTTCTTTCGGTTATTGATGATTTTTCACTTGATTGTGAGGGCCGACACTTTGTTTATAATTGATTGTGAAGGTTTAGCCACAACTTGTGATCTTATTTTCTTATAACCTTAATGGTTATATATTTGATTTAGTGTTGAAATTGTGCTCATTTATTGCCTTATTGTTGAAATTGAACTTTAATTTGATCATTTTTATGAACTTGGTGGCTAAACTAGTTATCTTTGTTGTTTTCAATGTCAGTTATGTGTCGTATTGTGATTCCTCTCCAAGGACGTATGAGGCGAACTTGGTGAGAGTATATGAGGAAGTAGACACATGAAATGTTGAGGATGGGGGTATGTGAGCCTGTTATGCAGCTATGACCCACTACTCACCTATGTGTGATGACTATCTCTTGGAGGCTAATCACCTTACACAACAAGAGATAGGTCATGGTGGTCTTGTTTGGATGGTTTCACCTTATGTAGGACCTAACACCATCAAGCCACTGATGGTGATGTTGATATATTTGAGATGGTTATATGTTCTTGATTCATGGATTCTTCTATCATGGATGGTATGCTGCTTTCTGGTGTCCAGATGGACCCTTATGTAGCCTTGTGATGATTCCCAGTGATGTGTACTGGTGCATATGTGTATTAAGTATGTTAATCCATGGTTATGTGTTTTTTGGAGACTTGGTTGGTGGTTGCTTCACCATGTTGTCTTGTTTGGATTGACAGTGTACATGGCTGAGTTGTTTACGGCATGGGTTGTCGTTGTTTATGTGTTGAGGTATGGAGTGGTTCAGTTGGAACCTTTGGCTATGTGTGATTGTATGGAGTTTTCTCTAGGGGTAGTTGCAGGCTTCTAGGAGTAAGCCTCATCTTTGGGGGGGAGAATGTAATACCCCTCCATTTTGCTCCTTATTCGGTTTGCTTTATGTTATGTTTGGTTGCAGTTATTTTGATACTGGATACATTTTGTTATGATGTTTTGTTCGCTACTATTGAGCGACAATTATTATTGTGTGATTTGTTGATCTAATTATTGTTTCACATGCATTATGGATTAATGATGTTGTAGAGTTAGCATGAGATGTTATTATGAGACTATTGAAATTATGATGGAAGTGTCAGTTTTGATGAGTGTATTGGTGAAGAAGACGGGTTCGCATCACTCGCTTGTGAGTGCCCTACGAATCAGCAATTCCTTCTTCACGGTGTGTATTATATGCTGGATATATTATATGATGTTGTTTACTTGGTTGTAGGATTGCAGGTACATGACATCGACTCCACCTGGGTTCATAGGTTTGAGCGTGTCGATCTAACGATTAAGTTGAACGGGAGATAGTAGCTAGGTAACATGTGTCAAGTTTACACCCTAGCCTTAGTGTGTCATCACTCGTGTGTATCAAGTCATTGTCGGTCTTGCTTTAATGTTATTTAATTCTGAAGAATTCTTGATTTGGAAATAGATATTTAGAATAATTGCATTTAAATCATGTTGATGATTGTTTAATTTAAATAATGAAATGTGGATAAAAGTTAATATTTAAAATTAATTAATTATATTTAATTTATTTAATCAATTAAATTTAATCCAAGGGGGTTGAATTTAATGATTAAATAATTAAATTAATTAATTAAACGTGATGCAAGAAAATGAAAGGAAATAAAAGAATTAAAATTAATTTTGGAATTTAATTTCAATGTGTGGGAATTAAATTAGAAATTGTAATTAAATGTTTATTTGGGAAATGAGTTTCAACTTTGGAAATTAATTTATTATTTGAAATTGCATTTTAAATTGAAAGTGGGCTTTCAAAAATTGAAATTGAAATTGAAATTGAAATTGAAATTAATATCTAATTTGCATGCAATGTGAATTAGGGTTGTAAAAATTGAAATTGGAATTGAAATTGAAATTAATATCTAATTTGCATGTAATGTGAATTAGGGTTGTATTAGGTATTTTTGATTTATAAAGAATACATGTTTTAATTTTAGGGGAGAAAAGTTTTTAGAAAAAATTATTTTTACAGCAGAGAAGAAATTTTGGAAAAATTTGCACAAAGGGTGGTTTTGAAGAAAGTTTGATTGTAGAATTGATTGGAGAAAAGATTGTTTGCATTTGTTGGGTTTTGGATTGGATTCATTGGATGATTGAAAAAAAAATTCAGGAAATCTTTAGAGGAGGCTTGCAGCAGAAATTCATCTCTTCCTGTAGCTTCTTGAGCCAGGTTTTCTTCTGCGTTTTTATTGTTCTTGATTGTTTTTAAAATAGTAGTGATTAAAGATTTGTTTGTTAAATCTATTTTAGAAAATAAATTTGTTGTTAGAAGAAAAGAATCAAATAAATTTGCAGCTTTTGTTTTGTGAAAATTCTTGAGTGAAAATTGTGAAAACCTCAGTTGAATTTAATTTGTTTGAGGAAATCGATTATTTTGTTTTGGATTCAAACATAGAGATTGAGCAATGTTTTTAGAATGTTTTTAGAAAATGAAACCCTCTGTTTATTATTAAAAATAGGATTTTAAAATCCGCAGGGTAGTTATATTTTTCATGGTAAAATGGTCTGGTTGCGTCGCGTATAACTCCTCCTACACAAACTAGGTTGTCAAGAAATTAAAAGGGTTTATGCACCTTGTAATTTTCTTACCCCTGTAAAAACATCGCAAATACCCAGATCATATTTTTTGAGTTATGCTTGAAACACGAGACTGATGTTAAGTTATTTTCCCATGGCTGCTCAGATAATAAAATAATAATAAATTGATATTTATAAATATTAATATTTTATGTATTGTTATTATAATATTAAAATATTATTTAATAATATTTTATATTATAATTTATAATATTAAAGTATTATATTTATTTATATTATTTTAAATAAAATTTGTATATTAGATTAGTGGAAATAAAATTATAAACGTATGGAGAAATTATTGTTTATTCTAAAATGACATGTTAAAGTTTAATTGAAGGAGTTAAATATCTGATTTAAAGAATGCATAATTTAAGATTTAATTGTGAAATTTAAATTCATGTGTAAAAGGTCCAATTATTAATTTGATTTAATTGGAAAAATATATATATGATATTGGGTTATAGTCCAAATATTGATCTTATTTTAACACAATAAGTTATGGAAGAGACCAAATGTTAATTTGATTAATTTTATAATGATTTAATTTGCAAAGACAATTGGTTATTTAATTTAAAGCGAAATGTTTTGAGTTATAGTTGAAAATACTTATTTTGTTAAGAGCAATTAAAGAATTAAATATTAGTGTAATTTCTCCCTATCTGAAAAGATGAATTCTTAATTCAATTTTATCGATATAATGAATTACGTAATGAATTGTAGAAATTAGAAGAGTTAGTTGTGTATCTGAAAGAAATATTTTTATTGGAACTAATTAGTATGCATAATTCAGCTTAATAGGAAAAAGGGTATTTTATATTAAATAATTAAATCATTTGAGTTAGTTGGAAAACGAAAGGAATCTAGTTAATAGAGAACTGATGTTAGTTTTAGAAGTAAACATTGAAATTGATTTAAATTGTTTACATTAGTATTTCTTATATTTGTAGATTGAAGATACTTGTTTAATTATTTCAATTAAGTTGAAAGAGCAAAAGTTTTATATTGTTGGGAATAGGGATTTTAAAGGATAAAATTAGAATGTGTGGTATAGATTTTGGATAGAAAATTTGAATATAGTATTTGCAATAGTTTATGTTGTATTAGACATAAATTTAGGAACTAATTATATTAGAAAAGACAAATATTTGTTTTGTTTCATTTATTTCCATTGAGCAATTTTAATCGTTGTGATTGAAATATTAAAGAATATATATAATTAAATTTATTAATATATATATTTGGTGTCTATATAATATGGAGCATATATATATATATATTAAGGGTAAATTTATTATCGTATTTTATTTTAATAAGATGCATGCAATATATTATTGAATAGAGATTTAAAAATGGTTTGACACCTGTATATGGGAAAATGGATAGAGAAACAATATTTTATGATATTAAAGGGATTGAATGTTTTAAATAGAAAATTGAATGAGATGTAAGATTTGGTTAGGAACTGGAAAGAGTTACTTGCATGGATTTGTGTCGATTTAAAGGTAAATTAAGAAATTGTTTATATTGTTGAGGCAAATGACTATTTTAATTTATTATATTTCAAGTAGAACAATTAATTTATTGTGAATGAAATATGAAGGAGATATGGATTTAGTATATCCAAAAATAGTAATGCTCTTGTGATTGCCTTAAATGTTCTAGTTCTCTATATTTCGTAATGGGATGTAAGTTCAAATTGTTTAAGATTTCTTATAATGGAAATAGAAATATGGGGTATATGATTATTTGAGTTAACCCTGTAAGTGTGTCTTTGACATTGTTAATGTTACCTATTGAATGAATATGGATTTAGGAAATCCAAATATTAGATTTGATTTATGACTTGAATGCTTTTGTTGCTATGAAGTCAAGTTGCATTGTGGGTTTTGGGATCTAGTGTTAGTCCTAAATTATAAGTCTTCTAGAAGAACTTAGAGGATAAGGGTTGTTGAATCTTTATGCCATCTAGTTGTTTTCCCTTGGGTAGTGCATGGTATCCTTTTAGTTTTACTCAGTTTCCATGAACGGGGATGTTTTGGTACCTCCTATGAAAGGAGTGGACTATGTGTTTGTTGCCTCCAAGATGTTTGGAGTGGTTATGATTCTTAGGTTGTATGCTCTTGAGATTCCCTTGGTGATTGGTATTTGTATACGTGTATTGTTCTCTGAACATACTTGGTTGATTTTATGTCTAGAAGCAAAGTGACCTATGTCAGTGATATTAGTGTTGTACCTGAGTTGTACTCGTTTGGTTCATTTGTTTGGTTATGTCAGTATGAGTCTACCTTGGGTTAGTGATTGTGGATCTTTATCTTTGTTACATTGTTACTATCTCCTAGCATGGGGGGTGGGCCTTTGGGTACCACATGGTTGGGTGGAACATGCACCAAAACTATTGGGTCCCCCTTGATCTTCAGTTCATGGAGGCGAGACATCTAGATGGACAACTCACGGTTTTATTGTATTTTTTTGCATTGTAATATTTCTATTTGTATCAGTTATTTTATCCCTCTTATATTTATGAGCTGAGATTATGTAATTGTTATACTTTTGTACTATTGTCTCATTATGAGAATGAGGGATGTAACTATTGGATTAAGTTAATGTTTATCAGATTGTATCTTGGATTTTCATCTTGTTATGTTATGTGGTATTCTTATGATGTATGATGTTTATTTCATAAAGTATTTATTGCTATGGTTTATGTAAGATGTATGTGTGGGTTTACGTAATCCTAACTTAGTAGCCTTAGAGGTTATTGTTAATTAGTATGTGAATGTGTATGTTATTACACTTTATAAAAAGAAAATTGGTTCACTTAAGTCATTAATTACAACTTTCTTTAGGGTTATTTGGTGGGGCATTACAACAACACTTTTTCACAAGGCTTAGAAAGGGGTAAAAGGGTGTTTTTTAGGTGAATTATGCTGAAAGGGTCTTAGAAAAGTGAGGAAATGTACTACAACACTTCACAACACCTTAGTAAAACACTATTAGTTTATTGTTGAATTGCAAGCTTACAAGACTGAATCAAGGTAAAATAATGCCAAAATCTAAGGGAAACAGCCAAAATGAGTGAAAAAGCGCCAAAGAATACACTTTTTGGTGAAAAAAATACAAACATGAAACAAAATACTAAGGATGAAGTGAAATATATACCGTATTTTTCCAAGCAAGGTCTAGTTTTCCAACCTTCATCCCCATCTTCATTTAATTCTTTATCATCTATTGTATGTATGACATCTTGTGGTAAGTGAGAAATGTTTTCTTCATAAGAGAAAGGAATGTTTTCTACTATTGGGAAAGAGCATATTTTGTTGATGCTTCTAAACTCCCGCTTCATTACTCTTCCTTTGAAAACATAGAATAAATTTAATGAATCATTTTATGCATATCATCGAGTGGATGGTCATTCTACTAATGAATGTTAGGCCTTGATTAATAAAATTCAACAACATAAGGATTGAGATGCTCTTCCATGTGATGATGCATCCAATTACTCTAAATAATAATGATCTTTATTCTATGGTATTTATCTTCACTATGTGGCATGTGTAGCTTTATGTTTTTGCTCATTGTCATTAATGGTGGTATAATCTTAAGTGCAACCATATTTTTCATTGCATAAATATGATACTATATTGCATGGTTGTCCTTGTGTCCATACTTGGGGGCAAGGATAACTAGTTTCAAAGGTGTGTATTTTTTTCTCCTTAAAATTCCAACATATCAAGTATGTTGAAATTTTAAGGGGCGACATATGTCACCCCTATCCATAAGAATCTTATAAGATATGACTTATTGATGTACCCCTTTAGTGGTGGTGTTTTTTGTAATGCCCCCAAAGGTGTGGTTGTCAATTAATCCCCTTGGACATTAAATAATATTTATGCACCTTCTTAGATGAGTCTTATTTTTCTCCTTGGACATTTATGCACTTCCTTAGGTGATATTTTTTCACCCCCTTGGATATTTATGCACATTCTTAGGTTATTTTTGTTTGTCCCCTTAGAAGTTAAAACTTTGCAAGATAGTCTATGGATTAAGCATAACATATCTTATTGATTCATGAGCTTGAGAACCCCCTTTAGCATAGAAACCTAGCATAACACAAATTTATTTCCAATTTAGCCATGTGGTTAATGAGTGTCTTAACATAATACAGCTTTATAGGATTGTGAAACCCATCATATTGCATGGACACCTATCACAACAAAGATTGCTATCCAATAGATCCACGTAGCTCATAAGTGATCTTACATACTTGTGAGATCATTATTTTACTTTCATAACATATTTGATGGATGATGTTTGGTATTTGAGCCAAATTTAAGACTGAGGTTTCTTTTCCTTATCAAATTAAATCATTTTAGCATTAACATTATGGTTTTGTTGTGTGTTGTGTTCTTGTCATATATGTTTTGTGTTTCCTTGTTTCATTTCATGCATGTTTGTTCCCTTTCTATTATGTTGGTTTTCCATGGGATATTGAATCCTGGTGGCTTGTGCACTACCCCTAGATTCATTGTTATCCCATCTCTTCCACATTTAGACAATCAGACCCCTCTTGACATAGTTTCTACTTTAGTGTGAGTATGAGCATAAGTTCATACTCTCAATAAAGTGGGGTCTAAATGTATCATCGTAAATTATATTTACCTTGACAATTTCACACATGTTTTTCTCCACCATAAGTGTATGGACCTAATTATACATCTAATATCCTAAATTATGCATTCCATGGCCCATTTAGACATTTATCAATAAAACCCATTTATAAGACCAATGCAATCATTTAATATTTCTCTTGATACTTTAAATTTTGCAAAATAGGGCTAGGAATAAGTCAACCTAGGTGACTTAGTCCCCTTATTTTTCCTCCAAATTTTAATATGTTGGAGTTGGAATTTTATTATTTGAATTTGAAATGTCAAAATTTCAGCTATCAAGATTTAATTTTTGGGAAATTAGATTAAGTGCCTATAAATACCTAGTCACTAAATCATTTAAAAACTAAGTGAAATCATTTGGCAAGAATTGGGAATCAAGAGAATTATCAAGAAATTATTATCAAGTCAAGTGCATATTTCTTGTAGTAATTCAATATCAAAGCATCATTTCAAGTTTCATGTGAGTTTTTTCATGTTTATTCTATCATTTTATTTATACTAACCCTTGTGGGTCTTTCCAGAAAATAAATCCAAACAAGAATCAAGACTTGAAGAGATGTGCATGACTAGATTCCTTCAAGGATATCATATGTGAGTTTTGAGTGGCTATCCATTGTTGATTCATCATTCATTTGTCATTTATCCTCTATAACTTAGAAGGTTAAGTTGTCTTTCATCAACTTCACCATTGTGGAGGTGGAAACACCAACATGTGTTTTGACTATGGAAATCCCCTATATGGCACAACCCTTCCCCTCTATCTGAATTTTCATGTTTAAAATTTAAGGAATATTAGAGGAGGTTTGAATATCATTTGTTCATTATTGCATTCAATCTCTAAAACTTGACAACATACTGAAACTCAATAATCTCAGTGTCTAATGAAGATCCAAAAGTGAGCATCAAAAGGAAGAAGTCTTTGATCAAGATCCAAAGGGTTGTAAATATAAATCTAAAATTTGTCAACAAGGACATAGTCATCCTAGGTGTCTTATTCCCCAAAAATAAAACTCAGATTTGAACCACAAGTGCATAGTACTCTTGTCTTTTTACATCTCTTCTTAGAATTTGAATTTTGGTTTCTTATTTATTTATATTTGCATTCGAATAGTGCATTTTTATAGTCATTTAGCCACATCCTTCCATTTTCATAAAAATACATTTCAAACCCTAAAACAATCCAAATCCAACGCTGATTGTCTCACCTTCAAGGTTAGAAGTCAATCTAATTCCCTTACTAATCTGAATTCTAATATTTTGTAGTGAAAGTTGGCTAATCCTAGTAAAACCTTAGGATTAGTTTCCCTCATTAAAATTATATTTCACATAAGATATAACAATGTAATCTCAATAGAGAATTTGGGAATAACATGACCCCCCTTGTGTAAGCATACATACAGATTAATGATAAATGGCCAATGTAAGATCATTATGCTCTATAAATAAAGATATAATCAAAAGATAATTTAAAATAATATAAATACAAGATACTCATGAAATACATAGTCCTATGAGAGTAACACAACAATGCAAAATCAAATAGTGATATTGTAAGTTACTATTTAAAATGATAATGTATGAAAATAAATTATTTTAACAACATGCTCTCAATGACAAGAAAATATGGTGATAAATCATCGATAAAAAAATAATGAATAGAATTTTCTTATTAAATAGACATAATTATAAGAGATAATAGACCCAATTATCAATGTACATAGATGTAATAATACACATATGTAAGGAAATACATAATTTCAAAAATAAATAGATCACCCAAAGTATGCACGTAAATAATGCTTTGAGAAACTAGAACAATCAATAATGGAGCATAAGACAATTCTTTAAGAAGCTAAGAAAATACTATATAAACATATAATAATCAAATACTCATGTGGATAGTAGGGTAAGAGAAATGATTAAAGTATAAGAGAAAGAAGAGATGGGAAACTAAGTGTTATTAGACATGATAAGATAATGTTAAAATAAGAGATACAAAATGTAAATGACAAATAGGAATCACAAGGCAATCAAGTGGTAGAAAAATCAGACATGCCACCCAAGTGGGGTAAAATAATATGAAGTAAACATAAAGATTATGAAAATTGTGCAAGTGGGAGATAAGACACAAAGGAGATAAAGAGATACCAAAGGATAAATTAGATGTTAAAAGGGAAAAATATGAAATAAAATTTATGTGAAGAAAAAGTAAGCTTGATCTCTAAGAAGTGAAGTAATATCTCATATTTTATTGTTTCTATTTTATTTTATGTTTGATCTCAACATGTACCTTCAATTTTTTGTGCATGTTTATTTTCTTTAATTTTTAGTTAATTAGTTTATTGCACCTATGATGGGATAATCTTATTTAGGTAGGTATCTACCTTTGTCAATATAACATTTAACTCCATAATGATTATCCTACATTGGTTGTACTTTCAAATATCTTAATGATGTTTAGACTATATATAACCACTTTTAGCTCATTACAATTAGCATATCTTTTTCATATGCATCTAATGCAGAGAAGGGGTGGACAACCTTGTACCAATCTCAAACAATCAAAATTTCAAGTTTTAAATATCAAAAGGTGGGTTTTGACCCACTAGTCTTCATTCTCCTAATAGCCTTTCAAAAATAGTTTTCCTTCATAACTTTTAGAGTTGGAATGATATTAAAACTATAAAGAAACTTTCAAATACTCTTTTCACAACTTACAAACATATCCAAAAAATAGATAGGGTCTCTTTGTACGGAAGGCCTCAAAAATTAACTATCCTACTTCTTGACTAGGCTTAAGGTGGGGCAACAATTTGGGTTTTTTTATCATAACTTTCAAACCAAAACTGATCTCCAAGAAATAAAACTTGATTCAAATACCCATTTGTCCATTATTTAACATTTCAAAAATTTAAAGGTGGTTACTAAACTGCCAAAAATATAACATGTACTAGGGAAAGAGGATTCCCTTTACTAGGCCCCTAGGGTTTTTCACCTAGGAGCACTTGGTGTAGGAATGGCTCTCTTTTCACTTGGTGGTTATATGGTTTTTGGTGGTTTCATTCAAAGGAAGGATTGGGTTAGGTTTTTATATGTGTGTGCTGAGTGTGGCTAAAAACTGAAATGAAATGGTACTAATCTAATCTATGAAATGTAAACAAAGTGAATGTAACTAAATGAAAGCTAATCTATATGCCCTAAATGTATGCAATTTTGGAAATAAACTAGAGAGTTCAGAACTTGTGCACCTGGAAATGGAATGTTGTAGATGAGAGGCCCCATAATATTCTAGAAATTGTCTGAAATCAATAGAGGGACACTTATGCCAAGTTGGGCAACCTAGTCCTCTTGTCAAGAAATTCTATCAGATTGGGTTTCGAGGAAAATGGTACCTAGAAATACAAAAACCCTCTTTCAGGCTTAGCATAGGGACAAGGTAGCCAATAGTGGTGACCTAGTCCTCCTGGTGCTTTTAGAAGATTTAGGGTCTAATTTTATGGGTCCCGATTGGTACTTTCCTCCTTTATAGCAGTCTGTGTCTGAAACTCTCGAAAGTGACCTCACTTGTCCTTTTGCTCCTTCTAGGGTTTTATGCCTTGAAGTGACTTGGATGGAATGTTTTTACTTTCTCCAACACTTCGAATCTTGCTAAATCTGAGTACAATCCTACAAAACACATGCAAAGACAAACAAAATGTTGGGGTTAGGGAATAGGGGTTTGCCTAAGTCAAACCCCTTTGATGGTAACTCAAACCCAAATGAGATAAAATCAAAGGAAAGAAGCTTGAATGATAAACAATGTAAATGCTCACCAAATCCTTTGTTTTTGAAGTATGCAACATGCAATAACAACTCCAATGGAGGTTTCTTGTGATGCCCTTTTGCTTGATTTCTTGCTTGGGAAGCTTGAGTGCAAGAGTACTTGTGAAGAGATGTGAAAATGAGCTTGGAAGAGGTCAAAATGAGGATGAAAACCCTTACTTATACATGCTAAACCCTAATTTTCCTAAAAATGCAACATGATAGGCCGACACTAGGGTTTTGGAGGAAAATTCTTGTTAGGTTTTTGTCTTAAATTTGAAATTTATGCCAAAAGGGACGAGGTCGCCCAAGGTGGCGACCTAGTCTACTTGGGAAAATTCAAGTGGTGGTTGGGATTTGAAAGGTGTCTAATAATGTTTACCAACTTTGCCTCCTGAAAAACACTTAAGTTGGGGCTAAAAGTACATTAAGGGGAAAAATTAGTAATAAAAAGGGTTAAATTAGTGATGATAAGCCTAGGAGAGTATGAAAATGCATTACAACACTTTACAACACTTTGTCACAAGGCATGGAAAGGGGTAAAAGAGGGTTATTTAGGTGAATTGTGTTTAAAGGGTCTTAGAAAATTGGGAAGATGTGTTACAACACTTCACAACACCTTAGTAAGACACCATTAGGTTATTGTTGAATTGCAAGCATTCAAGATTGAATTAAGGAAAAAAAAGGCCAAAATCCAAGGGAAATGGCCAAAATGGGTGAAAAGCACCAAAGACTGCACTTCTTGGTTACACATTTAGCCCCCACTTTAGTGAGAGGATGAGCTTGCTTCAAACTTACACTAAAGTAGTTTAATCATGCATTTTGAGTGGGATCTAATGTAATCATGCTAGTGAGGTGGGATGACTATGATCAAGAGGGATGATCAAGCCCCCAGGATCAAGATCCCATAGAAAATTGAACATAAGTGTAAAATATTACACAAGGAGTGATGTAAAAGGGTGGAAAGAGAGAAAATTCAGATCAAGATTCAACCATTTGTCTAGCTAGTTATGGATCAAATCTTGGTTGTTTGTTTGAAAGAAAATGATGTACTCACTCTGGGTTGATGAGACTTTCAGTTGTTTTCCAGGTGAGAATTCCAAGAAGGAGGTGAGATACATACACATGATTGGTATGCACTCACACTCAAAAAGGTGGCTATGGGGAAAGTCATGCCACTAGTTGGGCTTCCCGCTCAACCATACCAAATTTATACCTTCTGATAGCTTTGATAAGGTGTCAAAAAAGAAGGTGTGGTTCATGAGACAAGAGAAGCTTTGGATGCTTATAACTCATGAGCAAGTGCAAGATGGCACCACTGATATGCAAGTTCTGTTATGCAAGGTGGCCATGTATACACAATGCAAAATGCAAAATGTAAAATGAAAAAGGTAAAATAAAAAAGGGGTGTTCAAAGGAGTCTTGTTTAGTTCATGTGAGGTCTTTGACTTAGGGAACATTGCATCTAATGTCTCCCAAAAGAGGACCAATCAAAGGATAGAATATTCACAAATTAGGGGATATAGTGTGTCGCATCAGGCCACTAAGAGGAATGTAATATGCTAAGATAAGTCACACTTATGAAGGAAATTACACCAAATGTCATCCTCAAAGTGAGAAGAAACATCACATGAAGTGACAAGGATGCACTAGGAAGCATGGAAAAATAAATGAAAAATAAATTAATGTTAATATATTCCTCCACTTTAAAGGGATTGCTACACACCGTTTTGTGAGCAATTACTTTAAAGTAGAGAAAGGAAACTTGCAAAAAGAAAAGAAAGGGACATGAGAGCCTAATGGAAAATCCCTATGTCAAGTGATAGGCATTCAAGAAAGGTTGTGTCATTAAAGAGGAGAAGATAAAAGAAAAGGGAAAAAGGGGTTTCCCCCAAAATGAAAAACCACAAAAACATAAGGGATCTATGAATTTGGGGTCAGTATGTTCGTTGCTGCAATGTTTATTAAGAGAGAGGGAGAGAGAAACTATCACCATTCCCCCAAATACATAGAATTGGAAGAAGACATGAAGAGAGTGAAATCAAATGAAAAGAAAGAGTCAATTTGTGTCAACATGGAGGAGACATAGGATTTATCGACGCTTTTCATCATCCCCAAAAGGACAATCAAAAGAAAAAGAAAAAGGAAAATAAAAAAGAGCCCTGGTTTTTGAGTCAAGATGAAGGAGACAGTACGGTCTCAATACCTTGCATCATCCTCAAATGGAAGGCAAAAAGAACAAAAGAGAAAGGAAAGGGGTCCATTTGGGTCAACATGAAGGATACATTGTGATATCAATGCCTTGTATCACCCCCAAATGGAAGGGAAAAAGATCAAAAGAAAAAAGGAAAGGGGTCCATTTGGGTCAACATGAAGGAGACGTTATGGTCTCAATATCTTGCATCATCCCCAAAAGGACAAAGAGAAAAAGTGAAAATAAAAATAGAATGCACGACATATTGAAGAATGGTGAGACATCTAGAAGAATATCACAAAGAGTTAAAAAGAGTAAACATGTCAATACTGTGAAATCGTGATACATAGATGCAAACATAAAAGAACAACCTAGTAAGATGCATGTGCATTACTCTATAAGCAAGTCATCTACCTCCCAAACTTGCTTAGTATAAAGCTTGGGAGGGAAACTAGTGAAAGGAACAACATCAATCACTAAACTAGTGTCAAGATCAAAACTCGTCCTAGGAGAATTTTCATGAATGCTCATGGAAGAGGAGAATAGTGAATTCAAAGTTTGGTGTACCTCTTCATCTATTCTAGTGTTATCATCATCATCATTATCTAAGTTGATGACAATGGTAGGTTGAATGACAATATTGGTAGTAGCCTACAAGAGGGGCGATGAAAGAGCTATAGGATTAGGCTGTGGGGGTGAAGGAGGAGGGTCAGCAGGTACTACTTCTAGCACAAGTGGGTTATGACTTTCAATTTTTTCTTCCTCACGATATTGGTGAGAAAGAGAACGATGATGACTTCTATGCTCCCTAGCCTCCTTATTTTTTTTTCTTTTTTGTCAAGGGGCATGGAGGAAGGAGTGGGCTGATCCACCATAGGTTGTTTACATCCCTGAGAGGAGCTATGGGTGGCTCATCCACTTTATCCTTAGCTCTATAAACCTATTTAGTGCGGGGAGGGAGAAAAAGGTTTCTATCATGATCTCTAGGCCTCTTGGAAGATATGGAAGAGGTTTCATGTGTGGGTTGATTGGGCATGTCAGAATTAGGTTGCAACATAGCTTCATCAAGGATAGGGTATTCCGATGTAGAAGGGGATATGTTGTGGAGAGAAAGTCTGGATATTTTCTTGGCTTTGAACTTCTGATAGGCAATGAAAAAGAACTCTTGTCTAGGGGTGATGGGCTCCATGGGCTTAGGCCAAAAGGCTTCCAAAGAAAATTTACCTTTGGAGAATAGAGGATTAAAGACACTATGGTGGATGGTGAATATGTCATTTTCAATAGGAAACTTCACACACTTAAGGATGACCGATGGGACTACTTTCATTGAACAAAGCCATGGGTGGCCAAGTCACAAACGAAATTGGTCTGATTGTGGTATGATGGAGAAGATAATGTCCAATTTCTTTGGACCTATCTGTAATGGGAGGTAAATCGATCAAATCATCGAGCATTCAAAACCATTATGTGTTTTGACCCAAGGAGTAGGTCGATTATAAACATCTTGAGCAATATCATGTAATATTAGAAATTCTTTTGTGATCACATTCTCACCACTAGAGGGATCTATGAGTATCCCATTAGTGGGATTATCATAGATTCTACCAACTATGTAGAGAGGACCATCAAGAAGATTGTGTAGTATACCTTGTGGTGAAAAGACGATTTCAAGAGGTCCTTTTGTTGAGCCCTTACGATGGATAACATCAATTGCCCCTACCTTTTCATTAATAGGTGTGACACGGATTATCATGGGAAGAGAATTCAAATGTGTATCTTGTGAGTCAAAATTCATAACATCAGGTGGTGAATTTTCACTTGCTTTGATGAACGAAACATTATGTTTGGGAAAGGGGTTGGTGAATATTTGCAAGTTTTGGTTGGGAGGTGCCAAAAAATTATTTCTTTTATCATTAATGCCAAAAATAGATAATTGGCCTGAATCAATTAGGTCTTGCACAAGGTGCTTGAGACGCTTGCATTGTTCAATTTCATGTCTATTGTGGTTGTGAAAATAACAATAAGTAGTGGAATTATAGGATGGAGGTAAGGGTTTTTTGGGATGAGGTGTGTGGATGGGAGGTAAAGAGATCATTTGTTGTTGGAGAAATTGGTTCATGGTGTTATGAAGGGTGTCAGGTAAGGGTGTGAAGGTGCATTTAGGATCTCCATAATTGAAAGACATGACAGACCTAACAAAAACCACTTGATTATTAGCAAGTGGAGGGGTTGAGGAGAAAGGGTTAAATTGGAGAAACCCTTTGTTTGGTTTTTGGAATGGTTGATAATTGGATTGGGTGGAAGCGTCAGACTTCTCAAGTCTACTAGAAGTGAATCGTGAATCACAACTACTAGTGGAGTTATGATAGTCACAAAGTGCTTGGCATAAGTGCATAAAAGAGGGGAACTTCATGAGGATGAGATTGTCTTGGAGAGGTGTTAAGAGGTTTTCGATGAAAATATTTTGTAGATGTGTGTCAGGTATCTTGACATCAATCAAGGAATAAAGTTCCTGATAACAAGAGATAAATTCAGTTATCTTCTCGGTAGTGTCTTGCAAGAATCTCATGAGATCGGCCAAGGATTTATTAGGGGTCATATGGACTTGAAATTGATTAATGAAGGCATCCACTAGTTCATTGAATGAACTAATGGAATTATTGGGAAGGGAGGAAAACCAGTCCAAGGTAGAATCTTTGAGGGTCCTAGGAAACAACTTAGCTAGTAACTTATAATCAAGAGAAAAGTCACTACATAATGTAGTATAGGCATTGACATGATTAGAAGGGCCTCCTTCCCTCCGTGCTTCTCAAATCTAGGAATATCTATTCTCTATGGAAATGGGGTGTGTAGGATGTTGAAATATAATGGATTAGTACGAACGTAGTGGCTAGGGGAACCATGTTAGCTTTGGTTGATAGTGGATATTTGTTGTTGAATTGATGTGACAGTGTGAAAAAGTTGCATGATAAGGGGATCAGTGTAAGTGTTACTAGGTGGAAGGGAAAGAGGTGAAGGTGTGAATGTAGTGGAGGGAGAAGTGGAGGGGATACTTATGGGAAGTATGGTAGAATAAGTTAGAGGATGTGATGCCACAAGGGAAGTAGGAACACTAGTAGGGATGTCGAGGTAAGGTACCACATTACTAATCTATTGCACAGTGGTTGCCATGCTAGGGGATGCATAAGTGGGGATAGAATCTATGGTTGAGGGGGGAGGAGTGGAAGTCCCTCCTTGGCCAACCATAAGGGTGGGTGAATGAGGTACCTTAGGTGTAGAAGAGGCATGTTTATGGTAGATTTATGCTATTCTCTTCATAACACTTAGGCCATCATCATGGTCAAGTAGGTGGTGGAGGTTCTCTATGGTAGGGATGGTGGTGCTAGATATGGGATCAAGGATTAATTCATGTTGATAATCATCTAAATCAACATGGATGTGAAAGACCTTATCATGTGGGAGGTCATCAAGTTGTTTATCAACATCTGTGTCTCCTAGCTAGAGAGAGTTGCTAAGGAGGGTCTCTAAGTCTAGTGTACCAATTTCAATACAAGGATTTGAATTTTGAGAGATCCCAATATCTACAACAATAGTGTTGTTGTTATAGGCCATGAGTCTAGAACTTCATCTCATAACTATATCAGTAAGGGAGCACCAAATGCTCATACAAAGGTGCTAAAGAAGGGGGTGAATGAGAAGGAAATGCAAGAAAACAAGACTAAACTACTTATAACTAAAATTATGGAATTGAAAACATAAATGGAAAAGAAAATGAATGAAATGCAGGAAAATGCCTTAAAATTACCAGAAATTACAATGTGACAGATGCAAAAGGACTAGATCACCCAATGTGGCGAATTAGTCCTAGTAGTGCTATTTTTGACTATTTTCTAATTTTTTAAACTAATTTGTATCCTTTTTATGATTTTTTGATGCAAAAAGAGAATAGAAATGTAGATCTTTGCGTATTTTATTACTGAAAATGTAATGCAAAGTGAAATCTAGCATGAAATTTTACTAATTCATTTTTATACAAACTGTAGGATGCAAACAATGCAATGCAAGCTATTTCCTAAGATGAAATGAAAAATCAGAAAGTTAGCAAGTGATCTACGACTAGATTCACCAAAATGAACCACCAAAAATATAACACTTAATAGGGAAAGAGGATTCCCTTTATTAGGCCCCTAGGATTTTTCACCTAGGAGCACTTGGTGTAGGAATGACTCTCTTTCCGCTTGGTGGTTATATGGTTTTTGGCAGTTGCAATCAAAGGAAGGATTGGGATAGGTTGTGATATGTGTGTGTTGAGTGGGGCTAAAAACTGAAATGAAATGATACTAATGTAATATATGAAATGTAAACAAAGTGAATGTAACTAAATGCAAGCTAAACTATATGCCCTATATGTATGCAATTTTGGAAATAAACCAAAGAGTTCAAAACTTGTGCACTTGGAGATAGAGTGTTGTAGATGAGAGGCCCCAAAATATTCTAGAAATTGTTTAAAATTAGTAGAGGGACACTTACACCTAGTTGGGCCACCTCATCTTCCTGTCGGGAAATTTTTCAGACTGGGTTTCGGGGAAAAGGGTACCCAAAAGTACAAAAACCCTCTTTCAGGCTTATCACAAGGACAAAGTCACCAATAGTGGTGACCTAGTCCTCTTGGTGCTTTTGGAAGATTTAGGGTCTGATTTTTTGGGTCTCGGTTGGTACTTTCCTCTTCTATAACAGTGTGTGTCTGAAACTCCCGAAAACAACCTGTAAGTTTTCCTTTTGCTCCTTCTAGGGTTTGATGCCTTGATGTGACTTGGATGGAATGTTTGTACTTTCTCCAACACTTTCAATCTTGCTAAATTTGAGTACAATCCTGCGAAACACATGCAAAGACAAAGAGAATGTTGGGGTTAGAGAATAGGGGTTTGACAATAGGGGTTTGCCAAAGTCAAACCCCTTTGATGGTAACTCAAACCCAAATGAAATAAAATCAAAGGAAAGATGCTTGAATGATAAACAATGTAAATTCTCACCAAATCCTTTGTTGTTGAAGTATGCAACATGCAAGAAAAACTCCAATGGAGGTTGCTTGTGATGCCCTTATGCTTGATTGCTTGCTTGGGAAGCTTGAGTGCAAGAGTACTTGTGAAGAGATGTGAAAATGAGCTTGGAAGAGGTCAAAATGAGGATGAAAACCCTTAATTATACATTCTAAACCCTAATTTTCCAAAAAATGCAACATGATAGGCCAACACAAGGGTTTTTGGAGGCAAATTCTTGTTAGGTTTTTGTCTTAAATTTTAAATTTATGCCAAAAGGGAGTAGGTCGCCCAGGGTGGTGACCTAGTCCACTTGGGAAATTTCAAGTGGTGGTCAGGATTTGAAAGGTGTTTAATAAATTTAATTAGCTTTGCCTCCCGAAACACACTTAATTCAGGCCTAAAAGTATATTAAGGGGAAAAATGAGCAATAAAAGGGTTAAATTAGTGATGATAAGCCTAGGAAAGTATGAAAATGCATTACAACACTTTGTCACAAGGCTTGGAAAGGGGTAAAAGAGGGTTATTTAGGTGAATTTTGTTGAAAGGGTCTTAGAAAAGTGGAAAAATGTGTTACAACACTTCACAACACCTTAATAAGACATCGTTAGATTATTGCTAAATTTTAAGCATTCAAGACTAAATCGAGGCAAAACAAGGCCAAAATCCAAGGGAAAAGGCCAAAATGAGTGAAAAAGTGCCAAAGACTACACTTTTTGGTGACATAATTACTTTGTATGTAGATGCCCAAATTTGGACTGTCCTCACTCAATTTAGGCCTACTAGGGTTTCAGACCTATTTGTAGTAAAATAGGCACAACTCCCTCAAAACAAAATGAAATTGAGTGCAATAAAAAGAAGAAGAAAGTATATTCAATAAAATTTTATTTCTAATTGGTCTCAATCGATGAAGTGACTATACGTGTCCATACCAATCATCAAAGCAAAGGAAAATGTTTAAGAATTGAAAAAAATATAGTACATTTATTGCTTCAACTTCCAAAACTTTACAACGAACCTTGACTTCAACCACACAAGGCCTTTATAAATTTTTCCATCATTTTTCAATAGACATCAACCATTTTTCAACTTACAACTATTCAAATTCTCACTTTATGCAACATTGACCCTTCATATTCCACATTGTACAATTTGACAACATTTGCAACATTGAGAACATTTTACATTTTTTTGCAACAAGACCCCTAATGACTCAAAGCTGACTCAAACACCTATGAAATGGTCTTATAAGACCTTATTACATGAAATGGACTCAAGTAAAAAAAAAATCAACATTTGACCCCTCTTGGAGCATGAAAGCCTGGGTGCACCTGCACCAACATCCTTGAATAACATAATATTATTCTTTCATATTTATCTTCTAATTATTTGTACTTTCTTTTAGCTCTCTTGATCTTGTATGGATATCTCCATTACCAAAGCTTACACACTTTATCTATAAATTCTTGAATTTTATGTTAGATTGTTAAAATTTCTCTATTTTTAGAATATAAGTGTATGATGAAAATATTTACTCCAAATATGATAATAATTCTCATTTATCTCCCCCATGGAGTCTATGCCCCATTGATGAAAGGGAGGAGTTCACTTGAAAATTTTATATTATTAAAAATTTGTTGACAAGCATCACACCATTTGAAAAAATTGGCCACATCCCTGAATAATATGGGCTATTAATATCCTACCCTCATGATATTTTGAGTATTAGTATTTGAAATGGATTTCTCATCAAACAATAATTGGTGTTACTCATTCTTTATTTTTTCTAATTTCTCTTTATCTAAACATTTGAGTACACCATCAATATTTCTCCACAATAATTAGCCTTAAACTAGCACATATTGCAATGTTTCTAGCTTCAATGTTCTCATTTTTCAATCTTCTAGTTCTATTGATAGCTTATTTTTTTTAGATAAAACATAATGTCTTGATACCTATAAAAATATTTCAAATAACAAGGAGAAAGAGATGGATTTTAGTTCACTTTTTCTACTTTAGCTGCATCCAAATGTGTATTATCTATTAAATTTTCTATGCTTTGACCTCTAAATAGCTTGGTTGTCTTCATCTCCATATCATACTCCTAGATTTTTGGTTGTTTGATTAAATAGGTCATCGCTTGATAATTAATTAATCATTAATTAATTATTAGAGACCTTTTTACTTTAATTACTTAAGTTAAACTTAGGAGTTAACTTTTTATTATTAGATTGAGCTATAGTTATCATATGTTGTCTTATTGCATTAGATGATGACACTTATCTCAATATAATCAAAATATCATCTAGGGTTTTATTTTTTTCATTTATAATGAGTCACCTTTCATTGTAATCATTCATCCAAGTTATTGCATCAATACAATTTCTTATATTTTTGAGCACATCATCTTTCTTTGATATCTCTTTTGTGATAGGATAATTGCTTACAGGTGATTTGTAGGAGTTGTGGTGTTTAATCATCAACTCTAACATGGTATCAGAGCTCCAAATTTTTAGACTCCTATTTAAAATTTGAGGGATCTATCCTTAAGAAAAAATTTGGTGCATCTTGGAGAAAATGGACCTCACCATTGCATCTAGAGTAGTTGAAAACCTAAGAATCAAATGTCATTTTGTGAAAATTTGAGACTTTGATTTTTTGGATAATTTTTGGATGGCACAATTTTGAAGGAATAGGAATCCATATAATTGTATGGATACTTATAGATCCATATGGTCTTATAGGGTCATATAGTGTTGTGTGAGTACAATAAATGGTTTATGTAGGTGTGGTAGGAAGAAAAAAATATGTTTTAGGAAAAAAATGTAGGGGTGTATTTTTTGAACACACATTAGAATTTAAGTTCTTTGCAGTTGTCCTTCACATTTTAATATTACTTAGGAATCATCTTTAGAATATTTTTGGACACCTCTCATTGCTCCCATGCTACTTTTCACTACCTGTTGCCACTAACTTCCATTTTCACCAATGTTGACTTCCACCTTCACCACTTGGCTCATTTGCCACCACCGCCAGTCCTTTGGTCACAACATAAATCCTCTACAACTGAACATCCTAGCCCCAGTCATATAAAAACTTAAGGGGTTGGTCCAATTAGCTAAGTACACAACAATAGCCCACTGGTTCACCATAGGACCAGGTGCTTAATTTTTTAGCCCATATGTTTGCTTTCTACGACAAATTGAGAAACTCTTATGAAACTGGGTATAACTTAGGAATTCAATTAAAAAAAATTTGAAAACCATATATCTTTGGAAATTTGGTTTTGAGCTTGATCCATTGGTGGGATTTTTTTCTATATTTTCCTTTTGATTTATTGTGTAGGCATCTAAAGTCAGATCTAGTTGTTTTCGCTTAGGAGGTCATAACATTTGACTTAGTTATCAATTTTTCACAATTCCAATGGAATCAAAAATATTATTCAGTCCTCACATATCAAAAACCTTTTTTTGAAAAAAAAACCATGAATTTTTTTATTTTAATCAAATTTTAGATTTTCTTTTTTAGTTATTTTCTTGGAAATCATGCAAATAAGTCAATTTTTTTAGAATCAGAAGGTATTTTCATTGCATTGAGGAGGTATATACCATTGTATTAATTATTTTATATACATTTTCATCATGGATATAACACATATTACTCCACTCACGACATACAACTACTATGGTTGGAAAAGACAAATAAAGATAAATATAAATAAATCAGGGTTACACAGAGTTACCATGGGTACAAGACTTGAACCTATAATATTTTCAAAGAAGAGAAAGTAGTTTAAAATTTTTGATGAGGATTTTGGTACATTATGCATTTCTATATGTCTCTTGATATTATCTTTCATGTTGAATCTTGCACCACACCCAATAAGATCTAGACTCAATTAGAGTCCTTGTATGGGAAGCATAATAATTTGAGAGAGTTTCAATTAGAGAATGAGATTATTAGGTTGAATCATGAATATTTTGATATTATCCAAGACTTAATCATAGAAAAGTCTCTTAGATTAAAATTTAAATAGTGTGGTATTTAAAAGTATGATGTTTAGTTGATTCTATCCATCCTTACAAAGCTTACTCCTAATTATTTAGTTTTTGTTTCTAACTTTTATGCCACTAGAGATACATTGTGTTCTAAATTTACTATGCCTTCACTAAATTATTTTTCTACATCACTCACTCAAGAGAAAATAAATTTATACTACATCTAGGCTCATTGAAGTCTTCCAAATCACATGGTCTGATTGCATCACCAGATACTAGAGATTCAAAGGCTTGAAATGGAAAATGAAAGAATCATAAAAAAAAGTATTTCAAGTCACATGAGAATTTAAAGAATTACATTCATAAGATACCTCTGATACTTCTCACTCATATAATGTGGATTCATCTATGAAGGATCAACCAAAATGTGCATATTGGAAAAATATAGGATGCCATGAGCATTAGTGTTCTACAAATAAAATTGATGAGATGAAGCATATTCTGCATAAGAATCATAATTAATTTTCATCATCCTCTTCTTGCACTTCAAAACCTTCACAGTCAAGTTTATCCACCATGGAAGATGGAGTAGAAAAGACAAAAGGTCATGCTCTCTTTTGATCTACCTATCTTCAAGTATGTTCCCATGCTCTCTTTGGATCTACCTATCTTCAAGTATGTTCCCTTCATATGATCCTTGCACATTACCATATATTTTGATGGGGAATAAAAGTAATATGAGTGTTATTGGGAAAGGATCCATAGATGTTGATTATAGAACATTTCATGATGTACTTTATGTCCCTTCATTATCTTCCAATCTCCTTTACATCTATTAAATTGCACAAAATGTGGCAAGTAAGATAGTAGAGTTCACACATGAATCAATGATTATTTGATACCTACACATTAGAGAGATTATTTTTGTTGGAAAATAGACTATTCCTCTTGATTTTATTCCTTCTCTTTTTTTTCTCTAGATGAGCTTGCACTACCATTGAATATTCTTCACTTTCATGCATCTAGAGTGGATCAGATATCTAAGGAGAAGTTTTCTCATTTGAAATTATGTGTAATTCCATCACACACCTTGGCTCATAGACCTTTTTTGAGATTCCTCCTCCCACACCTATTGCATCTTCAAAGATAAAATCACTTCATCAAGATGTTACTATCCCTCCAATTTAAACTTTGTGGAATGAATACTTTCCACACATTGCATATTTATTTTTTGAGTCACACATTATAGATATTCTGGAAATAATTCATGATATTCATTTCCTCTTTGATGATATCTATAACCCACCTTTAATCACATCACAATTTACTTTGGAGGTCGATCTATAGGTATCTTCACAATTGTTTGGATCTAATTCATTTGATTTGGCTTCATTTGATTCAAACATGCGGACCCTTGGGAATTTTTCCATGAAATCCATCATGAGACCTATTATCTTGAGAAATTTTATACATATTCCATTGAATGTGTTTCTTCCTAAAGGGAGGAACATTTTTTTGGATCATCTTCAACATTTTTCTTTGAGAATTCAGTTTTGGCATAGGAGTCACTTCTTTCCATGGGGATTCATTGTCTCATCTTCTCTCTCCCATGGGGGGATATTTATTGTACTTATGCGACTAGAGTAACACTTGGGGGACATGTTGAATCCAGAATTTCTTTATCAAATTACTCTTTCATTTCTTTTATCTCTCTTTTGGAGAGGATTTTTTTCCATGGGATTTTCTCCTTTTCTTTGGTTATGAGAGATTTTAGTTTCTTGTTCATGGGTACCTCATCAAGCCTTGTAGCCAAGACCCATTATGCATCCATTATTGAATCCTTAATTATTTTATTATTTTCTCCCTAAGTTAATCATAAGAGGGGGTGTTTGAGTAAATATATCATCACCTAATAGTTAATTAATTATTCATTAATTATTAGGCACCTTTTTACTCTAATTACTTAAGATAAACTTAGGAATTTTATTTTTATTATTATATTGAGTTATATTTAGCAAATGTCTCATTGTATTAGATGATTAAACTTGTCTCAATATAATTAAACCCTCATCTAGGGTTTTTTATTTTATTTTATAAGAAATTACCCTTCATTATAATCATTCATTAAGGTTATTGCAACATTTCAATTTCTTAGGTTGTTGAGAACAACATCTTTCTTTGATCTCTCTTTTATGATATGATAATTACTTGTAGGTGATATTTTGGAGCTATGGCTTCAATAATAAACTCAAAAATGGGTAAGTTCACATAAATGATATACAAAAAGGGGGTCAAAAGTGGCCACTTTTCCTCTAAAATTAGCTAAACTTGAACTTGTATGAGAAATTTGGGATGTATGCCCTCAAAGTTTAAATATATGATAAGAAAAATAATTTAAGTACTTTGAATCGAGTTTTTAAACTAATAAAGTTTTGAAAAAATAATTAAAATTAAGAGGTTGAAATATTGTGCACACAAAAAAGTATTCATATGTTTCTTAGTAAAACATAACATAGTGCTTGGTGTGTTCCCCCCTATCCTCTTATTTCCATTTAATATTTTCAAAAATGATTAGGGAGAAATATCGCTAAGAGTGAGCACTAGAAGTTGTGTATTTATTTGTAATATTTTATTGAATATTTTTTTTGATGATTTTTCAAACTAGATGCATCGTAAAAAAATGTGTCATTGAGTGTGCATGTCATGTAAATTCCATAAAAAATAATAAAAAGCTTTTTTTTAATGTATAAAGAATGAAATGTAATACAATTAATTTTGTTTTCAAATTTTGATAAATGGATAAATATTTATAAAGAGAAATAAATGCATATGTATGCGAGGAAAACAAAAAGAATTAGTAAAAGAAAAAAATTAATGTATTTCAAATTAAAAAATAGATGGTTAAAAAGCTAATAATTCGTACAATATGTTCATGTATTTTTTTTAAAATATGTAAACCTAATGATGTGCACATTTGAAAACACAATTGAAATTGAAAATCTTGTGAAATGGGAGAATTTTAATAGTTTAGGACTTCAATTTCATTGTCCAAACCAAATTACAATCTAAAATTGGTGAGAAAAATATTGTCTACAAATACGAATGCACTATGTAATGTGCTTGCATTATATAGCACATTCAAAATATAATATGATTGTGTTATATAATGTCAAAACATTAGATAGAGTGAGTGTGTTGAATAAAATAAATGTATTTTGTAAAGTTATTCTATCTATGTCCCTCTCTGTCTCTCTCTTTCCCTATCTCTCCCTCTCCCTATCTGTCCCATTCTCTATCTTAATCTCACCATCTATCTTTAGCTCTCCACCATCTCTCTAGATCCATCTACCTTTATTTAACATAGTATCTCCCCCTATATTTCTATCTCAATCCTCTCTATCTCTCCCACTTTATCTCTCTCCCCTATATTTTTATTTATATTTCTCCCTCTCCCTCCCTCTCTACAAATCACTCTCACTATATTTGTCCATATCATTCTCTTTATTTATCTATTATACATAAATACATACATACATACATACATACATACATACGTACATACATACATACATACATTGTTGAAAAAATGAAGAAGAAACCCTTTTAATATGTTGTCATTGATTCCAACATTAATTTTTGATAGTTTTTTTATTATGGTGAAAAAAATGGAGACATGTTAATCTAGTAATTTGGTCTGGAATTGCTTGTGTAATAAAATCAGATTATTAGGTTATAGTATGTTATTCTTGACTAGTATATGCATCTATGATGAAGATTTCGATGATTTTGGTTAAACATGCTAAAAGTTACAAGTAATATAAGTTAGACATAATTTTTTTGGCTTTATACAGTGTAAATGGGTAAGTCTAATCTAGTTTTCATTCCTTTGATAATTGGAATAAGATGTTACAATTTTAGGAGATTTTTCACTAGTGTCAATACACTATATATTCTAGATGGCGAGTGGTTATATGATCAGATGGATCGTTGGTGTTTGATTAGTTGGCTTATTTTGTGATTGGGTCTAATTCTTGGTGAACCTAATGCTTGATATATGTTGTGGAGATTAATTAAGTATTACGGATGTTAAGAGGGTATATTTTAGGTCCATTCTGACCTAAATTATGTGTTGCATGTTTGGTTTGAGTGCAATGAGGTTTTTGAATCAAGTATGGAGCTGATAAGGATTTTTTTTGAATTAAAATAAGGCTACATATAATTAGGCTGAGCTAATTGATGTATGTGGATGTAATTGGGTATATATGTAAGAAATTTTTGAGCTATATGTAGAGATGAAATATCATGAAATGTGTGAGATACATGATATTGTGCGAACACAAAAATTTATATGTGTGGGATTAGAATAAGGGAAAAAATGTTATTTATGTTGAGTGACTACAAAGAAGAGAAGTGTTTTGTATTCAAAGCTTCAAAGGAATTGAATACAACACAAGGAAGGTGCACTCTTTATAAGTTCACATTTTGGTTATATCTAGCCATTTCTATTTTTTATCTATTTCTAGATGTGAGCCTTAATAATATATTATAACCAGTTATAATACATTGTGAGCTAATTCTCATTGTGGTTTTTCCCTTTTTGGGTTTTCCACATAAAAATCCTAGGTGTTCATGTTTTATGTGATCTTATGATTCCTCTCATCTTTTCATTATATGCTACAATTAGATATATCTTATTAACTAGATGGTTTAGGATTTTTTTTTTAATAGAACATTGATTCACCCCCCTCTTAGTATTTTAGGTGTTCAAAAATTGGTATCAGATCTTGGTTCCTTCTGAGAAGCCTAACAACTTGAGGAAGATCTTGGAGGTTGAACATATGGTTGATAAAAAGTGTCCTATTCCTATAGAAGAAATTTCTACAATTGAATACATATAAGATGATTGAATGACTGAGAAAGAAGAAATTAAAGTTTCTCTTGAAGATCTTGATAGATTTGAAAGTGAAAACAAACTTTTGAACAAAAACATAAATGAAGAAAATGAATGCATAAAAAATTTAGAGAAAAAATCAATAAATTCAGTGAAAGACAGAGAAGTCAATGAACAATTGAAGAAGGAAAATGAAGATTGTAAATAATTCTCTTGGAAACTAAACCTAGGCATGGGCTTAGGGGGAGCTATAATAGAAAAATCGAACAAACCCCTAGAAATATGAGGTATCAAGGAGTGACACAAAGATATATGGTCTAAGATGACATGCTTAAGCTTTTGGAAAAGAAACCAACAAAAAGTATGCAAACCTAAAAAAATGTGGAGCTTTTTAGGGTTTACAGTGTATCAGTACAAGGTTTCATCAACTTTTTGGAACTTGAAGCATTTAATGCAAAATTAGGGAAAATTGGAAAGACATAAATTGAATTCATAAGTTGATTTTAATCAATTTTTTAAATTTGGTGAAAGCAAAGCGAATTGAAAGAGTGTTGAAGGTGATTCAAAGAAATTTGGTGTAGAACATTCAAACCCTAGATCTTGATTAAACACATAAAAGGTATTTATAACTATCTGCTCTTTTTGTGTTTGAAATAGAAGTGATTTTATAATCATATGAGATTGAATTGAGGTTATAATTGCTACAAAAATTGTTGTTAACATCACCAAGAGACCTAGACCAAAATTTAAGATATTTTCATGGAAAGTCTTTGATAACAACCCCAATGATGCTTTTTCAAAGATAGCTCATTGGGTTTTACCCATAAAAGACACTAGGGTTAACATACATGGAAAATTGGATGAATATAATCACCAAAATATTAAATATCTATGGTCAAATGAGCTAAATAGAGATGAATTCTTAGTAAAACAAGAATATGTTAACCTAATGCAAAATAAACTATATATTTGGAATTGGTTCCCTAACTATAGAAATGATATGGATGCAAAACATGTGAGGCAAGCATTGAGTAGAATGCATGCCAATTTTATGTGGAAAAAAATGCCCAAACTAATTTATAAGTGATCAAGGTTGTGACGAGATTATGTGATACCATACATGTACTGGTTTTGAAATCTATGAAGAACGAAGTGGTTATGGAATTGACTAGTGCTACCTTTGATTTAAGAGTATTGATAAAAAACCTATCACAAATCTTGTTGTAAAGTGCGCTTCAATCATGATAGGTCAAAAAATATACTTTACTAACAGGGATAATTTTGTTTCTACAACTGCTATCTATGTTGCACATGATATGGTGGTGAATGCGAAAGATTGAATTTTGTGAGTTACTCTGGTAGCGTCTTTTGGAAAACCTAAAACAAACTAGAGAGAATAATTATGCATTTAAATTTGGAACTCGGATTATGTTCCTATTGTTTTAATTTTTGAGAGATCTACCAGGTAGGAAAGACATCATATGGGATAAAAGCAAACTATTGGGACATCAAATTATTGAGTATATGCACAACATTGGTGACTACAAAGCTCAAAATGATCCATTGACTATATTTTTTATAGTATTTCAAAAAAATATGCATGATAGAGAAATGATTCCCCAAAATCTAGTGAATTATGAAAATGAAATAAATTTTCTTGTTTCTACTAATGAATGTATAATCAAGGCTAATGAACCAAGGAAAGTATGGATTGAGCTTCTTGGATATAAGGTTTCTAAGGATGAAGGTGAGGGATATATTGAATTGTTGCTAAAGAGTCCTACATACCCCTCTTTGCCAAGACATGGTACATATGAGGAAAAATCATTTGAAGTGCACCTAGAAACATCAGATTCTACAAGGAATAAAAGGGTAAAAAAACAACTAAATAAGTACTTCATGCAACATGGATTTTCAAAGGAAAAAGTATAGAGGTTAAGGGAAATAACTACATAAAGAGAAGCTAAAGAAGATGGTGAGTTCTCTGAACCGTGAAGATTAGGAAGGACAACTTCTAGCCCCACCTCTACATTTCCCAAACCATTTGGTACACCTTTTATTAAAGGAAATAAGGTGGAGCATAGATCCATAATAACATAAGTGATTGCACTCTCTAGACCCTATAATCAAACTACCAAAAGGAATAATGTACCTCTAGTAGCACCCCCTACTACCTCTGGAAGGAGGAAGAAGAAATAAAAATCTACAAAGAAAAAATTGAGTGTTGTTAGGGAAGAAGAGATCAATCTTGGACTTGAGCATGAAGAAAAAATTACCAGGAAAAGGAGTAGTGCCACCACTAGTAGTGACTGTGCTTCACTAGAAGCAGGCACTAGAGTAAACGGGCCTAAAGTTGACATCATGGACACTTCTGAGGAAGAGGTGATATAAAAGGAAAATGAGGCTTTCATAGTGTGAATATTTATTCACACACCGCTTTTTCCTTCGCGGTTTCTTTTTCTTGCGCGGCTTTGCCTTTGTATTTTTGTACTACTCACAACTTTTCGGCAGTTGCCACATGGAATCCTATTGGAGTTTTCTTTTAGGGAATCTCTTTTCCTTTTTATAGGCTCCATTCACTTCACACATCGCCTTCATTGATTTCCTTTACTGGGATTTTTCTGCATGGCACTCGTTCGTGCTTCTATTATCTCGGGTTCCACATTTGTTACAATGACCTCCAATTTGATATCGTGTGTTCTCTCCTCCTACTACTGCATTACCCATATCTTCTCAGGATGTGCTTTCTGGCGTGATGTTGGAAGCATCTTTCTGTTGGCACTGACATGAGAGAATATTGATCATTGATGGCTTTGTGGAATTATCTTTCTTGTTGGGGTCTTCAGACGGTGGGCTGGCTTTTTTAAGTAGCCTTTTCTTCATTTTTATGTTGGTTGTTAGATGGATCAAATTTTCCCAAGCATTGGGAATTAGCCTCTGTAGTGTTTTCTATTAAATTTGAACTCACAGACTATGCCATTCTTTTTGGCTTTTATGTTTTCATGTATTTGATAAAATATTAAATTGTGCTTGTATTTTCTGAAGCATTTGAGCATCTATTCCTAGCTTTTGTAATTTTTATGTAGCGTAGTGTAATACAGATTATGTTGCTACTCTTTTGTGTTACCTTACACTATATGAGTCATATTATGCAAATGGTTTGATGTCCTTATGTTTGCAGTGTTGGGAATTATCTATTTGATATATGTTAGTTATTACTCGAGCCTTTGTTTCAGCATTGTGCTTACTCATTTCATTTATGATCTGGTGCGCCTTATCTTAGGTTTGTTTATTTCAAGTTTATCTCCTTCCCCTTTTTCTCCCCACATTAGAAAAAGGAAGAGTCAACTTCGATAAAAATCCATAGGTTACATAGCTACGTGCACAGGTCCCCTAATAGCTAAGCTTCCCATAAGGCTACTGCCTGCAAAATTTTGTGTCAACAGTTATTTTTTTGGCATGCCTAGTGGGAACCAAACTAACAAGTTCACCTGATCAATAGGAGTGTATGAGCCATAGGCCCATCACTAGGTCTCAAACTACAAGAATTCCTGGCCTGCTTGTACCACCATTGGTTTCAATCCAGGGGAGAATTCAGCAGGCTAATACTTCACCTCCCTCTTCTCCTCCGTCCTTTGCACCAATGGCTAGAAATTATGTAGCTTGGGATGTTGGTAGTCCTTTGATAACACCTGTTCCTCCTGCAGTGTGGGATCCAATCCCAACTTTCCCTTTAAAGGTTGTCCCTAAGTTCTCTGGGGATGATTCAAAAACTCCGACGGAGCACTTGCAAGATGTGGCTGATGTATGTCTGGTGCATGGCATTACCAATGAGAATGTGGCTTTGCAATTTCTCACCACCTCTTTCATAGGGAAGGCATTGGAATGGTATTGTACTCTTCCAGCTAATACAATTTCCACTTGGGATTAGCTCGGAGATCCTTTCTATGAGCACTTCTCAAATAGTGGTGACAAATCTTTGCTATATTGCCAGTTGGCTCATATAAAGCGAGCTCACCATGAAGCTTTGGCTGATTTCAATGCTCGGTTTCATTCGACTTGGAAAAGAGTTCCTATCAGTAGTCAACCACCTCCAGATCTGGCGTTCATGTTCTATTTAATGTCTATAAATGCTAATATTTCTATGATGCTACAAGCTCTCAATGGGAATACCTTACCCGATGCATATAGCCTTGTCGTCACTATGGAGAACAATCTATTGCTACTAAAAAATTGGCGCCAAGACCTATCATGCCATTATTCCCAAAATCAACTATAGAAAAACCAGAGGTAGCTTCAACCAGCGTTCCTACAACTCCCTAGACTATGTATGTGTACCTGGGAATGACACCGAGTCTGGCTCTAGTGCCTAGCCCCTTGGCGGCTAAAGTGAACAACATCAAGAAGCAGATGCAAACCATGAAAAATGAATTAACTAGTATAAAATGAAAAAAATATAGCTAGCAGAAGCCTACTTACCAAAACTACCAAGGTAGGAAGGCTCCTTTCCATCTGAGTTAGTGGTAGGATAGATCATGCAGAAATACTCAAGCTCAATAGAAAAATTAGGTCATCCACATGACTATGCCGATGCAGACCATCTATCCTAGTTCAAGCAAGGAGCTAGTAGCAGGACAAAACAATCTTGCCAAGGAGACTAATCCATGGTGCTTCCCTTGCAATGGTGCACACATGCCCCATAATTTTCCACAAGGGAATTTACAACAGAGGATAGAAGAGCATCATAGTCAAGGCATCATGCCCGATCATAGAGGTCATACACATGCCTCTTAGAAAATGGAGAATGCAGTTATCACTCCTCAAATGCAAGGAATGTCTATAAAGAAGGAGCTAGAAATAGCTCCAGAATAGGCACTCTTTTCTTGGATGGAAGGAGAAGAGTCAGCATTTTTGAATGATATTCCCGTAACCCAAGTGCCGCAAGTACCATCGAATTATAATACTCATTCCAAATAGAGGCTCATTGGATAACTAACATCTTTGGAGACTAAAGGGTCACCTAATTCAATGCCTAGTTCATCAGCAAATCTATCATCAGTTCCACAATAGTCTAAAGTGGTTGTTCCCAATCCCACAAATCCACCTCCTCTAAAAGAAAGAGCTCCCATTGCCACCCCAGTTGTTGCCAAACAACTAGATGCATGGCTACAAGGAAAAAGGAGCAAGCTACCATAACTCATCAATCACAAATTCCATTCAACATGGTGGAATGACTAAAGAAATCCTCTACTAATCTTTCTTTTTGGGATATCCTGTCCATCCTGAAGAAAAAGTTGCTATTAAAAAAGGTATTATTAGGAGAATAATACATGAAGATGCTTGAGAATCCCTTAGAAGATAAGACATCCAAGCCAGACTTGGATAGAGTTCTAGCAAATCAACTAGAAGAAAAGCAAGTCGAAAGAGAGAGTAAGCCTAAACCCAAGTCTTTCTTTCTAACACTTATCATTGGTAAGAAAATACTACATAATTGTATGATTGACTCTAGTGCTAGCACCATCATCATACCTAAGCAAGTAGCTGAAGCTCTTAGACTCAAATATGAGCCTCTAAAGAAGGGAGTCATGCAACTCGACAGGAACAAGGTTGAAAACATCAGAGTAATCAAAGGATTTCCTATGACATTATTTTCTTGTCCCAACATTACTGTGAATCAAGATACTGTGCTCATTGACATCCCTCCTCTATTTGGGATATGTCTGTCCCAAGAATTCACTACAAATGTTGAAGGCTACCTAGCATTGGCCTCGTCGCACCTAATCCTAAGAACCAGACATGGAGCTAAGATGAAGTTATTGTCAGAATCTTTGCATTCTGAACATGTGGCTAATGAAGCCATGATCAATTTTGAGGCAACACATGCCTCAATCACTTCTAGAGAGATGCTCAATGTCGAACTCCTTGAGGAAGAAGAAGCAAGCAACTCCCAGATAGAGAAAGAAGAAGCTCTTTTAAATGAATTCATAGACACAATTCCTTTTGGCAACTATCATGCAACTAGGCTAGGAACATATGTCATACATGAAGTGGACCAGATAATGCCCAGAGTGACTAAAGAGTCTGAAGATGAAGAGTCCTCATAATTATGGACCTTGCACTTTGATAGAGCAAGATGCAAAGTAGGAGTCGGTGTCGAAATATGTTTAATATCTCCATCCAAAGAAAATACCTTAAGGTCTTACCATTTCTAGTTTGCATGCTCGAACAACGAAGTAGAATATGAAGGAATTATCCATGAATTGAGTTTAGTGGAATGAATGGGTGCAAAGAAAATATGGGTGTTCGAAGATTCAGAATTGGTGGTCAACCAAATCTGAGGGCTATCTACCACTAATAATGTATGTATGTGATCATATCGACACATGGTATAGGATTTGATTGAAGGCTTCAAAGCATTCAACATCCAAGCCATACCTAGAGAGTAGAACTCCAAAGCAAACCAAATAGCAACTGTCGGATCTCAATTTGAGCTAGTTTCTGAGTTAATTAACAACAAACATTTAGGGTGAGTGATCATGCGGCCTGTAGTCCCAAATAATGATCAAGACTAGAATTTTTTTGATAGTGATGCTCATATCGTGTCATTTCTCCAGTTGTCTGGAGAATTTTCCAACCAATTACAGCTGAAGATGGCTAAGGCCTATGAGGATCAAGTAATCTAGCTCAAATCAAACAAGTTCCCCAGGGGTCTATTTACTCTTGAGAGTTTTTTTATTCTGATGACGCAAGGAAAGACAAGAGAATGCTTGCAGCTGGTAAAGGAAACTATACTGATTTGCACATCGAAGAAGATAAAAATATTAAGTTTGGAAAAGGAGTCTCGCAGAAGAATAAAGAAAGGTTGAAACATTTTTGCAAAGAGTATCTGAGTTTGGTAGCATGGTCATATGATGATCTTAAGGGATATGATCCTGGGATTATCCAACACACCATTGAGCTACTAGAAGGAGAAAAACCCATGCATCAAAGGTAGAGGCCAATAAATCCAAAGATTTAGTCACTAATGTCACAAGAATTAAATAAGTTGATTGCATCATGGATAGTGTTCTCAATCAAACACATCACCTAGGTGTCTAACTTGGTGCCATTCTGGATGAAGAATGGTGATATAAGAATGTGCATTGACTTTCAAGACCTGAATAGAGAATCCCTAAAGGACCACTACCCCCTGCCTTCCATGGAGGTAATTCTGCAAATAGTTGCTGGTTCTAAGATGTTTTCAATGTTGGATGGTTTCTTCGGCTATAATCAGATTCATGTGAAAGAGGAGGACCAACACAAAATTGCATTTACTACCAAGTGGGGGACATATGCTTATGCTAAAATTCCCTTTAGACTTTCAAATGTCGAAGCCACTTTCCAATGAGCTATGGACATTTCTTTCAAGGATTTGATACATAAGATTATTCTTATTTATCTAGATGACCTGATGATTTTTTCAAAATCTGTTGAGGGTCATTTTGATCATCTTGATTTTTTCTTCTAGAAATGCCAAGAGTTCAAGATTTCTTTGAACCCGAAGAAATGTGTGTTTGGGGTCCCACAAGGGAAGTTGCTGGGTCATATCGTCTCAAAGGAAGGTATTGCCATTGATCTGGAAAGGGTTAGAGTGATCAAGGAACTCTCTCTACTTATCAAAAAAAAAGGAGTTCAATCTTTTTTGGGCAAGGTTAACATCATCAGCCGGTTCATAGCAGACTTTGCATGGATCGTTTGACCCATCACCTTGATGTTGAAAAAATATCAAATTTCCAAATAGACAGCGAAAGCTAGCAAATATTTTGAATAGATAAAAGAGGTCATCTCTTCTGCTCCTGTGTTGGTTAATTTGGATTTGTCAAAAGACTTCCTTATGTATGTCTTTGGTGGTAGCATGAGTATTGCTACTATTTTGATGTAGAAGGACGATGAAGATAAAAGGGAATCACCTATTGCCTTTTATTCGCGCACTCTGAAAGATTATGAGGTGAAGTACAACTTTATGGAGAAGCAATATTTTTCTATTGTAAAGGGGCTGGAGAAGTTCCAACACCTCATATCGTGCAACAAGGTGATTGTTTGTGTGCCACACCCTAGTGTGCGAGAATAAATTATGGAAGGTGAAATCACTGAGAAGTGGGCTAACTAGATAACCAAGATTCTTGAGTATGACACCAAGATCAAGCCAGTCAGGACTATGAAGCGAAAGGGTTTGTGCAAATATTTGGCTGGAAAAAATGAAGCAATTACTAAGTCTGAAGTCTCGGAACCCATGCTATTAAATGAAGAGTGTTTCAAAGATGATTGGCTAGACACCAAAATTAATTTTATGCAAATAGGAAGGTATCCGTCCAACCTCCCCTCATTTAAAAGGTGTTTTTATCGACTACAAAATAATGGTTATGTACTCTTGGAGGGGGTTCTTTTCAAGAGAAACTTCAATGGCATCTTGTTAAGATGTGTAACACAAGAGAAATCAAAAAGGATATTGGAGC
This sequence comes from Sequoiadendron giganteum, assembly GCA_007115665.2. NCBI lineage: Eukaryota > Viridiplantae > Streptophyta > Pinopsida > Cupressales > Cupressaceae > Sequoiadendron > Sequoiadendron giganteum. The sequence continues at coordinate 212,679,789 of CM021103.1, forward strand.
AGTACCACAGTGGCCCAGCTGGAGGACAGTTTTCAGCAAAAACTACTACATTCAAGATTATGTGTGTTGGTTATTTCTGGCCTATGTTATTTAAGGACTTGTATTCATTGGTGAAGTCTTGCAACGAGTGTTAGTTTTTTGTTGGGAAAAGGAAAAATGCTGCCATGCCACTAAAACCAATTGTAGTGGAAGAGCCATTCACTGAATGGGGTCTCAACTTTATTGGAAAGATCAATCCATTTTCATCAGCTAGATACAGGTGGATCCTAATGGCAACTGACTATTTCACTAGATGGTCTGAGGTTGTACCATTGAATAATATAATAGAGGCAAAAATTGTGAACTTCCTGGAGGAACTGGTAGCCAAGTTTGGCCCACCAAAAATAATTATCTCAAATAATGCCAAAGATTTTCTCATTTCCAAAATTAGTCAATTTGCACTAAAATATGGAGTCTTCCTAAAGACATCCTCCAACTACTACCCACAAGGAAATGGCCTTGCCGAATCTACAAATAAGAATCTTCTCCGGCTGATCAAGAGAATAGGTTTAGAACATCAAAGGGAGTGGCATAAACACCTCTGAACAACACTATGGGAAGACCATATCATGCCCAAGAAAATATTGAAAACATCTCCTTACAAGATAGTATACGGGAAGGAGGCACTATTTCCAATTTCTATGGAAATCCCTGTAATCCAGCTACTCAAGTCCCTTGAGATTGAGAAAAATAGAGTGATGGAGGTGCGATTTTCAGAATTACTTGAAGTTCAAGAGAAAAGAAAGCATGCTCTCGAGGCAATGACCAACTGCTTGTAGGTGGTAAAGAGATGGTTCGATAAGAAAATGTCTGACTAGGGTCTACAATGTGGAGACTTGTTGCTCAAGTTTAATGAGTGCGGAGCGAAGCCCAATCAACATGGCAAGTTTGATAGTCTTTGGGAAGTACCATTCAAAATCACACAGTGCAAGCAACACAACTTGTTTGAGTTGGAAACAATAGAGGGTGAGGCCTTGGGTATTATAGTTAATGGAATACACCTCAAAAAATTCAATTAGGTTGACTTTTGTAGTAAGTATGTAAATATGTGTATATTTTCCCTACTTTGTTATTTTTGGGTCATTCTCAATTCTTTCTTAAGATCAACAACCATATTGATGCAAGGAATTGAAATATAATATATTAGATCCAAAATATAGAAAGATACATATATTGTATTAATTACGGATATATTTACATTTGTATACATGTTGATTAATGGGGCCCTTAAGCATGTTCCAAAATACACATATATATTATCGCTGACAAAGTGTTGCAGAGAAGGTTTCAAATACAAAAGAAAAAATAGGAAGGATATTCTTGACGTCTCTCAGGAATTCAAAGGTCTGATGATGATAGCAAGTGGCGCATGGTGAGGAAACACCATCCTCTCAAAATTATCATACCACTGCACTTCACAAAAGGGTTCGATGTTGTGCATCCTCATCAGAAAATGGTAGGTGGGATGGACTTTGCGACGATGTTCCTCATGAGTTTCAAGCTCAAAGCCATGTAGAAAGGGCCTAGTCAGTACAAGTCCTCCTTCCTTGATGATTCGACGCAGGTTTCAAATAGATGGAATTCCACGGTTGATCTCGATAGCTCTCACAACGTTCTCCAACCCATCCAAGTAGTGTTTGGGAAACACCTATTTTGTTAGCTTCAAAATCTTCCTCTTAGAAATGCCAATGTCTAATAGAGAACCTACAAAGTGGGAACTGATACTGGTATTCACTCTATACTGGTCCTCATATTCTACATATTCTTTTCCTAGCACCCACTTTATGGCTTTCACATACAAAAGGTTCTTCACCCCAGTCATGCATTTTAGATGCCTACACCTAATTTTTCCTAAAAAGGTGTCTTGATTCTTCTTGCATGTAAGCCTGATTGGTGTTTCCATGACTACTGCTACTCTCACTAAAAAATGAAACTATCGACAATGTCTTAGGGCCAATTGCTAAGAAATGCTAGGTGAAAATATGAATTGCCAAAGTGCTAAGGGTCCTTTTTATAGATGGAAAAGACCTCCCCTAATTGAGAAAGGTATGTTTACGTCAGAGGAAAATGGTATGAAGAGCTTGACAAGTAGTATTGCAACATGTGAAATAATGAAGATAATCAAATGTAGTTTCAACTTGTTCAAACTAAGGCTTTCTTTAGAAGGACATGAGGAAGCCATTTGTCACCATATAGAATGTTTCCATCCTCATTAAATCAAAGAAAATATTTCAAGATGAATTCATTGGTTCATGTGCTCGATTACAATCAAGTAATCATTAAATGCAAAAGCTCATGAAAAGATATGGTGATGCTAATTTAGTACTTTTTCCAAGAAAAATTAAGAGCCATCATATGGGAGGTCATATCTCTTAATGTGTGTAATCTTTTGCAAGTGGGCGATCTCTTTGCATGCACGAAAGGGTTATTTGTGCATGTCATAACCAATGTGAAAAGGTAATGTGTACCCTTGCTAATCTGATATTCTCAAAAATCAAAATGATAGATAGAAGCATCGTGTGGGGGTAATTAATTGTGCAAGGTTGGCAAAGCATGTATTCGCTTGAGTCATTTGTAAAGATAGAGAAAGTTTTTTCAAAAAACTAAGTTGCAGAGTTCTTCGAAGACACAAGTAAAATGGCTGAAATTGCAGAGATTTCGACTCAAGTCATCGCCACCAAAAGCATTGAAGAACAAAGGATGCAGGCACCTTGCATGAACATCTATGCCCAAGATTCTTATGCAGCTCTGGGCATTCCAACTAAGCGTTCATGGCCCTACACTAAACTGGCAGACCAAAAAGTGTTAAACATGGTTTCTCCTAGAAACTAGGCTTTGGTGTCAAAAGATTAGGATAACGTCTTAGATCTGGAGTTATCTTAGAACCCAAAAAGTTTAAGAGAGGCTGCATGTGAAAAGATGAAAAATATCAGTGATCCTTTTCATATCTGATTATGGAAATGTAGGCTTCCTCAGTATATGGTCTCTTTGGTACACCATTTCCCATAAATTGTTGTTGCTTGTGCTAAAAATTTTGACACTCGAACAAGAATTATAAGTGGTCATAATTTTAGGGTGGTAATCTATCACCAGGCTCTCCAAGATATGTTGTGTATTCCTCTGAATGCTCTTGAGGGTGTTGAGGACTTTGATATTTCCAGACTACAAAATCACTAGAGAACGCTTAGGTTAGCGCAACAATTCTTTAATTCTGAAACAGGTAAACCATCTGATAACTCCATCCCTCCTAGCTTCCCTCCAAGTCTAGCTACTTTTAAAGCAGGTTCGGCTTCCTTATTCTCTAGGTTGGCGTTGGTGTGTGGATTGGATATAGATAAAGAAGTCTCAAACTTCCAAATGAGTCTAGGCTTTATGCTGAGAAAGAATAGCAAGGCTCTATTGATGGACTTCATGAAGGTCATTGTGGAAGGGATGTGCCGATAGTGGAGGGAGTTTGAGCCTAGTTCCAAGTTCAAGTATTCTTCTTTCTTGACCTACATGATTTTACATCAGAATCTAGATTATTTCTTGGAATCTCTACACCTGACAGTATTTGATGAGAATGGCGCTAGAAAGCCAGTTTTGACCTAGACTCCTCTCCTCTCCAAAACTTTTGATTATTACACATTTTCAGATGTATTCCTAGCTATGAATTTAAGATATTTAGATCATAATGGATGTAGGATGTCTAGTCACTTGACGTAGAGTCAGATAAGCTGGATGAGAGGCCTTGTACCACCTTGTGATTGGTTCTTTGGGTTAGATTTTACAATGCTTCAGGTGCAGGGTTTTATCCAGGAGCCTTTTCGGCTCCGGTGTTTTGTTTCAGATAGGGTACTGGCCTTGGAGGTTTTCAGGCACTTGTGTAATATTGAAAATTATTACTATGGAGGGAAGCATCTGACTTCCTATTTGATGCTTCCAATCATGTTTGGCTTTGTATCATTAGTCAAGAAGAAGAGTCTGAGGGTGAACAGTTCCAAAGTATTATACTCTAAGTTGGGACACCTTGGATTGGTGGTTATTTTTGATACATGGCACTATAATTTAGAGGGTAATTTGGCAGAGATAGGCATTAAGATCTCTCACCAGACTTGGTCATTTTGGGACCCTCAGAGAAATGAAGATGAGGGAAATGAGATATTATATGTCGGCCTCGAGTACATCCCTTCTAGCTCGGGTCAACTACCTTGGCTGAATTTTTATCATATAATGGTGAAGCCTAACCTTGATTATAAAATAAATCAATTCCTTTTCAGCCAGTTAAGAAGCCTCCATTAGAAGTGTGATAGAATTAAAGATTTCTAGATTTATAGGCAGGAGATAAAGAAGAGTAATGGGCTCTTCTAGGAGGTGGATTCAGACAACCAGTTTGATGATATCTAGTGCCATGAACATTCAGCTAGTGATGATTCTCCTAGCCCTTCGGGTTTTGAGAGCATCGACAAGGTGGAAAGTGCAGCTACAGAGCACGAGGAAGAGGTAGCCCAAAAGGCTCCCATAATTGAAGAAGATCCTGCGTAAAGAGAGACAGTCAGTGGACGATAGTTTCAACATGAAGACTCCTCAAATATGTAGTTTTTAGGACCTACTAGCTCCTATAGATCAGGAACGAAGAGTTCAAGATCTTTCGGATGCCACTGAAGGGTTATTTTGGACCTAGATGATTCTCTAGAAGAGAAGAGACCATGAATGGAGGAAGCTGGAAGGAGAGAAGAGGAGCGGCATGAAGAGGTAGTTGTTCTGCTATAAATCTTTAGGAAACTCAGGTATATTTTTCCCCTTCTTCTCTCTCTTCTATGCCTTTAGTTTCCTCCATGTTCACTTCTGTCATGTCACTTGCACCAACTATTCCTATCACTAGTTACCCAAGGCAAGTCAAAATTATTTCCCCTAGGGGTCCCCTTTCATCTCCTCATGTGTCTACTTCCCATAAGGCACAAGTAATGGTAACATATCTTGACCCTCTGAGTCAATTGTTTGTATCCTCGAGACCCAGTATGTCAGTAGGTGCTTCTGAACCTTTCTTTCTACCATGTTTTCACCATCTTTGGGTAGCTAGTTTATCCCACCTTTTTCCTAGAAACTATTAATAGACCTAGCAAGTCCACTAGTACATTGAACATGTTGTCATTCCCATTAGAAGTTCCCCGGGTGTTCCCTTTTCCTAGTGGACTGGGTATTTCATCCCAAGAGTATTTCTCGTAGGTGAATGCAAACCAAAGTGTCCGGTCTAGTCGAATACATAAGAGGAGGGAAAAATATGCAAGCAGACAAGTGAAGCCCCTTTTCTAGACTGTGTTCAATGAAATCCAAAATTCATTGATGTTTGCAAATGTAACACCTAATGTCATCAAGCCGCTCAGAGAAATGCAACCAAATGATTATTTTGTCAATGCCATAGGGCTTGATTTGTAATAGGCTCATTCACAGGATAAGGTTGAGTTAATGGAGGAAACTCAAAGGGTGGTGACAACTGATTTCCTCAAGTTGAGTCACTAGATGAAGAAGAAGGATGAAAAAATAAAGGAGATGAAAGGAAAAGTAGAGATCTGGTCTAATAAGCATAAGGCCCAAGAGGTCGAAATAAATTGACTGTAGAGTGAGAGGAATGCTTTTGAGGGAAAAGTTGCTGAGCTTGAGGGTTTGAGTGTAGAGGTTGTTTCATCCCTGTGGAGAGAAATTGAGCGATTCCAGATGACAAAGGCGACTCTCCATGATGAATTGAGATAGACAAGTGATGGTTTGAAACAACTCCAGAAGAGTACCAATGATGAAGTAAATGAAATGAATGTTGTATTGGAGTAGGAAATATAAAGGAAAAAGTAGGCTGAGCTAGCCTTGAGGGAGAAGGAGAAGGAAATTACTACTCTAAAGAATCAATTTTTGGCCTTGGAGGGAAGCGTTGCAGAATTGAAGGTGGATTTGAGTAGCAAGGTTGCAGAATTAGACCTTTTGAGATTCTAGACTCCTGCATCCCAAATGAAATTGCTAGAAATAGCTAAGGAGTTGCACACATCATATTGGGATAAGGTTAAGACACTATGCCTTACCTTGTAGCCCACTCTCATATTTATGGCGGAGGCTACCAATCTATGTAGAGTTGTTAGTGAAACAATGTAACGGGTGTAGGAAGATACTTATGAAAGAGTTCTAAAGGCTAGGCAGTTGTTAGAAAAACTATATACAGCTTCTGATGATGCATTGAGAAGTGTGGGGATTGAGGACTAGCCAATGACATCCATGAGCATGAATGTTCTCATATCTATGCATGAGGCCACCCAGTATGTCAGTGGGTGCAAAGAAAAGTTGGCTCAAATTACATATGATATGTGGGAAAAAATTTCCTGCCTAACTCAACAAGGGCTTCCATCACCCTTCATGACTGATTAGACAGTGGCAGGCATAGAACACATTATTGAAAACATTAAGGAGAAGAAGGAAGATTTATCAATTTTCCAGTCCTTTGATCAATCTCCAACTGCAAAAAATATTGAAAACATGGTGCATCAGTTGGTGCAACTATTCTTCCAGCTTGAGTCCGAAGCAAAGGTATTTGGTGGATTTCCTTTTAAGGAAATTATTGATGTAAACATGGTGCATGAAAATTGGCACACTCTCTCTACACCATCAAATGAAGTTTGGATGTCCCTTCAGGCTGCCCTCTCTAAGTTGTGAGCAATTTATCTGGGGGGTTGAATTGGTCTACAAAACCATGATCTGGAGTTCTTCATTCCGCAAGTGAAATGTACCTGTAAGTCACCAAGCTATGAATATTTATTCACACACCACTTTTTCCTTTGCAGTTTCTTTTTCTTGCATGAATTTTCCTTTATATATTTGTACCGCTCGTAGCTTTTCAGCAACCGCCACGTGGCATCCTATTGGGGTTTTCTTTTGGGGTGTCTCTTTTCCTTTTACCGGGCTTTGTTTTCTTGACACGCCACCTTCATTGGTTTCCTTTCCGACTGGGGCCCACACTGCAGATACCTTTTTTGGGAGTTTTCTGCGTGGCACTTGTTTGTGCTTCTATTATCTCAAGTTTGACATTTGTTGCAACAACCTTTGTTTTGATGTCGCATGTTCTCTCCTCCCGTTTCTATGTGGCCCATATCTTCTTGGGACATTTCTGCTGGTGTGCTATTGGAAGCATATTTCTGTTAGCACCGACACAAGAGAATATTGATTGTTGATGGCTTCATGGAAGTATCTTTCTTGTTGGGGTCTTCAGGCAATGGTTTGGATTTTTTAAGCAACCTTTTCTTCATTTTTTTGTTGGTTTTTAGATGGATCAAATTTTCTCGAGCACTAGGAATTAGCCTCTGTAGTGTTTTCTATTAAATTTAAACTCACAAAGTGTTCCATTCTATTTGGCCTTTTTGTTTTCATGTATTTGATAAAACATTAAACTGTGCTTGTATTTTCTGAAGCATTTGAGCATCTGTTCCTAGCTTTTGTAATTTTTATGTAGCCTAGTGTAATATAGATCATGTTGCTACTCTTTTGTGTTACCTTATGCTGTATGAGTTATATTATGCAAATGGTTTGATGTTCTTATGTTTTTAGTGTTGGGAATTATCTATTTGATATATGCTAGTTATTACTTGAGCCTTTGTTTCAACATTGTGCTTACTCATTTAATTTATGATCTGGCGCATCGCCTTAGCTTAGGTTTGTTTATTTCAAGTTTATCGCCTTCCCCTTTTTTTCCCCCATTAGAAAAATGAAGAGCCAACTTCGATAAAACCCTAGAGGTTACATAGCTATGCAGATAGGTCCCCCAGTAGCTAAGTTTCCCATAAGGTTGTTGCGTACAAAATTTTGCGTCAACACATAGTTCACATCCATAAGAATCTTGAGAATAAAAAAGGATAAGAAATCAAAGGAAGGCTCGTCAAAGCCTAAAAATAAGAAAAATACAAAATCCTCTATTAAGAGATCATTCACCAATAAAGTTACATTTTTTGGCTAGTAACTTGTTAGAGTATGATTTTATGATAGAAGGAACTGAAAAATTGTATGATGAAGTGGATGAGGAAGAGAAGAAAACTATCATTAAAGCCATCATTCAATACATTATTATTTTAGACGCAAATATGGATAACATAAAGAAGAAGTTTCCTAGTTTTGTGTGGAAAGCCTTGGTGGAAAGAAAGCATGAAGTTGTTAAAGTTGAAGACAAGATGCAATATAATGCCTTGGATGAAATTGAATCCTCCTTATTTGGGGATGACAAGGCAAACTTGATTGAAGTGTACTCTAAACAATTCAAGGTGAAACAAAGGGTCACCATACTTATGGGTAGAGAAAATGATAGAGAATACAAGCTAGAGTAAGAAAAAATGAATGTTGTTAGAGACATAGAAGAAGATTTTGGGATGATTTCTACTTCATCATCTAGAACCGCTCAAGGAAAGGAGCTTGTTAAAGAAAAGGTTACTGATGCAGAGGAAAATATTCCTCCTAAAACAAATCTGCTAGTATTCAAAATGAATGTGGAAGAAATAAATGAAGTAGATGAGCATATTGTTGAAGAAAATCCATAGTTTGGTACACATAATGTAGTGTCCTCACCACCGCACATATATGAAACAAATTCTTCCCGAAAGATAATTTTACTTTGGAAGATATACACTACTACCTGTGTTGACATTGAAAATGAGCAATGCAGAATAAGGACAAAAAAATGAAAAGGAAAATAATGTTGATGATGGTGCTAAGAAGAAGAGTGAAAATATAGGAAATGAAAATGAAAATAATAAAGATAAGGATGGAAATGAAAAATAAGGAGAAAAAGAAAGAGGTGATAAGAAGAAAGATCATAAGGAAGAGAAGGAGGATGAAAATAAAGATAAACAAAAATAAAATCCCTCTATCAAAAAAGACAAAGAAGAGAATAAGGAAGAGATTGAAGTTGAAAATAATGAAGAAGAGCCTCAAAAGACTATGGAGCTAACAAATCCATCTAAAGAATATTCTAATAATAATCTCAAGGGTCTTTTGACAAAATAGATAAGATTTCAACTAGCTATTCCTCCCCAGTTGTTACAACTCCTGTTGTACCAAGGCAATTTGGATCTTGAAAAGACCGCACCTATTTAGAATTTGGATCTCAAAGTTTTTGTCCATGCCTCTAGAAGAAAATAAATTATAGAGACTCATCAAAAGGGGACATAACTCATTAATTATACTATCAGGTCTCTACAGGATAATGCTCCCAGTGCCACAATTAACAATTCATTAATTCTTGTTGAAAATTTGAAGGTTTAAGTTGATTCGCTCAAGGATTATGCATTTGGTTTGAAAGAGTAGATTGAAAAGACAGTGGAATCAATATTTGTAGAGAAGAGGCTACTTGATTTGTAGGACACGTGTACATCTATACATGAGAAAGTGGAGAATTACTTAAAGGATGTGAAGGAATGTGAAGATGATGCTAAAACCATGTTTTTATATTGCATGAGGTGGTTTGATGCCACTCAAGGTATTAAGGAGTTAATGAACTCAATAGAGTCACACATATCTAATTCCTCTAGTACTTTTGACCCAACTAAAGATAGAGATTACATCTCTTGGACTGCCATTTTTAACTTGTAAAACAAGTTTTTCACCTTACAATGACATAAAGAAGACATAATACAAAGATTTGGATAGCTTGGGGACTTGGTGAAGACCAATAACATACCAATGTCAAGTTCCCTTGCTGATTCGGAAAGGCTTGAAAATATTAATTTGAATCTAAGTACTCTAGAAGAGGTAGAGGAGAACATTATAGAGCTAGAATCAATGTATAAATTGCTTGTTACAGCCATAAAGATTTGGAATGAAGGAAAATCTACCTAGAAAGAAATCCTTAAGGAGTTATAAGGTGCATCCTCATCTAGTTGAACATTCTTCACTTGTATATTCTTTCATTGTTTTAGTTTCTTTGAGGTTTTCTTGTGTACATATGATTAGATCAAAATTTTGGGATAACTCCCTAAGGGGGAATCAATAAATCCAAGTTTTTTTTCTATACATATACATCAAGTTTTAGAGATTACAAGTGTGTTAATAACACACCATTTGTCCTTTATGTCAAAGGGGAAGAATAATTGGGTAGAATTTTTGGTGTTGGAGAAGTTAGAAAAATGAAATGTTCTTGAGAGAAGTTTGATGACTGAGATGATGTAGGTTAGAAAGGGGGAGATCATGCAAATTTGAAGTTTTGAAGATAGTTTTTGATGATGTATAATTTGAGTTTTTGAGATTAATTTTTTACACATTTTTCTGTCAATGACACAGAGAGACGTTGTTGAAAAACTGAATAAGAAACCCTTTTAATGTGTTTTCATTGATTCCAACATTAATTGTTGACAATTTGTCTAATGCAGTGAACATAATGGAGACATCTTAATCTAGTAATTTGGTGTGGAATTTATCGTGTAATAAGATCAGATTATGATGTTACAATATGTTATTAATGGCTATTATATGCATCTATGATCAAGATTTTAGTGATTTTGGTTGAATAGGCTGAAAGTTACAAGTAACAAAAGTTTGACATATAGTTTTTGGCTTTATATAGTGTAAATGGATAAGTGTAATATGATATGTGTTCCTTCGATAATTGCAATCAGACATTACAATTTTGGGAGATTTTTTTATAGGTGTTAGTAAACTATATATTCTAGATGACAAGTGGTTATATGATCAGATGGATCATTGGTGTTTGATCAATTGGATTATTTTGTGATTGGGTCTAATTCCTAGCTGACCTAATGCTTGATATATGTTGTGGACCTTAATGAATTATTTTGGATGTTAAGAGGGTCTATTTTAGGTTCATGCCAACCTAATTTATGTGTTGCACATTTCATTTGAGGAGGAAGAGGTTTTTGAATCAAGTATGGAGCAGACAAGGTAACTTTGAATTAAAATAGGGCTACATCTAATTAGGGTCACCTAATTGAGGTATGCGGATGTAATTGGGTATATATGTAAGACATTTTTGAGCTATATCTAGAGATGAGATATCATGAAATGTGTGAGAGATATGATATTGTGTGAACATGTGAATTTGTATGTGTGGGATTAGAATAAGGAAAAATTTGTTATAAATGTTGAGTAACTAAAAACTAGAGCATAGTTTTGTATTCAGAGCTTCAAAGGAACTAAATCCAACATTTAAGGAAGGTGCATTTTGTATTAGTTCATATTTTGGCTATGTAGCCATTTTTGTTTTGTATCTATTTTTGGCTATGAGCCTTATTGGACAATGTGTCTTGGTAGTGAGCCTTTGTAATATCTTAATACAAGTTATAATATATTATGAGCTAACCCTCACTATGGTTTTTCCATTTTTGGGTTTTCCATGTAAAAATATTGGTGTTCATGTGTTATGTGATCTTGTGATTCCTTTCATGTTTTCATTAATTTATATAGTTAGATATTGTTGAACAAGATAATTGAGAGGGGGGTGAACCAGTTGTGACAAAATTTAACCTTTAAAAAATTCCACTAAAAATTAGATCACTCATAGATCATTTACCCTACTAATATGATTAATCATTAAGTGCAAAGGTAGAAATAGAAACAACACCACACATGCACAATAACACCAGATTTATATGGAAAACACAATAATAGAAAAACTATGGTAAGGATTATCTCACACTATAAAGAATATCCAGACTGATTACAAAGGCTCATTACCAGAGAAGTCTCACTACTAAAGCAAGACTCACTATCCAAAAAGGGTTAACCACTCGGAGGGGTCACTGTCATATAATTACAAAGAATATGGAAGAGATTTGTTATAGAGAGAAAAAAAATCTCAATGAAACAAAGAGTTCCATCACAATTTTCTCAAACACTTGCAGACATGCATGAATGATAGAGTACACCTTCAACTCATTGCTTATGAAAACTCAACAATTTGATCTTGTACTGATTTTTCCAAAATCACAAAACATACACACTGATTCACATCTATCTTACTTGCATTATTTGTCTCACTTTCACCAATATCTCATCTTGTATTTATACCATCTTCAACTTTGAAATATATCCAAATTTGGCCACACACCATTTACATTTTCAAATAAGGTCAGAACCAAAACATTCTAGGGAGGAATTATAGTGAGGGTGACCCAAACACATGCTTCAACATGCTTTCATAAGCCTCTAAAGTAGTGTTAAATAGAAGGTCGGCAAAACCACTGTAAAACACATAAATTAATTAGGTACACATAACCTTACCATGAGCCAGTCTTTTCAGATAACAAAGTTAACTTGAAAACATTCCCAATAGCTTTTCCTAAAAATCGCAAGTCATAAGATTCAAAAAAGAAGAAATTCAAAGAAACTACATTTCTCCCAGACCTTAACAAGAGATACAAAAAAATACAGTTCACAACTGCTAAATATAAATCACTTTGTACAATGTTCCCGAACCCCAAAATTTGGATATAGAAGCTTCCAACAACCATGATCAACATGTCTAAACCAAATGAACATAGGAGAGAATCCTAGAGAAAAACTTAGAGTTACCACTTAACAACTATAACCTTTCTTCATTACAATTTTCTCAATACCCTCGACATATACAACCAATAACCATTATCCATGACATCAATGACAATAGTAACTAGTTGATAACCAATTAACTAGTTGACATCAATGACAACACCTTCATGCTTGCTTAATACTTGCAACAATCTCCCCTTTTGTCATTGATTGAAACACATGATGTGAATAACCATCAAAGACATCACAATAGCTCCGGACACACTTCCTCATTATTTTACTTTTTGTTTCTCCATTTAGTAGATAATATTTTTCACATGGTACCCTCTCTCTTGTCACATCTCTCTCCCCATTTAACATCAATGGAAAAGGAAAAACAATGTATTACATTGATTTCCCCTTTGTCATTAAGAAAAAAACACTCCTTCAATGACAACACATGACACTACCTACTCCCCCTGAGAGGTAGCCACCAAAACATCAGTCTAGAAGAAAGATAGATCCATAGACCTACCAGACTGATACATATTCATATGCATCTAGTTCAATAAAGGAGGGTTAATGAACCTTAACTTCTCTTGGAGATACTCGAAAGTATCTTTAAGAAGAGCCTTTGTAAATATGTTAGCAACTTGATCCTTCATAGGTACATACTCAAGATTTACTTCATTTTCCACAACCTTCTCTCTCAAAAGGTGATACCAGATAGATATATGCTTTTTCCTTGAGTGCATTAATAAATTCTTTAAATTGTTAATTGCACTTGTATTATCACAAAAGATAGAAATAGGATCACCATACATTAATTCGATATCTTTCAATGTCTATTTTATCCAAACACTTGTGTACAACAAGATGTAGTATAAATATATTTAGCTTTAGTAGTAGATAAAGAAACTAAATCTTGCTTCTTACTCAGCAATGATACCAATCTGCATCCAAGAAACAATGCACAACCACTTGTAATTTTCTTGTCATCTACACAACTCACCCAATCTGCATTTGTATAAGCACTTAGTGTAAAGTCAATATCCCTAGGATACAAGCCATAATCTTGTGTTCCGTTCAAATATCTAAATATCCTCTAAATATCAGTAACATTTGTTTCTTTAGGATCTTCTTGAAACCTAGCCACAAGACAAACTACATGCATACTATCTAGTCTAGTAGCAGTCAAATACAATAATCTACCAATCATAGATTTTTACTTGCTTTGATCAGCCTTAGGTGAATCGTCATCTTTACTTAATTTGCAATCAGTCACCATTGGAGTGCATATCGGTTTGGAACCATCCATCCTAAACTTCTTCAACATTTCTCTTGCATACTTTGACTATGAAAAAAATATCCCTTGCTCTATTTGATTAATTTGTAGCCCAAGGAAGAAATTCATTTCACCAAACATAGACATCTCAAATTATTTTTGCATCTCTTAAGAAAACGTATCACACATAATTTCATTTCCTCTAAAGATAATGTCATCAACATATACACCCACTATTAATATCTTTTCATTTTCAATTTTAAAATATAGATTAGTATCTGTTGTACCTTTGTTGAAACCTTGATGAATCAAATATCTGGCTAACCTTGCATACCAAGCTCTAGGAGCTTGTTTCAATCCATATAAAGCCTTCTTCAATTTGCAAACCATGTCCAGATGATCTAACAACTGAAATCCTTTTGGTTGTTCCATGCAAACCTCTTCCTCTAATTTACCATTCAAGAATGCAGACTCAACATCCATCTAGTAGGCCTTAAAATATTTACGAGAAGAAAATGCTAAGAACATACTAATAGCTTCCGTCCTTGCCACCAGAGAAAACGTCTCCTAAAAATCTATACCTTCTACTTGTAAATAACCCGTACACACAAGCCTTGATTTATTTTTGACCACTTCTCCATTTTCATTAAATTTGTTTCTTAATACCCACTTTGATCCAATTATGTTTCTATCTATCAATCTAGGGACCGTGTATGTGCAGGAGCATGATGGGCCAAAAAGTGGTGATATATAAGTGATATGATGGCCCATGTGGCTGATGACCTTTTTTTTACCCAAAATTGATGAAATGAAAAGGGTTTTTAAAGGAGATTCTCAGCTTTCCACCAATATAAATTATGATTTATTTTGAATTTAATAAATAATTATTATTAATATTCTATTTGAATTACAACTAAAGTCCTAATTGATAGGTTGATTGAAAAAAATCTATAGCTTTCAAACGGTATCACATTTTTTGAATCCAAAAAAAGTGTCAAATTCTATGCTTCACATACTATAGGATTAAAAAAAAAAAACTTGAATTTCATGAAGTTTTGACCAAGTTAAGGTGGTCAGACATACGAGTTTTTATATTTTTTAAAAGTTGTAATAAAAAATTCATAATTAATTATTTACTTGGAAAAAAATTAGAAAAAAATATGCATCACATTGGGACATGATTCCTCTACTTATATCTAAAATATTATAAAAAAAATATTATCATTTTATTGTGGTTAGACAAAAACCTACTTCTTATTTTTCCATAAAATTTAAGTACTACTACATTGAAATTTAAAATTTTCACCATATAGATTTTTGTTTTTTTAAAATAAACCTAGTAGTTTAGAAACTACATTCAATTTTCTATAGATTATATTCTTACATATTTTTGAGATAATCTAGATAACCTATTCAAACTTTTACGTCAAGTTGCCTAACTCTGATTTTTTGAATTTTCATCGCCACTTAAGGGCCTATTTTTTCCATGATGATCTTGCACATACTCAACCAATTACCATATTTTATTCTTCTGAATATGCATAAGTTCTTCTTTCATAGCTTCCATCCAATTCTCATCTTTACATTCTTCAATTATAGTCTTTGGTTCAATCTCATAAAGTAAACACAGATTTATCTCACCGATAGAAACAACTCTACTTCTTGTCAATAATCCTTTCCTCTTGTCCCTAATGATTTTATCTTCTGAATGCTTTTTCTACACATATTTAGGTGTCTTAGGGGACACAACTAGGTCTTCTTCTTCTTCTTCATTTTTATTCTCCTATTCTTCCATAATTTCTTCAAATCTTATGCAATTAGGTTCATCAGATACATATCCATCAACTTCAATTGAATTCTTCCTTGCTTCATCAACCTTGACATTTGTGCTTTCTACAGTATTTCTTAGTCTTTAATTGAAAAATCTATAAGCTTTTCTCTTAGTATAATATCCAAGAAAAATACCTTCATGACTTCTAGCATTAAACTTTCCTAAATATTATTCATCCCGTTTGATATAACATTTGCTTCCAAATACCTTGAAATATTTGACAATAGGAATTCTTCCACACCATGGCTCATAAGGGGTTTTAGTAATATTAGCTCTTGTTTGAACTCGATTGAACACATAAACAGTAGTGTGAATAGCTTCTCTCTATTACACTTCTGGTATAATAGCTTTAGTAATCATTGATTTAGCAACTTCTTGAATAGTTATGTTCTTTCTTTCAACAACTCCATTATACTAAAGATTTCTCGAAGTAGATAACTATTTTTTTATTCCATGGACTTCAAAAAACATATTAAACTCATGGGAGGTGAATTCACCACCTCTATCAGAACTCAAACATTTTATTCTCAAATTCACTTCATTATCAACCATAGCTTTGAATGTCTTGAATCTATCTAATTCATTATACTTCTCTCTAATAAAATTACCCATGTATGCCTAGAGTAATCATCAATCAAAATAATAAAGTACCTTTCATCTTGTAGACTTCTCACTCTTGTAGGACCACAGAGAACTGTGTGAATCAAATCTAGTAGTCTAGTAGTAGATATTTCCTTTGATCTGATGTTATTTCTCACTTGCTCTCCAAACTGACAATTCCTACACATAACATTAACAAGCTTTGTAATCCTTGGTAAATCTCTCATGGCTTGCACTACATTGATCCTCACCAAGCTATCAAAATTAATATGACACATTCTCTGGTTCCATAACCAGCTGTCATTAATCTAAGTCATAAAGCAACATCCATCAACACCCTTAAGTTGATATATATTTCCTCAAGACTTCTTTCTTGCAGCAATCATTGTTCCAAATTCTTTTATGATTTCAAATCTCTCATCCTCAAAAAAAAGATTGTATCCTTTACTACACATCTGTCCAACACTCAAGACATTATTACTTAAACCCTTAACATAGTAGACATCATTAGTATTATTCTTTCCATAAAAACCTATTGAACCTATCCCACAAATCTAAGCACTAGTATCATCTCCAAACATAACTAAGTCTACATCACATTTTTTAAGTTTGACAAACTTACTCTTATCATCAGTCATGTGATGTGAACAACCACTATCAACAACCCTCTTTTTATTTTCTTATTTAGCATGTAGGGTAGAAATTATAATATCTTCAACTTTCCCTGGAGGACATTCCTTCACTTTTCTTTTAGAGTTGGTATAAGTAGGTTCATCTTTTATAGCCAAGAACAAGAATTCATTGTCATAAAAATCTCCATAATTAGATTCTTCATCAGAAATACTAGCATCCTCATTCATATAATATGCTCTATTGATCTTCTTACCTTGTTTTCTTTACTAAATCTTTGTTTGTTCTTCTTAACTCTTTTTGGACATCTTGAAGCATAATGACCTATTCCTCCACAACTAAATAATTTAAAGGGTATCTTACCTTCATACTTACTAGAGCCTTTCCTCATCCTTCTCAAAAATTTAGCTTCTACATCATCAAGATTCTCTTCATCCAGATCATCAACTCTTGTGGCCTTGAAATCAGTTTTTGATTTGGATCTATTTCTCAAATTTGTTTTCTCATCTCATAAGATGTTAGAGTTCCCAATAACTGATCTTTAGTATGTCTTGTAATCCACATATTCTTCAATATAAAATACCTTATCACTATATACATTAGGGGGAGTTCTAAGAATCTTCTTCACAATCCTAGATTCATCTATTGTAGCACCAAGTCCTTGCATTCCACCTACCAACTCATCCACTCTTTATACATAAGATTTAATGTTCTCATCTTCATAAATATTGAAGACCTCAAACTATGCCTCCAAATTATACAACTTTTCTTCTTTGATCTTTTCATCTACTTCGTGCATCTTTTCTAAAGAATCCCAAACTTCTTTAGAAGTCTTAAGATTTTGAACTTTAATTAGATCGAAGTGTGAAAGACTATTCTTCAAAATAAACTTTTCCTTATTGTTTACTTCATGCACCTTGATTTCATCAGCTATACTTGGGCCATTAGCAAGAGGATTGTAAGTACTCTTATAATCTTTCTCAACATCATATCCACAATACTCTAGATATCCTTCCATCTATATTTTCCAGATAGCATAACTAGTTCCATCAAAATTTGGGTACTCAAAAGGGATCTTGTTTTCCATCCCAAACCTTCCTTAAATGGTTAAGATCCTCTCCAAGGAACCAAGCTTTGATAAAAATTGTTGAACAAGACAAGTGAGAGGGGGGTGAATTAGTTATGACAAAATTTAACCTTTAAAAATTTCCATTAAAAATTAGATCACTCATAGATCCTTTACCCTGCTTATATGATTAATCATTAAGTGCAAAGGAAAAAATAGAAAGAATGCCACACATACACAATAACACCATATTTATGTGGAAAACTCAATAAGAGAAAAAAAATGGTGAGGATTAGCACACACTATAGAGAATATCAAAACTGATTACAAAGGCTCACTGCTAGAGAAGGGTCACTACCAAAATAGGACTCACTGTTTGGATCAAGACTCACTTTCCAACAAGGGTTAACCACCCTTAGGGATCACTACCACATAATTAAAAAGAAGATAGAAGAGATTTTCTACGAATAGAAGAAAAATCTCAATACAACAGAGATTTCCACCACAATTTGCTCAAACACTTGTAGACATGGATGAATGATAGAGTACACCTTCAACTCACTACTTTCGGAAACTCAACAATTTGATCTCGCACTAATCTACCCAAACTCACAATAAATACACATTGATTCACCTATCTCGCATCTATCTTGCTTGCATTCTCTATCTTACTTTCAATAATATCTCATTCTATATTTTTACCATCTTCAACTTTGAAACATGTCTAAATTTGGCCACATACCATTTACATTTTCAATTAAGGTCAGCTCCAAAACATTCTAGGGTGGAATTAGAATGATGGAAACCCAAACACATGCTTCAACACACTTCCATAAGCCTTTGAAAGTAATGTTAAACACAAGGTTGGCCAAACCAGTTTAAAACACATAAATCAATTAGGTACACACAACCTTACTATGAACCAGTCTTTCTAGATAAAAAAATTAACTTGAAAACATTCCCAACAATTTTTTCTGAAAATCACAAGTCATAAGACTCAAATTAGAAGAAATCTAGAGAAACTACATTTCTCTTGAACCTTAGCTAGAGACATTGAAACAAATAGTTCACAATTTGTGAGCATAACTCACATTGTACAACGATCTAGAACCCCAAACTCTTGATATAGCAGCTTCCAACAACCATGATCAACATATTTGAACCACATGGACATGTAAATCCTAGAGAAAAACCAAGAGTAACCACTGAACACATGAAAACTTTCTTCATTACAATTTTCTTAATACCCTCGACATATACAACCAATAACCATTAGCCATGACATCAATGACAATAACAACCAACTACTAACCAGTTAACAATTTGACATCAATTACAAAACCTTCATGCTTGCTTCATACTTGCAATAGATATATCTTGTTAATTGGATGGTTTGTGATTAATTTTTTTAATAGAATACTGATTCACCCCCTCAAATTATTTCGGGTGTTCAACATATATATGCATATGTATATATATATTCATTGTCTATATGTCTCTCCCTCTCCTTATATATATATATCTCCCTCTATATTTTTATATCTCGGACTAAATATTTATTTCTCTCTACCTCTCCTCTCTATATCCCCCCCTTCCCTTCCACCTCCCCTTATATCCCTTTCTCTCTCTCAAACACAATTTCTTAATGTTTTACTCCTTCTCACTCTCCCTCTCTTTATATTTCTTTATCCCTACTCTCTCCTCTCTCTCTCTCTCCCTATATTTATATTTATTTATCCCCGCTCTCTCCTCCTCTCACTCTCCCTCTCCCTCTCTTTTCCTCCTTCTCCATCGCTCTCTTTGAAATTTTATCAACATATCTCTCCCTCTCCCTCTCACATAGGCTCTATCTCTTCCTCTTTTAGTTACTCTCCCTAGACCTAATATATCCATTACTCTAAATTTGGAATCCCTCCCATGATCACTAATTAATCTATTCTTATGCACATACCTATGTGTATTTCTTACTACATTCATATTTCCCAACCCATTATATCATCCACCTCTTGTACCAATCATAATCATGTAGGTATAGTAACCCTAGTAGCCCCTAATATTCTCTTATCACTATTATTTCATGTACCCTATATTTGAAATGATTCAAAATATAGTTCAAGTTGAGAAAAGAGTGGAAAAGTTCCTAATGGATAAGATAATGATGAATTTAAGCATTCTAAGCATACAACATTGCCATTTGAGATTGCATACATTTAATATCTATAGGTTTTGAGGTAGCTCATTTTTGGATGTATGTTATAAAATATGACCCTAAAACACACTTAATATTGTTTAGTGCACCATGTGTTGTTTTTTTATATGAGGATCTAGATTCTTGTCCCACTTATTTTTAAGGATTTTAAGATATTATATTATTAAACCATTTAGGTTATTACCTTATGCATATCTGGATACATTTCATGACTTGATAAAAGTATTATTGAATTAATCCAATGTTAATATGGGATTTATATTAATATTTTATATTTATTTAAGTGTTCCCAAGACCAAGTGAGAATATCAATAATTGTGTCATAATATTTCAATCATTGTATTCCAAGTTACATCATCCCTTGGATGATCTTGAGTTACAAAATAACTTTATCAAAATATTTTCTTAAACCAATTATTAATAGTAACTATATAATGAATAGGTTAGAGTAGAAACTAGATAACCCCTATTTATTAGATGATGATACTTTAGAGACCTGATGTAATAAAATTTAAATATTTTTCTATATTAACTATTTAATAAAAAAGTATTCCACATTAATTTTATGAGAAAATATTGTATAGTGGTATAATTGATTTGTAAAAAATAGTAGAATTCTATAAAAAATGATATCTAAAATGAAATATAGAACAAGAATGCAAGAGAGAGAGAGATCAAGTTTACATATAATTTATAAAAATCCTTCCAAGAAAATATAACCTCCAAAATAAAACCTATATTTTGAGCAATAAAAATAGTGAGATAATATCAATATTTGAACATTAAATGGAGATCAACATTATCAACCAAGAAGAAACCATGTAAGATACAACATTCATTTTTAGTTTCAATATTTTAAACATAATACCCTAATCAATGTACCTCAAGATCACCTTAACAAGTAATCCAAGGTAAGCTCCAAGTTTCACTTATCATGAGAAAGAACAAGATGATGAAGTGATGAATGGGTCCATTTGAAACCTCATATATATAGGGAAAAACCAACAAGAAAGAGGAAACTCATTAAACAATTTGTTGCTACATTTTAGACCAATATCTAATACCCCTGTTATTACCCTTAACAAATCCCTAATTCTAGATTGTAAGTAAGAATTCTAAGAATGAGGATGTCAAATAATGAATAAAGGGTAGGAATTGATTATTAGGCATTTTATTAGTCTAACATAAAAAAATCTTCCCAAACCTCTTCAAAATTTTAGACATACATGTCTATATGAAATTGAATCCATAGATGACTAAATTCTAAGAACACAAGGAAAATTTCTGATTAAATAACAAAATCAATAAGTGGTAATAATTTTTAATATTTAAAGTATTTATTGTGTCTTCATACATCAAATATACCTCTCATTCCAAGTTACAAGTTGCAACCATATGGATACCCCCTTACTATTAAAGGTATGTGTAGCCTTAACAATAGAAAACATACTTAAGAAGGTACTAGAGAATAATGGTTTTTTTTTTTACCATAAAAGTGGCTAAGCCACTGAAATTTTATTTATTTATAAAGTAGTTAACTAAAAACAGGTCTTGAAACTCAATCCTACCTACAGGAGAGCCCGATTTTGATACAAGTATATGTGGCATACTATGAAACCTAACCAAAAATGGTATACCCATAGAAGGAAAAATATTTACCACCCACCAACCCCCATTCTAGTGCATGCTAGAAAAGTATGCAAAGCTCAAGATTAAAAGATGAGCAAATTAAGACTTTCTAAGAGTCTTCTTCCATAGAAGAAGAGATATCCTCAAAATGGGATGGAGGAAAAGGATTATACATGCTAGAAGCCCTTTATTTCTCTTTGAAGCAAGTTGAAGCTTGATCAAAAAAATTTGACCTTACTGCAATGTCAAACAAGAAGTGAAGTTAAAGGAAAACATCCACTCCTGCAGCAAGAATCTCTAGAGAAATTTTTTCATGAAATTCATTGCAGTCAAGAATAGTTCTTGCAAAGTCATCACAGGCGATGCTAGACCTGAGAATCCACAACAATTATCCACAAAAACCATTAGACATTAGCTCATAATGAGAAACAAAACCCCCAATAGGAAAAATACCTACATCAAAATGATAGTTATCCAAAGCAACAAGTAGATTTGGTTGAACAAATTTTTTAGCAAGAAGCATAACCAAATCAATATTTAAAATAATTTCCATGCAAAAATTAATAAACCAAGAAATACCTTCATGGAAGGCGATGCCACTATTATTTTGAAGCCATTTTTTGTGGAAAAGTCCATTCCTATACCTCGGGTCAACGGAGCAGGAACTGGCACACTATTTACTAACCCACACCTTGCCCACTATGAAGCGAAGTCAAACCTGTGACCTCGAGGAATGAAAATCCCAAGCCCCAGCCAACTCTGCTACAAGTGGTGGTTGTACTAGAGAATAATTTTATTCTTGTATGCGAACTAAATCAACTATTTTTGAGCTTTAAAGTAATTTTTAATTGCATATTAGTAGTTAAAAGACACAATACCTAAATAATAAGGCACAGGGCCTATTCCATAATAGTATCTCAGCCAAGTACTACTTGCATAGATAATAAATTATTTAAATAATTTTTTAAGTATCATGCAACCTTGTCATTTCCAACCTATTATAAACATGTACCTAATGTATCCAAAATAAGGGACTATTAATGAAGATCAAGCTAAGGACAAATGTCTATAAAATTCATAAAAATAAAAATATAAATATTTTGGGTGAATTTGATGGAAATAAATATAATGGACCACCAATGTATATCAAAATATCACCTATATATAAATTTAATGCCTCCTTTCTATTTTCTTAATCAAGAAGAAAGAAAAAATTAGACTTGGCATATAAAATAATTTTTTTATTGATATTCCTAGCTTTTGTGCAAATTTGGAGTCCTCATTTGGTTCTTACTATACATAAATAAATCAAGAAATATTCTAACTATAATGTTACTTTCTTAGTAGGATATGGTGCCAATATCCACAAGTGTAAAGCTATATCTCTATATCTTTATATCCCTCTCCATCTCCATCTCTATTTCTCCCTCTCTCTATCTCCCCCTCTCTATATTAGTCTCTACATCATCTTTTCCCTTTTCTATCCCTATCTCGCACTCTCTCCCTACCTCCCTCCCTCTCCCTCCACCTCTCTCCTTTCTACCTCTCTATCAATCTATCCATCTATATCTCTCCCTCTCCTTCTCTATCAAAGTTTCTCACATATAATAATAACACACTTAGCATTAGATAGACTAATGTCACATTGAATAGAGTGACAAAAACAAAATATCAAGATTGCATCCAACTCCTCATATGCATATGATTAAGAAAAAATATGGTAGTATTGAAAATGTAATAGTAAATAAAAAATAACTGTAATAATTTTGAAATGTAAGGAATAGTAACTAATTATATTAAAAACTCTCCAAAAATTAATTTTGGATATGATAATCTAGAGCATCTTATGTACATATTTACAAGTTTTGTAGTTTTTGTTTTTGGCAAAAGTGGCAAGCCATAATAGATATTATTAAATATAAATAAATGGTACAATCCTGGTTCAAAGAGCATATCGGTAGGAAAGAACCAGGAAGAAAACCTCTGATTGTAGATCATTTAAATACATTAAACATTTACAAAATATTCCAAATTGGATAAGGTAGCCCATTTTACCAATCCCTTCCCGATTACAAGTATAGATTAGATACAGAGTGACCCAACCCATGTACAAATGCAGCCCATAAACCCAACAATAAACCAAAGCATATACATAGATAGTTTACCAACTGAGTTGTAAAACCACCAAATTGATACCCAAATGGGAAAATTCTTTTCCAGGTAGCAGCAAAAAAGATATAAGCTGCCAATCAGCCCATAAAACAAAATCACCAGAGCCTTCAAAAAATTCAAAAACTTTACCCTGGTAATGATCAGAAATTGATACCAAGCTAAAGTGCATAACCTATAAAAAAAGAACCAAAACCTAGATACAAAACTTTTGAAATAACCAGTTAGCATTCTAGGAACATTTAAAAACCGCCATTACCACCCTATTATCCAAAGACTGCAAATGCACATCATTTAAATTTGGCACCCTGGAGGCATCTGACAGTCAATGAGGTAGACAATAGGGGTTCCGATTACAGCTACCATTAGAAGAAGTTCTATTAATAAAACGTAAACCTGAGTCATGACCACATTTTCTAACCAGGTAAGGAACCGAAACATGGTTTTCCAAAGGCCCCTCATGATTATGTGCCAAAAGAATTAGGATGTCATTCACTTTTTTCTTTATACTTTCTGCTAATTCATTACCTTCAAATTTGTAATATCTGTTCAAAGCTTGTTGGGTATAACTAAAAAAAATCATTTCTATCGAATGTCTCATCAAATCCACCAAAGAAACATATACAAGTTTTGTAGTTTATTTCTATAATTTTATGGATATATAATGAATTTCTTGCTTCTTGAGTATGGAAGGAACCTCATTTTTTGAAGGTTTAGTGAATGGTATGTGTTTCATTTCCCCTTCATTTTAATTTTTTATTTTGTATGATTTTTCCATGCCCTCCTTTAGGTGGTTTGAATATTTTTTTCTAATTTCAAGAAAAAATGTTTGTAGAGATTATTGAATTTATGATAAATTAATTCAACAATGGAGTCATACTGTGTATTTTGAAATTTAGTTTTCTTCATGGAAAGTATGCTGAAATTTGGATTACATAGATATTGTAAATGAAAATTGATGCTCATGGTTTTATAGCTATAAACATACTAAACATGTTAAATCTTTGTAACACACCCATGTAACAAAGCATGAGACTGTTTAAAAGATTTATAGATATACTCTCAATTACCATGAAAATTCAAGTGTGTTGTACAATGTACTCAAATGAAAAAGTACTAGCACATTATATAAAGGTTAAAAGGCCTCGAAGTAGGAAAAAAATCACATGACACTTTGATCAAGGCCCCATTGCAACTATGCATTCTTTTTGTGCACATTTTCTAACATTGTATGATACTATTTTATTTTATATGTGTTGGCTAATAGATTGGGTACCTTGAGATTTTACTTCTTGAATTTGAATCCTAGCCTGAAAGGTATAATTGTTCCCAACAACTTTGGATAATTGTTCCTTTAAAGATATAATCACCCTTTGAATTTTAGAGGTACAACTCCCTATTATATTTTTAATGAATTCACAGGAAAACTAAAGAAATAAACCATATGTATGATTTTGAATTGAAAGCAACAAAGGTAAATAAACCTAATACCAAAAAAAATTCTGATATCAGATGCAATGAAAATGAGATATCACAAATACTAGCGCAAATAATAGCATGTACCGAGTAACATGCAAATAAGAAATTTCCAACCCAATATAATATAAAAATGAAACCAATTGTAGAGATAAACAACATGCATTCACACAATAATAATCATAAGCAAAAAAGAAATCTTAAACACATTGATTTAAGATTCTCAAATTATCTCCATAAACCAAATCCACATAGAGGAATAGAGGTTTTAATTACAATATACTAGATTGACATTGTAAATATCAAGTTTTTCATAACTGTCTAGAGAGAGTTACTTGTGTTAGTTTTAAAAATATATATAAGTAGATGAGTAACCACTTCTTTTTCAAAGTAACTACCCAAAAATAAATAGTCTTTCCAAATAACTATGAAAATTAGGAAAGCAACTAAAGATTCACAATGATGGCACTTCATTAACCGATTTTGTAGTTAACTGATTTGTTGATGTGGCAAGCTTCTTTCAAAAAGCTTGGAAATATTTGATAACATGTGGTATATCCTTATGTTAAGGAATAGTAGTATTCCCTACTCATAAATTCTAAAATATTTGGTCATCATGTCCCACTTTAATCCTTTTGTTGTATGTACCTACCAATCCAATTGTCTGAAAAAAACTAAATTCTATTCCATTGAATCTTATCAAGCTTTCAACATTGAAAGGCTATGAGTTAATTATCTCATCAATCACCTTTTTTAAATATCTCCTTCAAGAATCCAATGTCATCATCACTACCACTTCCTTCCAAAATAAGCTGTAAGCCAATCGTAGAGAGGTTCTTGTGAATTTCTTCTATGATTGCATTTATTTCTGTTATGACTTTGCTAAATTCCTAAAAACTTTGCTTGACTACTTACAATTTCTATTCAAATCTCTTCTTCCAAATTATACAAAAACCATCAAAATTTTTTGGAATGATCTTCTCACTAAGAAATTTCTTAGGTATCATTGTCAACATCCCATTTATCTCATTCAAGTATGTAATCCATACTACTTATTCATTTTTGGTCGAAGCAATATCTTTTTCTATCTCCACTTTCAAGGCATATCCATTATGGTCAATTCTTAGCATCTCTAAAATGAATTGATTTTATTTATCCTTTATGTTTCTAACCCACTCACCTATAGAATTTCCAAACACCTTATAAATATGTGTCTTAATTTCTACCTCTTTTCCCATTACTGATGTTTGATCGAAATAGGTTTCAACTTGAGACTTTAGGCATTCAATTAGGACCCTAACCTAGATTTTCAATTCATCTTTAATTTTCTTATCCTTGTTAGTTCCTTCAACTAACTTGGATGATTTTATATTGAATATGTGTACATCTCTATCTCTTTTGGATTTTCCTAATCTTATTTTCGCAACATCGAAGTCACTTGCAGTTTTCTGATTGATTTTTTTTGTGTAGTAGGGTGAGTGGCTTCTACACAAAAAATTATTGTTTTGTCATCCTCTATAAATATAGATGTATTCTTCAAATTTTTGGTCTTAGTATTCCTTTGAAGCAACTGTACCACTTCTTAGGGATCTATTTGTATTACCTTCCTTTTCTTAGATAATGTGTTCCAACCAAGATGATGTGGAAGGAACAATAACTGCTTTCGAACTAGAAGAACCAAACAAGGTCCTCCTCAGTGGAGGGGGTGACAGACTGAACATGTTATAGTGAAGAAGGTGGAGTAGATCCTACTCTAGGAGGCTCATTTACTATATCATTAGATGACCTATGAGATGAAGAAGAGGTATTGATTTGAGTTGAGAAAATAGAGAAATTACCTATATCTTCTTCACCCTCAGCTATATCCTTATCCTTGATTTGTTGAAGTAGGTCAAGAGAATATTCTCCACATGCTATTTTTGATAAACTCCTTTTAAGGGAATCATCATCACCATCACCTTGATTTCCTAATGATATCTGATGGAAAGTTAAAAATAAAGTTCTTGAGATTATGGGAGGCTAACTACTTTCACCTCGAGGTTGAGTACTCTATGACCTAGTCTGAGGGTATTGTTGTTTTATCTTCTTCTTAGCCACCCACTCCTCTATTATCCTTAAAATAACTATAGTTATCACCTTAATGGTTTAAGCTCCTTCATACTCAAGTCCATGAAAATGATGGGTTGAGTAGAAACATGTTCAGTAAAAATAGGGTCAAACAGATCTAATGCATCATCTTTTATACCTCAAATATCCCATCCCATCCCAAATCAAATATTCTTATTTGTCTCGAGGAAAATATTATTACTGTAATTAATATTTAATTACACTTACATAACTTTACTTAGGTTGAGCTATTTTTAGGTCAACATTAGGGTTGCATACTTTGCTTTTATAAAGGAAATCATCTCATTGTAATATTGAATTCTTGAATAATCAATTTGCACATCTTTATGCAAAGCTCTTTTTTTTTCTATTTTTCTCTTTTGTGGAAGGTGTTTAGGTTTGCATGTCTGATCTAGGGTTTCTAACATGGTATCAGAGCCTTGACATGCAGCCCCTTCTCAAATTCTGGAAAAATTCATTGCAGAGTTTGTTTGGGGTTCCTCAAGGATTTCATGCCTTGAGTTCATCTATGCAGCATTTTGAATCTGATCGGGCCTCACCATTGGATTCAGAGCGCTGGAAAAAGTTAGGTTTGGCTTTTATTTTGCAGATTTTGGTCATCATTTGCCAGATCTATGAGGGTTTCATGGTTGCTGATTTTTTGGAAGCTCTGGAGGTGGCCATTTTTTTGAAGCATTTTGAGCAGAAACAAAGGTCACCATTGCGTTCGCAGTGGCCAAAAACCCTAAGATCGCCTTTCGTTTCGTTGATTTTGGTGAAGTTGGTTCGGAGGGAAAAAAAATTTTGCCAGGGAGGCCGTATGGCCTCCCCAGCACGCTTCTCGAGGCATAGTTTTTGGGATCCGTGCTAGCTCCTCCAGTTCATTTGGCCCTACTGTCGAGTGGCCACCTAGCAGCCACCGCTGCTGGTGGCTCCCCCACCCAGCTCCGCCGGCCAGACCAGCCCTCGCGGGCTCCAACTGCATCGGCTGCGGTCACATGGTGGACCGGGCGCTATGCGCCCAGCCTCCGGCCGGTCCTCAGCCCCGCCTGTGATCATATGGCGGATCAGGGGCCAGGCTGAAAGGAGCTATATTTTTGCACCTATTTAGTCTTGTAGTACCCTAAATTGCTCTCTTATAGGTCTTTTTTTCATTTTATCATAACTTTTGATCCCAAAGGCAAAATTTTTGAAACGAGATATCACCGGAAAGCTGGAAAGACCAATTTTCTCATGGTATAGTTTATTTTCAGAGATTCTTTGGTTTGGTGGGAGTTTTCACTTGTTGAAGATAGATGTTCAGTTTTCACTCCGAAGGGCATATCGTTTGACTCGGTGATCCTTTTTTCGCCATTCTTGTGGCATTGGAAAGTTGGTTCAGTCCTCTACAAAAATCTGAGGTATTTTTTAATTTTCTATTTATGCATGTTAGGAATTCTCTCCTTTTGTAGTCATTGGGGATTGTAATAAATGAATTTATATAAAGTTCCATCAGGGGGGTTTCTTGCATAATAATCTTCATTATGTTTTGATGGCAACTCGGATGGGTTGTAATCTAGTTTCTTAGTTTCTTTTGGCCATATTTTGTCTTAGCTTGACACATACTAGATTCATTTTGGTTCACACTTTATATTGAGAGCCTATGGTTAGTGATCCGCATCGGATCCATCTAAGTTTGAGGGCCACTAAATTTGTGGTTATTGTTCCCGAGTCTGTATGGTACTTGTTCCCATGGAAGAGTTTCAGTCTTAGTTTGGCATCAACATCGAGATTCACGGTTTCCAGATTCTATCATCATTTCATCTACTATTACTCTATGGATTCCAAGGTTGTTCCAGTTTGGTGTTTTCGAGTGTTCCGTGGCATCGGGTCTGTTGTTGCATCATTATGATTCTGATATGGTTTCTTGTAGATAAAATTATCTTTCCTTGCTTACCGGATTACAGTTCCAGTGTTACTTCACAGTGTTCTTCCAATGCTTCTTTGCAAAAGTCATCTCATTGTAGGGGGGGTTGTCCCACTGGGTTTTCCTTCTCTACCTCATTATTGCATTTGTACATGGGTACCTAATTAGGCCTTGTTGCCGGGACCCATTCATGATTTCTTGCATTCATCTTAGTTTTAGGTGCATGCTTATTTAGTCTCCCTAAGTTGCACTTATGGGGGGGGTGTTAGTGTAATTAATATTTAATTACACTTGCATAACTTTAATTAGGTTGAGCTATTTTTAGGTCAACATTAGGGTTGCATACTTTGCTTTTATAAAGCAAATAATCTCATTGTAATATTGAATTCTTGAATAATCAATTTGCACATCTTTATGCAAAGCTCCTACTTTTTCTGTTTTTCTCTTCTATGGAAGGTGTTTAGGTTTGCATGTCTGATCTAGGGTTTCTAACAAATATCATCCAACTTCTTCTCCTTACTTCATGCTCATCAAGCCAATCTACCTAGTAATCTTATAGATTAGGCATATAATGAGAACCTAAACAAATATGTACAAATTATTATTGATATAATCCTTTCTATCAAAATAAAATCATTCATCATAAAATTATAGAGTATAGTTAATCATATCTCATTTAATGTTGAGAGAATCTGACATTGAGCTACAAGGTGAAATAACCAAAACCCACACAAAACTATACATCCACTTTCTTTCACTCTTGAAATCTCTTATTTACATCAAAAAGTTGCCATCAAACTTCTATTAGTATAAATTTATCCTCTGGATACCTTGGAATCTTTAATGGAGGACCACTGAAACCACCAACTTGAATGTATGGAAACCTTTAGAATTAAATGAAGTAACTTCCATACATGCCAAATAATTGCATGGAATTAGGAGTAAGCCTCAGGTTAATTTTCCCCTATATTTATCAAGCCACTGTCATGGTAAAAGTATCAGTAATTCTCTTGTGATGATAGTAACTTTTACCCAATTGCAATTTATCATAAAAATAAAAAATTGGGACTTCACTTCAAGAAAGTGAGCTTCAACTAAAACCCGACCAAGACTTAGTATTGGAAATGGCATAGATGAGATATGAGGACATAAAAATGGCTTGATTAACTATAAATAAGTCAAGCATATCATGCATCCAATCACTAATATG
The DNA here is from genome assembly GCA_007115665.2 of Sequoiadendron giganteum. NCBI lineage: Eukaryota > Viridiplantae > Streptophyta > Pinopsida > Cupressales > Cupressaceae > Sequoiadendron > Sequoiadendron giganteum. Next base: position 212,710,431 of record CM021103.1, read on the forward strand.
TTGGGACCAATCTAAGAATTGTTTCCTTGCAAGAAGAACTTGGATAAATAAATACATCCATTAATTGAATTTGTGTGCCCTTTAATTCCCTCTCAATCTATGTAGTAACACAAATATATCTAAAATTTCATTAACAAAATGAGTTCTATTCAAACCTCTGAGAAATTGGGATTTACCCTTTTTGGGTGCAACTAGTCAGTTCTTGGCGATTATGTTTCCGTAATACCCCTTTTCTTTTCTGAGAACTCAAATTGTGAGGAAGAAAAATTGAGGCCTAAAAGTAGTTCTCTTTTTAGAATCTTTAGACATGAGGTGAAAGTGGTTCTTTGAATTTTAATTATTAGCCTGTTGTCACAAGTTTTGACTTCATGAGTTTGAGAGTCATAATGTCTAATGCAATCAATAATTAGGTCTAAGAATTGAACTACAATAGGAAAGGTAGTTGCTTCTATTAATCCAATTTTAATTATTCTTTGTATAATAGGTGGGGGATTTGGCTTATTAATTCTTTCCCAGAATTCATCTAATCTTACATGCCCTAGGTTAGTATCCCCTATTTCTGGCATTGTGCTACTTAAACCCAAAAAGTATTCATAACCCTCATATTTATATTTCATGGTGGTTGAAAAACCATAGGGTTTATGTACATTTTCTATAAGGAGACTTGCTTTAGTGAAAACCCTTCTATTAAAAGTGCAATTCTTAATGGATTATTGAAATGACCATAGAAAGAAGTACCTTTGTGTCTTCTAAGCTCCAATAATTGACCACTGCACCAATTTGCTTCTTCGCTCCCTTGATTTTATTATCTTTTTTGATGGGTTTTTTTGTGGTTTCTCAACATAGACAATGCACAAGTGCAATGCCTCTCTTGAAAGGTGAAAATATGCAACTAGGTTTCAAAAAATCACCCCAAGGTCTCTCAAGTATTAGGTCATGACAATGCTTGGAATAATTCAGTTGGTTGATGTGATTTTATGGTTATCACAAATGGAATTTATGGTCACTAAACATGGAGGGAATTGGATCTACAAAAAGAATTTTATGAATTCTGGAAGTGGATGCATGGTTCCTACAAGTTTAGGACAACAAACTAAAAATCCTCCTCACACATCAAATATGACTTTGTGACGAGCCTTTAACTTTATTTAAAAAAATAAATTCAAAGAAGGTTCAAAAGGGAAAAGAGATAAGAAGTTTCCTAAACCTACAAATAATGTTGAATAGTAGCAATGGAGGGTGGTACAGTGGTCAACCTTCTTAAAACTAAGTCCCACTTAACCAAGGACCACCTACAATCTCATAGAACAAGTGAAATCTTCTCAAATTGTCCATTCACCATTAAAGCATGAACAATAATAGAATTTAAGTGTAGCAATGTAAAAACAACTCATAATAACTTAATATTTCCATTTATAATCAATAAACAACAAAAATTATGAGCTAAGAAGATATTAAAATCATAACATTATTCACCATTAAAGAACAACATGAACTAACAACTAAAAGAATCTTAAAATTAGAACATCAAAGCTAAAATCTAAGATTGGTAGAATGAATCATGTACACATGAGAAGAAAACCCAAGATTCCATCAAAAAAATACTATTCTCATTCATTTTCTATAGCATACCTTTACACAACAAATCATCTCTCTCTTTGAAAATCAGAGGATTATTTATAGTTTTCCAAACGAAAAATAGATGCACAAGATTCATCTACACTGTGGCTCACATTCATTTTACATTAGGGTTTCACCTACCCCCAAATATATGACAATATAGAAATAGACCTTTTCTTTGTCTATATTTTAACATCTTGTCTATTTTGTCATTTAGTTGCTCTCACACTATAGTAGTTTTGTCTTCTAGCTACTTCCAAATTTTGTAACTATATTGTCAAATATTTATCATCGATAACTAGATTTCTTGCATTCTTCTGGAGAGTAGCATACTCCACAAACTTCCCAATCATAGCTTGGAGCTTGTCCAATTCCATGAGATCAGATTGAGGAAATAGGAAGGATATATTATTGAGTCTCTTAGAGACTTGCTCCCTGTGTTTGGTGCATTTCGGAGTTTCCTTGATAACTTGGTCAAACTGGGTGAAAGCGCTTGCAACAAAATCCATGAATTCTAGTGATAGTGTATTTGTAGCCCCTTATGCCATCTTCTTTTGAAAGAATGGCTTGATCTTCTTAGGATCTAACTCTAGGTCGAGCATCTCATAGTCTATCATCATTTTCAAGTAATCCTCACTGTCATTTTGATGTGTCAGAACCAACTCGAGATTGAGCTCTAGCTCATGCAAATCCTTCTTCAGGATCTCCTTTTTGTAATCCAGCCCCATCTACCATGTTTCTACAAGGCAATGGTCATCTTCTATCAGCTCTAAATCCTTTTCCCATATTCCTCAAGAGTGCTTAAGGATTCTCTCGAGCTTAGGATATGTGATTCTATACAACTCACATAATCTATTGCATGTTTTTATCATGTCCTCTATCTATTTCTGCATACCCCAAAACTTTTTGAATGTTCAAACAGTGTGGTGGATGCACATATCCCATTATAAATTACCTAGTTGAACCGATTTGTAGTGGACTTGGTCCAGTTCTTCATTTTCTCCATTCTATTCAACTCCTCTTGGGAGAGGAGAGCGGGCATGGATGATGTCGCAAGGGCCTCTTGTTCCATGGATGTCCACTATTGAATAAAGTAGTGAGATTTTCTACCTATTCTTTCAGTTCTTCCTTCATGGATTGGTCCTTATTCATTTATTATACTATGGTGTCTAGTGACCCTTGCAATTCACCTTTCTATTTCTCACACATTGTTGGGCCTAGATTGATCGTTGATATTTGGTATTCCTTCCCTTGTGTGGTGCTTGTATCCTTTATTGCTATTAGGGTAGAAAAATGCAATGTTCGGGACCCAAATGCATCGACCATGAGGTGTGATATGATCTTGGGATTCTTGTATTTTTTGGCTTTGGTATGTGCCCTAGCTATTATTGCATCAAGCCTTGCTTTTGGGTCAACAACCAAAAGAGATTCCTTTTTCAATTATTGTTCCAGCTAGTCAATCATCTCAGTTTGACCCTTTGGTGATTCATGATCACCTTCCTCTTCTTTATCCTTCTGAGATTATTCTTCCTTATCAGTAGGGGCCTTTTCATCATTCTTCTCCTCTTCATCTGAGTCTTCTATCTACATAGCTCTTCCTTTATCGAGCTTGGTAGAAGCAATATTTTCTTCAATGATGTTTTCCTTTTGGGGTGTCGTTTCTTCTTCATGTTTAATTGCCACATTGTGTTCAGGCTCAAAATCCTTTTCTTGAGAATCCATTTCTTCTTTATCTTTCTCTTCTTATTTTCCCTTCTCATCCCCCCTTTCTGTAGGTACTTCTTTCATCAATCCCTCATCTTGGCCATTCAGTGGAGACCCTTTGAGTATTTCTAGATCGGCACCAATATCTATTTTCCCTTCCTTGGAGTGGTGCTCCTCTAGGTGGGTTCCTTTTTCTAACTCTCGATCAAATGTCTATTATATAACACTTGCCAAGAGCTTCGACATATTCTCCTAAATTTTGTGACCTTTCTTCATCAAAGGCCACCTTGTCCAAGTTTATACTTACTCCACCTTCTAGATGTTCAGATAAGTCTTCTTCATCAAAATCCTTGGGCTCCTCATCTATGCCTCTTGCAATTTCTTTGTGTTGCTTTGCATGGAGTCTTTCCATTTCTTCTAAGATTTTCATCATGGCCTCCATTTCTAGTGGTCATGTAGTTTGTAGAGGAAGAGGAAAAGTGGCATCAAGTGAAGCCATAAATGCCTAGACATTGGGGTCAAGGATTACCCTAGAAATCTCAAAATGGCATGTTCTACAAATATGTTGTGAAAGCATGCACCAAGATGGGCGGTGGCATAGAAATTGAAGGCATGGAAGACAATAGAGTAGAGAATATAGGCAATAGAGGTGGGAGAAAGGAAGAGGACAACGAGGAATTTTTCAAAGAGGAAGAGTCTAATACAACAACTAGAGCAGTTAGAGAGGTGGAGACAAGGTGGAATGAGATGTCCACGGTGGGTGGAGATGAAATGTGCAAAGCCTGAGAGATGAAAGGTGGAGGAGTGGAAATGGTGAAAACGGTATGGGAAATGTAAGTGGTGGGTGGTGAGTGTGACTTCTTAGTTTATTCTTCTTCTTCGTGGTGCTCCTCTTCCTGGTTGGTGGGCATCTCAAGTACAAATTTCCCCATTCTTCTTGATCTTTTTGATGATTCTCCCTCAGTGGATTTTCTAGAATACACCTTCTGTTTAGGTTTATGCTCTGGTGCATCCTTTCTCTTCTTTGACCTTGTTGTTGGTGGGAACTTAGGAGATTCTTTTGATGAGGTAGCAGTTGCACCATTGTCAGTTTCACTCTCAATATTGTCCTTGTTGGGTCTCAAAACACAGGTTTGAACCATGAGAGGTTGCCAAGCTCTCACAATGCTTTTGGCCAATTTATGAGGCCAATTGATGCAATTGAACCTTCTTCTCTTTAGGTTATGCTAGACCAAGGTGGGTGTACCTATGAGAGTGATGCAAATTTTGAAATGTATTTCCTGATTGAGAAATCTATCCACAATGGAAAATGGAAGTGAATAGATGAAAATCACTACAACTACTCCTACTCCTACTACACAAAAGAAAGGATTTGAAAAATTTGTTTGTTTATGAATTTTATCATCTGGGTTGTGATAGACCAGTGCCTTCTATCCACATGGGAAATGGAGTCAAAAATTAAGAATGATATGTGTTTCCCTCTTTGGCTTAACTCTACTTGTTAGGCACTTTGAAAATTCTATGATTCGCATAAAACTTTATTAATTGATGACTTGCATAAATTATGCTAGAATGTTTCTTAATCTGGTTCTTCTTTAACTAGCCAAAAGAAATATTAAAACCACTATGACTTATTGAAAGAGTTTAATTATGATTTGTAGACATCAATCAATTAAATCACACAAAATGGGAATACATTTTGACAAATTAGAAATGTACTTGATACACTGATTTAAATGATAAAATGACTTCAAGTTGGACAAAACCAAATAAAGAATTTGAATTAACACAACATAATAATTGAACAACAAGAAATAACTTCACCAGTCAAAATATATTATCTCCATTGATTGTGTTTCAAGAAAGTCTGCCATTATTTACATTCCCAATCCATTTTCTGGAAAAATCTAACTCTTACTATCTAACTCCCATCTAACTAATTTTTCAGAATATTTATACATAATATCCCAAGGGTCACAACCCTTCACATTCCTATTAGAACTGCTTCCATTCCTTGAAATAGATTAAAATATTTAATTGGATTGAATTATCGAAAAATTAAATATTTTTTACATAGTTCGCCATTCTTTATTTCTTCACATTATACCGCCTTTATTTAATATTTCCTGTAGCTTTCTCTCGCTTACCACTTCACCGCAGTCAACATTTTAAATACTGACGGTATGGTGGTCTTTGACTCTTCCATGCCTTCTCCGTCCACGGCACCCTTATTGCTCAAGCGTAGGCTTCATCTCTATCTCTAGCAGTTCCATAGTGTTTATTGTTGACTGTTCATTCCACCGTTACCTATGCTACCACGGTCTTCTTTATGGCTTCTAGCGGTACCGTAGCTAACATTTAATGTTACCTTCACCACTTTCCATCATCCACCGTGCTATCGTGGTCCCCTCTCTAGTCGCTCATGGTGTGGCAGTAGCCGCCTTCATTGCTTGCTAACGGTTTACTGCAATCACCATGGTCTGCATGCTAACTGTCGATGGTACCATGGTGTGAATGATCCTGACCACTACCTCCATCCACCACAGTCACCATAGTCTCTGTTAGAACCATGTGTGGTACCACAGTAAACCCTCTGACTGCTCCCTCACTGCTGCACCAGTTATCTCTCTGCCACCATGATACCTTGGTCAATGAATTGACCACACGTGATGTGGCCGTAAGAACCTTATGTCCACCTGTTAACTGCTAGCACCATACCGTGAGCCCATTTTGGGAGGCCGTGGTAAAGTGGTATATGATATAAAAAGGAAATATTATGGCCCATAAGGTATATTTTGATTTTTGGATGGCGGTAAAATGTATTAAAGAAGTAAGAATGATAAAATGATTTTTTTGTGAAAAGATATTGAAATATTCAATTCAAAATAGGAAAATCATTTAGTTTCTTGATGGAAATTTTGGATTCTAACTATGGATCCTATTGGGGATGAATGATTTTGCAAATCACTGCAAGAACCCAGAATATCTTTGGGAGAGTAGACCAAGCAAAGACATAAAAAATGAAGGCAATGGTAGACAGAGGGAATGAATAGATGAATGATATGAAAGATGAAGCAAAGGGAGAATGGAAAACCCTACACTATTGTACATGGACAGAAAACCATTTTTTTCAAAAAGGGTACCTCTGGGAATGTCCATGTACTGGCAAACCCAGACCCTTCCTAAACTACTATGCATGGAAAAGAATGTTTAAAGAGGCTTGTTAGGAATTTTCCATGCACAAGGAATCCTTAATCCTCAATATCTACTATGGCTCAAAAATACAACCATAAAGGATGGCCCCAGGCCACCAAAAAATAAAAAACATGCACTTTCCTTTGTCATAGACTTTATTCTGGTGCGAGCTCATTAGGTTTCTTTTGAAACTATCCATTCCACCTGCCCTGTTACATGCACTATCATTGAAAATCTTCAGGAAATCATTATGTTCAACTTGAGTTCCACCCATTTCACCACTCTGTATTTCATCATTCTTATCATTATAATTAAAATCTTTATTACCTTAAGCATACAAAGTGTATTCACATTCAACAAAAAATTCATAGGCTTGGTCATTACCATATGTTGTTGAATGTTCCTGCAGCTATACTAGGACCTGAAAATCTGAATGCTTCACATGGGAATCAAAAAATTCTATCTCATCAGCATCTTATGAAATAATCAAATCAAAATTACTTTCTGTTTCTTTTCTATCACCAGTTGGCATCGACAGATACATTTGATCCATACAGTCATCCTCACACACACTTGAATCAACAAATGCTAAACACTCATCATCATTGAAACCAACATCTTTCTCTTGTAGGAAAAAATAATTTAAATCACATACCTATTCTTGGACACAAATAGATTCATGATCAGCTTCAAAAATTTAATCACTGTGAGAGATGGACATGGAACTATTTGAATCATTACACATAGTACCTTCACTATCAAATAATATATAAGCTGGATCCGAAACTTTAGAATCATCTTTATGTGCATACTTCTGGTATTCAAGAGTTAACAAATCTAAAACTTTCTCATTGCTAAGTGAATAGGTCTCTGCTTCCATATCTTCTACCATATCTCCAGCCTCTTGATCTTCATAAGAACTGCAACAATCACCCGGTTGTTGATCAATATCCACAATTTAATTTTCACAATTTGAATCACCATCAGTTATGCAGGAGAAACTCTCCATATCTTCATTGTTGGAAGGCATGATATCTTCTTCTATTTCAGCTTCTAAAGAATTATTGGTAGTATCCACATACCTTGTCCCAAGCATGGAATCAATAAATTTATTTACTACATTAAAGGCTTGTTGTTTTAATGACTCTGACCAATAAATTGATTCAGGCTATGATGCTCTTAAAAATTGTGCAATAAATGTGGGTCTTGTAGGCCTAAAATGAGGAGGTAATTGCATTCAGATGTCTATCATCCTATTGTACAGAGAGTTCATAGATTCTCCCTTATATCTCCTTATGTCAAAAAAGGCATCCACAAGATTTTTGCCTCTCCCTTCAATTTGAATATACTCATCAAAAGTATTTTGCTATGAATAGAGTACATTACCTTTATTACCAAATTTCTCAGTTGCATCATGTGGCACTTGTGGTGTCCAAGATCTCCTGGTATTATTGTCTGATTCTTACTGCATGATGACCCATTCGATAATGTATCTGGAACACTTTTGACTCTCAATTTCCACAATTGTTGGTTCACTTGTAGCATATGTTGTTCTAATTGTAGCCCTTGTTGTCTCCATTCCTTCAACTCTCTTATTGACTATTGTCTTCTTTCTTCTTCTATCATCTTGACAAAATATTACTGCTTCACAACATCCATGCATTATTGATCAAATGAAACAGAGTCGCCACCTACTTTTCCCAAAAGTAGGAAAATGAAAAACAAAATTGATATTGTTTTGGTTTTCCCTAGCGGAATCTCCAAAAAAAAATGTAAAACTTTACTGACTCAATAAATGGATAGGCTGAAAAAAAAGTCTTGAGTAATTCCCCAGCAAAGTCGCCAAACAGTTGTGTGTGTCACTCAGATGGGGAGTTGCAAACTACCCAAGTATGATTCTCTGATTGAAGACCAATTTTGAAACTGTGTGACTCTATATGGAAAGGTTGGAACTGACTTTTTTGATGTTTGTCCCTAGTAGAGTCGCCAAACTATTGGTTCTCAAAAATGTAGGTTTGAGCCACGAGAGGTTTCTAAGATCTCACAACGCTTTTGGCCAACGTACAAGGCCAATTGATGTAATTGAACCTTCTTCTCTTTAGGTTCTGCTAGACCAAGGCAAGTGAACCTATATGAATGATGCAGATTGAAATGTATGATTCTTGCTTGTGCTATCTATCCCTGATGGCAAACAATGAGGGATAGATAAAAGCTTAATAACTACTTCTACTCCTAATAATGTTTGAAATATGAATATATAGATAAGATTTTTTGAAATCCTAGAATGGAATTAGTATGACCAGTGCCTACTTATGTTGGGTAAATGGAGTCAAGATGTAAATGATGTGTGACCTACTAACTAGATACAATTCTAATTGTTTGGCACTTATACTTGTTTATACTTGGTATAAACATGCAAGGATGTGACTGACAAAACTCTTCTTATTGATCCAATCACATCCTACTAGGTTACTATGATCTATCTAAAAAGGTTTTAATCCTTCCTTGAAGGAACCAATTAGAAGGGGTCACACAGTGGCAACAAATGTCTATTGACAAAATGAAACATATACTTGATATATTCAGTTTTGAATAACTTAATAGGATTGTTTGGAGATAGTATGGGAGCCTTTAATTATAGACTCTTCTTATTGATCCAATTGACATTTTCAAATCACTGTAATTTGTTAAAAGGATTTTAAATCCTACTTGAAGAAACCAATTAAGAAAATCACACAAGAAAAACAAATGTGTCTGATGAATTTTAGCATTCACTTGGAATAAATTCAAATAATAAGGAACACCAACTTGGAGACAACCGAATAATTGTTTAATTTTACAAACAACTAACACCAATATTTGATCACCAAATCTATGTATTCTTCTCCATTATATGTGTAGACACCAAAAATTGGTCTAGCCCTATGAGCACCGCTTTCAACATAATTTTCTATTATCCATGGTCATGATTAAATAATGTTTATTATTTAATTATATTTATAACACATCTTTCCTCTATTAATTAAATACCCCTTTTTAATTAATTCACTAATTCATTATGACCTTTATTCAACTTGATTAATTAAATAAATCATATTTATTTATTTATGTCGCTAACTAATTAATTCTTCTTTCTTAATTAAATAATTTATTATTTAATTACCCCTTTTGTCACATTTCAACTATAATTAAATATTTATTATTTAATTATTCATTTAACCTTTTCAACAGTCAATTAAATAAATTACATTAATAATTTAATTAATTCATTTCAATTTCGAATGTTGAATTAAATTAACATTTAATTCATAATTAATTCTTTATGTCATATTATTCTATCATTCAATTGACTAATCATTCACTCACCTTCTCACTCGAGATCTATTTTAAATCTAGCAGTATCTCTGGATTCAATATTTGATCGTCTCTATGAGAGGACTCTCTATCAAAACCAGTCAGTTAACTAGTTCTAACTCATATGCATGAATGTGTTTATTAATTAAATATATTTATTTAATTTAATTAATTCATGTGTACATTCAAACTCTTTATTCGTCGAGTTCTAACTTTATCTTTCTCATTCAAAGTCTATTTCTTCTATTTTCAAAGATTCTTAACTGAACGTTAAATTGTTTATTTAATTTGGAACTCATGTTCTTTCTATTTTAGAATAGTCTTGATGCATGATTAAGTTATTGTTCTAATTTAATCTTTATCTTGTAGAATTTTCTAACTCATTTTCTGACTAACATAGAACTCACATCACATGACATTCATCAATCTTGTCCATCGATCTCTCTTTTGAATCTGAGCCGATCATTCGAAAACCCAAAATCTATAAAATGACCTGTCATTATCATTATTCCTCCTCCTGAAATCAATACTTTTGAGAAGAAACTTAATCTTTGATATTTTTCTTCGACATTCAACAAGGTTATGCTTGCATCAATACTGAAAATCTGAGGGCAAGAATACTCATACAACAAAATGGAGAAGGAGAATCGAGATAATTCGAAGAAGTGGACGCATATTCGGTGAGATCTTTTTAGTTATTTGTTTTATTTGTTTTATGTTCATTTACTCGTTGTTTGTTGTTTTTATTTAGATTATTTGTTAGATTTGATCATCTTAACCTATGCAAAAAATTCTCCAAAAAATTTATGTTACATTTGGTGAACCCGACGTGAATCACGCTTCAAATTTGCACAATACTTTTCATTTTTTGTCTTTTATTTTGTAGGTTATTGTATGGCACACCACATCCGCTCAAATAAACGACGCATCTATATTCACGAGTTGCATCTGGTTCATCCCATGATGTATCTAACATTCTGCACTGCATCCATGACATTTCGCACCGCATCCACCTATCAACTTCATGATGCATCTATGGCTCTAAAAGCCGCATCTGCCTAGTAATAGATTTTTCACTTTTTTATTAACTTTCGTACATTCACGTTTTCATATTTCATTTTTTTTGTGTTATTTCTTTTTTTCGCTAATGTTTGTTTGCAGCTATGTTTAGAGGAGTAACTTGGTTTTTGCAAGACGAAGCATAGAAGACCAAATAAAAAACCAAAAACTTCTTTTCTGTAGGATGAAAGTCAAAGACACAAACGAACTAGTGATCAGTTTGCATGCAGGACCTAATGAAGACTTTTTTTTTAAGGCTTTTTGTTTGGTAGTTTAGATAATTGGCATTTGGGTTTAAAAAGAACATGTGTTTTTTGTGCCTGAATTTGTTTAGATAGAACCCCGATTCAGTATATTGAACTATCCTCTCCCCTTGCACATTTATGCAATCCTGGGTGTAAGAGAAATGATTACTAACTCTAGAACTTGGGCCTATCTTTGTGGGAAAAAGTACTCACCCCAACATGACTCAAAACTAGTTACGCACTTATCGCTAGTGACTCCCAACCGGTATACAAATTTTAATACTTGAGGAAAGCTCAGTATTACGAGGATCCCAGCGGACTAGCACTTGACTCCCCAGTACCCTTGTGGTATCTTAAAACTTGCAGAGCCTAACCTCTACAAAACTGGGATGATATTGCCTCTCGTATGGCTCTTCTGAACTGGTGCCTGAATTAAAAAGCCAATTTGTCATAGTTTGGAAAAATCCTTTCTATTTGGTGGTGCAGCAAGTTCAGAGCTATGAAGTCATCTTACATATTTACGGTTCATGTGTGGAGATGAGATGTATGCCATGGTATTTTCATGGGTATAGTAGCTTGGATGCCCCGTATAAGTGAGTGTCATGGAGGGGAGCCCATGGGGTCAAGCTACTATTCATCTGCCTTGAATATGCATAGCTGGATTTATCCAAGTAAGAACTCAACAAATTTTTTCCAACAAAGCCTAGGGAGTAATTGTTTTCTTATTTTAACAGATCTATCACTACAAACTGAAAAAAAAATGTATTATGTGATTTTTTTTGCTGTATTCGTCAAAACAACTTGATCATCAAACGAAGTCAGTCAAAAAATGTTCAGAAAAATGCAACTATCAACAAAATTTGCAACTATCATTTTCAGAACCGCATCTATCTTAGAGAGTCACAATTGTCAATTTAATCACCACAAGTTTCTGTCAACAAAGTCAGAGTTTAGATACTGCACCGTAACTGTCAAATCCTGAGTCGCATGTGTATTTTCAGGCTACAACTTTCAAACAGAAAACCGCAACTATCTATTAACAAGTTTAGGTTCACAAAATCCATATTTTGGGTCGTAACTATTACTGTGAGTCATATCTATCAAAAAATAAATCACATCTATTAGAAAACCACAATTTTCTATCAACATTCAAAACTTTTTTTTAAAATCACCGCATCGAAAAACTAAAATGTATCTATCAAAAGTAGAACCACATTTGACTATTAACAAAAAATTGAGAAAACTGTAAAATCGAGTCTGAAAGCATAACTGTCATTCTTGCTTCTATTTCTTAAGATCAACCTTGGACAAAAACTTGAAAAAATTTGCTCAAAACCTTGCATTATTAGGTGTCATATACGTCCTAGTCATAGTCATCCTAAGTTGCATGCATTTAGATACTTCCTAGGAAATTGCATATCATAGAATAGATAAATTTCCTCTTCATTGGATATGTTCATGCTCCGATTTGTCACAATCATTAAACCTAGTCACTATTATCCTATTTGTGAATCTTTCTAGCTCAATAGTCTAGTTTGGGAAATTCACCTTGTCAACTGTCTTTGTCCTACAATCAGGTTCCTTGGTCAACTCAAATCATTGCATGGATTTATTCCATAGGTGGTAGGTTATACCCATCTTAGAATCATTTACCACCATAGTCTACTCAAGATTTTCATATTGTCCATCCTACCTTATTTCATCTTAGTATACGTCATTTTAGAAATCTTTAGCAACATCCTTTATTGTCAAAAAATCCAAAAAACCATAGAAATAGGACACACCGATTTTTAGACATAGTTTGCATTACCCCATTTTGAGAAACTTTTCATGGTCGAAACAAGGTCTCAAAAGAAACATAAAGCAATGTCGGACCCTAACGAATTTTTCAATCCTTATGCAAATCAACCATCAGGAAAAGAAAGACCACAAAAAACTTTGCTTGAAAAACACATCACTAGAGACACACATGGACAAATTTATATTGAAGACATAGACGCCACCATACAAAATCCTGAATTTGCATCCTTTATGGATGAGTGTTTCGAAAATGATCCCCAATGATATTTAGCAAATTTGCTAGTAGAAGGTGCCACACTACCACCATGATTTGATATTCATACTTTGAAAACACCGTCTATTCAGCCAACACAAACTGTGGCATCAAGTGTTTCTATTCCCCAAATAATCACAGCAATACCAACTAGCACACCTACTCAAACATCATTAATTGTAAGCAAAATCCCTTTCAACATAACACAAAGTTTACAATTTATTGTGGGAGCAACTTCATCAAACCCCTTTGGCACCAACATTACTGGTAAGAGATCCAAAGTTGGCATTAATATTCCTATACCAAATCAGAACATTCAGATAGGGAAAATTCCTATACCAAATCAAAACATTCAGATAGGAAATATCCCCACACCGAATCAAAACATTCTAATGGGATATATTCCCTTGCCAAATCATAACCCGTCACATAACACAACATTTCAGAACACCTACATTGATCTAAACAATGCAAACACCATGTCCTTGACACAAGTAGATGTTCTCCAAAACCAAATGTAAATGCTTCAACAATAGATGAACAACATGTCTATGTCAGAAAAATGAACTATCTTAGCGCAAGATCTATGTCCATGTCCTTTTGACAAAGCGCTTTACATGACACCCTTCCCCCATGGATACATTATACCAAATTTTCCTATGTATAATGAGAGGAAAAATCCTTTGGAACAAATTAGAGAATTTTCAACGACATGCATGGACATATCATATGACCCAAATACTTGATGAGACTATTTCTATGAACCCTTATCAGATAGCAGTGGAATGGTTTTCTAAATTACCATATGTCATACGATCCTGGGGTGAATTAGTTGAGAAGTTTTTTGAACACTTTGCCTTTAACATATAAAATGAAGTAACAATAGCTACCTTGTGCCAAACAACACAAGAAGATGGTGAAACTTTCACCACTTTCTTCCAGAGATGGAGAAGTCTAGCTAGCAAATGTCTAGTTGAAATACCAAAAAAACAAAAGGTCACCATATTCCTTGAAAATATCAATCCAAAACTGAGAGGTGACTTAAGGGTACATTTTTGTACTTCATTCCTAGACTTGGTACAAAAAGGCATCATCCTTGAAAAAGGCCTTATTGACAAAGGAGAAATTAAAGTACTAGGCAGAAACCCAGGGGTTCAACATCAAAATGCACCCAACGATAGAAACAAGTTCTGGTCTAGAAACAAAAATGTTACAAATGATGGCATTGTTGATGTTGAAACCCTACATACAGGACCATTTATCACAATTAGAGGTTACAAACTCAATCAAGACATGACGAATAGTCCAGATCAAATAGCAAATTTTGTCCAAAATTCACAACAACGACCACCAAGGAGATTTCCTACACATGAATTTACCCCTTTGGGGCAACCAATCGAGACAATTTTCAAAGAGCTGATTAAACATGATCTCATTAAACCTTTGGGACCAAGAGAGTATGATCTTGGATAGTTTAAACCTTCATGGTGGGATGATAACGCCTATTGTGACTATCATCGAACAAAAGGACACAACCTACAACAATGTTGACAACTGAAGAATATTATACAAGACTTTGTTGAAAATAGAACCATAGAGGTCAATGGGAAAAAAAATACCAAGAGCAATGGTCATAAGGTCTTCACAAACCCATTACATGACCACACAAAAGGAAAGGCCTCCAGTTCAGGAACCAAGAATACTCCATCAGCCAAATATGCGAATACCAAGTATGACTATGGTAAAGGAAAGATCATAAATCACCTCCGAGCTGCAAATGAAAACGTCCATACCATCATCATTAAGAAGCATCTGAAATGTTTTTTAAACACACACAAAACTAAGATAATTCTTCCAGTTCCTTTTTCTGAGCCACCTACATAGTCTTCCAAGTCTAAATACATTCTCCTTGATCAATTGAGTAAAACCCCTGCACAGATATCCATTTTGGAACTATTGACTTTATCACCTGAGCATCAAGCCATTCTTGACAAAGCTTTATAGAACATGACTGTTCCTACAGACTTAGATGTCAATCATTTCAAAGAAATGGTGGGATATTTAACCAACTCACATCATGCCACATTTTCCCAATAGGATTAATCAACCGAAAATACTGATCATAATGACCCCTTACATCTTGAAGTCCTAGTCCATCAAACCAAAGTCAGACGAGTCTTGGTAGACAGAGGAGTAGGTTTGAACCTATGTACCCTAAAATTGGTTAAGGCATTAGGATTCTCAAAAGAATGCATAGAAACCTCTAAGAGTATAATCATCAAGGCTTATGATGATGAGGAAAGATCATCCAAAGGAGTTGTCACACTCCCTATCAGAATTGGCCCAGTAGCTATGAACACCAGCTTCCAAGTTTTGGATCTCACCCTTCCGTATAACCTATTGTTAGGTAGACCTTGGATACACGCAATGAAAGCCGTACCTTCCACATATCACCAATGTCTTAAATTCTCGTATAATGGCACCAAGATCACAATTGATGGTGATCCAGATCCTTTTAAGTATTGTACAAGCCTAAGGGAAATTCCACAATGACAGGTACCAGTTAACCAAGAAGCTTCACAATCGACTTTATCCCTATACGTTGATCCATCACATCTTACCAAGTCCATTTCATTCAAACCACCATCATCCACTCCTAAGGTCGAGATCCAAGACAAGGGTTGTGGATAATATTACATGAAGGCATCCTACTATGTTAGTCATCTAGTTCCACCTAAGGCATATGGCTTACCCATGATAGATAGAAGAAAATCAGTAGTCACATTTCATGTTCGCCCTACAATGACATTGACCAAATGGGGAGAGTTAAGTGAGGAAATTGTGGATCAAGGTGATATTACCTCCTAGTTGTACTAGGAAGACAATGAATACCCCTCACCGTCTATTCAAATAGCTAAGAATCAATATGGAAAAGGCTTTAAGATGATGCAAAGCGAAGGCTATGATGGACATAGTGGGTTAGGACTAAATCAAAATGGAAGGACGAAACCAATCATTATCTTGTCACGACCGAAATACCTAGGGCTAGGGTTTCAACCACTTAGAATTGGGTTTCCTAGTACTTCGTCACCATTTCAAGAGGAAGTGAGTGCTTATGGAGACATCAAGATATCTCACAAACCAATTCCCCCGGTTTACAATGAATCTCCTGACTCAAGCGATTGTGAGTGGGAGACCCTTTCCTCTACCAGTACCATGAACCTAGATAATCTATTTCAAAAATTGGATCAAATGATACAACCCGTACTAAAGCCATCTAGTCCCCATCATAAGAAGTCCTTGTCCAAAGAATAATGGCTTAAGCACTATTATTGGGAAACCCTTGATCATGCATCTTGGGCACCTAATGAACCATCTTATGATGACTTAGCCCTTGCAATAGTCCCACATCAAATTTTACCTACCCATAGGAAAAAGAACAAGAAAGAGTTAGTCCAAAACTTCTATGACCATGTCAACCACTCTATATTCACCTTATCAGCTTCCACCTTTGATAACTCTAATGATGACATGCCTCTCATATATCCTGAACTTATCGACTAGGATCAACAAGGTACACCCGTCTTAGACACATTTTAGAATGATGAAGCAATAGCTGAGTTCATGGGACTTCGAGAAGGCATGCCAAGAGGGGATCATAAAGCTAGTTTTACCATAGACTTGGATGAAAAAGCATATTTTGGGGAGTCTATTTACACCTCTAGTTGCAGAAATGAAAATAAAAAGAAAAATGATGAAAATGAGAAAAATGACGAGTCCCTAGGTGAAAACCGAAAGGTGCCTTTGGACGAAGAAACAGTCAAAATAAAGGACGTATTCGAGGTTGAAAAACTCTCTAAGGCACTCAAGGATGGAGGTTTAAATATTCTCCTCGTTGAACAGGAAAAGTCACCTATGCTAGTAGACTTGAGTCTATTGAAGTCAACATAAATACAAAAGAAAACCCTCAGAACATATACTTTGTAGCATCATTGACAGCGACAAAAAAATAAGAGTTTCAGGACTTCTTCACAAAGAGATAGATATACTTTTCATGGTCATATGTTGACATGCCTAGACTGGATCCAGACCTAATATTGCACAATCTACCATTATAGCCAGGTATTAAGCAAGTCAAATAGAAGTTAAGGAAAATGCATCCACAGATTGCACTACTGGTCAAAGCAGAACTTAAGAAACTCCTGGATGTCAGATTCATAAGAACCATAGACTATGAAAAGTAGATTTAAAATCTTGTACCAATGACTAAACCAATTGGGGGCATCCACATTTGCACAAAATTTAGAGACATCAACAATGCATGTCCTAAGGATGACTTCCCTTTGCCAAACATAGACATGATGGTAGATCTTATAGCAGGATACAAGATGCTATCCCTCATGGATGGTTTCTCTAGATATAACCAAATCAAAATCGTAGTTGAAGACCAACACAAGACAACTTTCACGTGTCCATGGGGAACATACTATTGGAATGTTATGCCTTTTGGGCTTAAGAATGCAGGAGCTACCTATCAACGGGAAATGAATACTATTTTCCATGACTTTGTACATACTCTCATGGAGGATTATGTCAATGAAATTATAGCTAAATCAGAAACAAGGGAAAATCATTTGAAGCTTCTAGATAAGATATTCCAGAGGCTAGAGAATTACAATGTCAAGATAAGTCCAAAGAAGTGTGTCTTTGGAGTGAAATCAGGGAAACTTCTAGGGTATATCATTTCCAGAAGAGGCATTGAAGTAGATCTAGAGAAGTTAAAAGCTATCATAGAAATGCCTCCTCTAGTCAGCATTGGTCAATTAAGAACACCACAGGGAACATTATAGTCTACTAGGCGTTTCATTGTACAACCGATAGACAAAATACACCCATTTCAACATTTACTCAAGAAAGGAGTACCATTTGTATGGACACCTAAATTTCAGGAAGATTTCCAACAAATCAAGGATTATCTGCTCACTCCACTAGTTTTAATGCCACCTATAGAAGGAAAACCATTGATACTATACATTTCAGCAACTCAGTTAGCATTAGGAGCTCTTCTCACACAAAACGATGATCAAGGCCATGAAAGAGCAGTGTATTACATTAGTCGTACCTTTGTTGGATATGAATTAATTTATAGAAACATAGAACATGCCTATCTTTCAGTAGTCTTTGCTACTCAAAAACTTTGGCACTATATGCTAAATCACCAAACAATGTTGGTCGCAAAGATTGATCCCCTCAAATATCTCCTAAGTAAAGCAACATTAACAGGCCAATTGGCTAAATGGGTTGTGATACTTAGTGATTATGACATGCAATATGTGAAGAGGAAGGCTATAAAAAGATGGGTGATTGCAGATCAGTTAGCAAATACACCCATGAAGGCATACCACCCTTTAGTGGTGGATTTTCTTGATGAATTTATCTTCACAGTTGACACTAGAACCGAATGGAAATTATACTTTGACGAGTCACATTAAAATCGTGGTTCAGGAACATGTATCCTATTTTTTACACCTCAGGGCGATACTATTCCTAAATCATTCATGATATTTTTCCCTTACACCAAAAACATAGCAGAGTATGGAGCCTTAGTTATAGGATTAAGAATAGCAACCCAATGGAAGATTTTGAGTCTACATGTTTTTGGTGATTCTCAGCTAGTAGTTTGGTAGGTAAATGATGATTATGAGACTAAGGATAAAAAATTCCCCTCTACAAGCGCATGGCTGACAGTTTCAAGTAGTACTTTGATGAAATTACCTTTCAACAAATACCACGTATTCAGAACAGGGCTGTAGATGTTATGGAAACCGTGGGTTCCTTATTGGATATTCCGAGCAATGTGCCTAAGTTTGATGTGGGTTCCTATGGGTAGGTAAACTCTGATGTGGGACTATTGCAATGACTAGGTCATCAGAAGATGGTTCATCAGGTGCCTAAGTTTGAGTTTTTGGTCGAACAGTTGTTGGTCCCTACCTATGATGTCCCCGATTCTGTGATGGTGTGTACGATTTTTGGTCCTACTTCCCCTTGTTACAAATATGTATTGGAATATCTAAATGACCAAATCTTACCTCTAGACCTGTCAAACAACCAATGTAGAACCTTTATCCGTAAGTCAGCTAAATACACCATCATCGGAGATACCCTATATAGATGTACCTTAGATAACACCCTAATGAGATTCCTCAATGCTGAAGAAGCAAAAACAACCTTGTGAGTGGTACACAAGGGTATATACGGATCCCATTTGAGTGGTCCTACTTCAGCTCATTAGATTATGAGATTAGGTTATTATTGGCCTACAATGGAAAAAGACTCATATATCTTTGTAAAGAAATGTAGACAGTGTCAAATACACGGAGATTTGATAAGAGAACCAACACAAGAGCTTCGTCTGATTACATCACCATGGCCCTTTTCCCAATGGGGACTTGACCTAATAGGTAAGATACACCCTCCATCATCCAATGGTGATAAATTCACCATAACTACCACTAAATACTTCACCAAATGGATCGAAACTATTCCCATGACCTACATCATTGACACACAAATATCCAAGTTTATCTTAAACTATATCATTTGTCGGTATGGTGTACCCCAATCCATTATCACAGATAATGGCTGCTGATTAAAAAACCAAGAAGTATGCCATCTATGCGAGGAGTTCCATATCAAACATCATTTTTCCACCCCGTATTACCCACAAGGTAATGGCCAAGCCAAGGCATCTAATAAAACCATTGTTAGAATCCTAAAGAAGACTATCAATGACATTGGTCATGGCTGGCACCTATAGCTAAATCCTACCTTATGGGCTTACCGCACAAGCATCCATACTCCCATTGGCACCACTCCATACTCTCTAGTATTCGAATATGAAGCTATCTTACCTATTGAGGTTGAAATTCCTTCCCTGAGGGTATCCTTGAAAGGTCACATTGACGATGAATAATACCGTGTATCTAGATTACAAGAGTTAGAATTACTGGATGAACAAAGACAGAAAGCACTAGACAATTTGCAAGCATATCAAAATTGTCTTCATCGTAGCTATAATAGGAAAGTTCTAAATAAAATTTTTGACATTGGTGACTTGGTTTCAATGGAGAATCCCAAGAATCAAGCTGAACGAGAAAAGCCAAGTAAGTTTGAACCTAACTGGTTAAGGCCTTATACTATCACAGAAGCTTTTGGATCAGGAGTGTACCAACTCTCTACCCCTAAAGGAGAGCCACTTTTGTCACCAATCAACAACCTTCATCTTAAGAGGTTCTATGCGTAGCTTTTGAGAGTCTTTGTCTTAATCGAAAAAAATAAAAATGGACAAACAAAAAAAATGGTTACCTTGATGAAAACCTGGAAAATAGGCATCTTTGTAACACTAAAAAAATTGAAAAATCAACAAAATAGTCAAGAGAAATGATCCGTCCAATAGTGAAAACCACTCTGGTGGTGCTCTGGATAAGTACCATGGTGAAAAACTAGCAAACAGGCACCATTTGTAGTCAAACTCGCTCTTTCATCTACCATCATTCCAATCGGACTTTTTCACCATCCCTCATAATAAATGGTTGTCCTATCCATTACTTCGAACGATTGACATCAAAGTCCATTCTGTCATATTCCCAACTCCATCTCGTAAGTCTTATTCCTGGCTGGGGGAAAATCCTTATTCTGTGCCATGAGGACCTTGTACATAGCATTACAACATCATAAAATGTCCTGAAAAATCCAAAAACATTAGAAAACTTCAAAAAGACAAAAAAATCAAAACATGTTAGAAAATCCCAAAAATAGAGTCAGAGTGAGTCATGTTAAGTTAGTTGTAGACATAGTCAAACTATGTTGCCTCTATGACTAGACATAGGCAAGGCCATCAGTCGATGTGCCCCTGAGGCATTAGGTCTGTCTATCTAGGTTTTTCATGTATCACACATTAAAATCATGACTCTTTGTACATTAAAATTCATTGGTCATGTCGAACTATGAGCTCTTTTTGTGTACAACATAGGAAAGGCTAATCAATTGATGAGTTCCAAAGACCACATTAGGTCATTCCAATAGGGTTTATCACATTCAGTATCACACATGTTGCATATCATCAACTTGAAGTACATATTTTTCAGTCAGTTATTTCAGTTAAAGTTGGGGTCAAACTACGAGGTCTTTGCATGTGCAATGTAGGCAAGGATAATCAATCGATGAGCCCCCAAGGCCGCATTAGGTTAGTACTTTAGGGTATATCATCTCAAGTCATACACTATCAAATACACACACACACACACACACTCAAATCAGTCAAGGAATCAAACAAAGTCATGCACCAACAAGGAAAACATCTCAAACTGTCATCAAGTCAATATCAATCACATTGTCAAATTGATCAACTTATGTCTTAGCAAGATATGTCTTTCTTGTCAATGGACATAGTCAAATTTTCATAGCCTCATGTAGCTTGTCGCATCAATGTCATTAGGCTCCAATGTCTTATATGGAACGTGTATTTCTAAAACCAGGCTTTGTCATGCCTTACATAGATAGTCACCAAGTTGAAACTAGATTCAACATCTTATGTGGTATGTGTCATCCCTCACATTATGCTATGTCAAACATCAAACAATCAAACAATCCCACAAGATCATGTTTTGGCGAATACTTTTATTTGGCTTTATGACTTTATATCTTATTTTTTTCTTATATTTTTATTGATTTGTGCATAATTCTAGTTACTAGCTTTCTCAAGGATGTCCCTTGAAGGATTTAGAGAAGAAAGGATGTCTCGGGACTCTTTTTCTTTGGCTACTACTTGTCAACTATCTTTTTAAACTTTGGTTTTTGAGTCATGTTACTAGTTTTCTCAAGGATGTCCTATCAAGGATTTAGAGGAGCAATGACATCTCATGACCTATCTTTTATTTGTTTGTTGTTTGTGGTTTGTCTTGACAAAATGACTGGGGCAATCTTGTCCTTAGTATGAGTTAAGACACTCCTTGTCTACGACTATCTATTTTTCATAGATGGATGACTATGTACACTTTGGAATATCTCATATCATGGTTTGTACTATCCATTTGTTTCATGTCTCACCCAATGATGATAAAAAACCAAGCTTGGCATATCTGAAAAAATATCGAAGATCATGTTTTTCAATCAACCACCTTCGTTGTTTCTTACTAACATTTTGAAATCATCCACACTAACATTTCTTTTTTCTAACATAATGATAAAGTCCTATGACACAACAAAAACATTAGATAATCTGCATATGCATACATTCTCTAAGTATATCATATAGTTACATTGCATTTCAAACAAATAGGAACATTAACATCTTCATTGCATATCTACAAAATTATGGCATAATAGGAATTCCATCATCATAAGGTACATAATAAAAACATTGCATGTACATATCACCATCAAATATAAATAACATCATATAGAACATTATGTCCATCATCATATAAAATCATCATAATATCATAAACTACATAAACACATCACATGTAGAAACATCCATTCATAACACATATACATACATCATCTAGGAAACATAATCATATACAAGGAATGCATCATCATAAAATAGAACTACATATCATATAGAAGCCACCAAAATCATATATATATCACTCAAAATAATGTGTCATAGTACAATGTCAGAATGTATCCTTAAATAAAAATGATCTCGCAAGCTCTGTAATCAAAATACAATGTCTACAAATGTAACAGTGTCAATGTGTCCCACTACCACTACTGTCACATGGTGAAGGTGGCGGAAAATTCCTAGGAGGTGGAAGGCCTATCATATGGACTTGTCCTCCGTGGTCCTACCACACCCTCTATACTTTGTGTCCTAGTTTGACTCCTACTCTATGATTTGTGACTGTGAACCTCTGAAAAGCTAGGAGCTCATCTCTTTGCTGGCACCACTGCCTCATATAGATCCCTGTAATAGGTAGCTCTCTCTACTGATCTAACTAGCTCATGAACCATACCATCAGATGAAGTACCACTACAAAGGCGTCTAACCTCTGTAAACTGCTGCTCTATCTCCTGTCTCTGAGCTATGGCCTGATCTCTCTCCATGAGTGCACTGTCTCTCTCCATATGAGCACTGTCTCTATCTATCCGCAAGGTATCCACCTTTGTTGTAACCAGTCTCAACCTCTCCTCCAAAGTCTTCCTGCCACTATCCCTAGGATCCTCCTCATCCCGTCTCCCCTCAACAATATGATCTCAAAGATCTCTCTCCTACTCCTCCATAGGTACCTCCTCCTCAATATCATCCTCCCCATAGCTTCCCAGAATACCAAGAGGATAAATATCCACATCAGCCTACTCATCCTCTGTAGGGTCCTCTCTACCAATCTCTACCTCTACATGCTCCTCTACTATTGCCTCCTCGACAGCATGCTCATCTCCAACCTATTCCTCTACTCCACCTCCAAGGTCCAACATCGGTACATCCTCCACCTCTACCTCTCAAATAGGTGATATTCCACCTACTCGACCACCTCTCCGACCTCTCCGTCCTTGTCTACCACCCCCTCTACCATCATTACCACCACCCCTACCACCACCTCTACCACAACCTATCCCTCTGTGTCACCCTCTCATCCCTGTACCTCATCTCTCTACTACTGCTAACTGATCCAAATCTGTATAAGAAATCGGATGATGCTCTACCCACCATGTGTCATATGTAGCTATAGTCCCTAGATTTGCTGCTCTGCCTCTCCATACCCACTGTAATGGCTGTAATGCCTGAATCTCTGCCTCTATAGTAGTTACTGGTATCATTGGCCCCCAATGTGGAACCTCTTTGGAAGATCAAGAAAACTCCGCTCTACCTCTAGATTCATCTTGAACCAAAACCCAATCAGGTAGGTGTCTCTCAATAATGTGTACACTCAAAACAATCCTACCAATTAGATATTGTGTCTACCGACAAAAAGTCAAATGTCTATCCTCATCTGACCATCTCTCACAATCCATGTATGGCCTCCAAGTAAACTGATCCAATGTATCTAGTAAATGCCTCTAGTAGCCTGTGTCTCTGACATGACTCTGAGTAATGTTTCTCATATACCAGAAAACATAAGGAGATCTAGACTCTTGCTCTGCAATAACAAGAGGTTGAAATACAACTATGCACTCCCATGCCCAAACCATGAGAAGTGTGGTACCATAGCTCATAGACTGTGCATCTCTATACACTATATCATGTAGATGGAAGTACAAAATGCCTAATAAACACGGACCCCAAGCATACACAGTCTCCTTCTCTAACATCCCCACCAACATCTCTCCCCACCCGATAGGAAAACCATGACCCCATCGGTCAAGAAGAACTATACCCCCTAGCAATGTACATAGGATGTAGTCACTCCTCTTGTACCTATCCTCCATAACCTACCATCTAATATCATAATGCTCTATACCTAGGCTCCTAATGTAATCATACACATAGTACCTAGTCAGCTCACTAAATCCGTGCTAGGTATCATACATAACCCGCACTCCTCTGATAGGAAGTATCAAAATCCTATAAACATCCTTTAAATTGACTATCACCTCCCTAGTCGGCAAATGAAATGATGAAGTCTCATAATTCCATCACTCACACAAAGCGGTCGACATGCCTCTATTTTCTCGAATCGTGGGCATAGTGAGCACATGTTGTAGACCTAGTCTCCATAATAGCCATGTCTCCCCACTGACCAACCAGGATCTCAACTCGAAGGTATCTAGACGTGTCTCGCGAATATAGATAGGATCTAAAACAACCTAAATTTCAACCAAGATGTCAAAATTTTCAAGTTTTTCTTAGAAAATATTTTTAGAAAATTTTACCAGCCAAATGCGGCTGACTATGGCACATGCGGTGCATTCATACAAATGTGTTGCATCACAAGAATTTCAACGCACATATCATATGCATTGCACAAAAACCAAATCATTTATAATATATGCAAATGCATTGCACAAATTCACATGCAGTGCATTATTTAATCTGCCTACCAAAATGCATATGCATTTCAAAAATCATATGCATTGCATAATCCTACATGCGTTTATCCTCAATGCAGATGCGATTCACAACTACAAATGCAGTGCATTTTATATCATTGGCGTTGAATTCCTAAATGACCAAACCTGGCCTAGACATCTTTTCACCTATGCGTCATTCCACAGGTAGATGCATTGCATATGATCGCATATGCATTGAATGCGAAAGATCGCATGCGCAAATTAAGTTTTTAGGTGCCTAGAACTACATGCAAACTAAAATTTCAAAAGCTCATTTTAGGGTACATACTAGTGGTGTTGTGTTGCCTGGCCGTCTGAATGTTTGGATCCGATATCCACAATGCGCAGCGTAGGGAACTGGAGACATCTTCGTCCAATACTTAGAGAAAATTTCTCAATTCTTCAACTCTTCCAGGTGCAAATGAATTAGTTTTCAACCTAATTTCATTTATACCTAGGGTTTGGGTGGCATTTCTTCTGACCTTGTCTATTGGCCACTTAACCTTCCAACTTCTATTGACTCGTACACATCCATAACACTTCCAAATTTAATTTTGTCAACTCCATAGCATTTCTGACCATCAAATTGACTTATCAAGAATATTTCCTGATTTTTTTGAAATTTTTCAAAAATTTGTCAATTTTCCCGAGGGGTCATACCCTAACCTATTTCATACTGGGGCAAGATTGGGGCATAATTCCTTTGACACAACGTCGAAACAACATTGTATCAAAGAGGGGCAAACTGTAGAAAACCAAAAATTGGTTTAGTCCTGCGAGCACCACTTTCGACATAATTTTCTATTATCCATGGTCATGATTAAATAATGTTTATTATTTAATTATCTTTCTAACACATCTTTCCTCTATTAATTAAATACCCCTTTTTAATTAATTCATTAATTCATTATGACCTTTATTTAACTTGATTAATTAAATAAATCATATTTATTTAATTATGTCACTAACTAATTAATTATTCTTTCTTAATTAAATAATTTATTATTTAATTACCCCTTTTGTCACATTTCAACTATAATTAAATATTTATTATTTAATTATTCAGTTAACCTTTTCAACAGTCAATTAAATAAATTACATTATTTATTTAATTCATTCATTTCAATTTCGAATGTTGAATTAAATTAACATTTAAATCATAATTAATTCTTTATGTCACATTCTTCTGTCATTCAATTGACTAATCATTCACTCACCTTTTGACTCGAGATCTATTTTAAATCAGCCATTTATATCCGGATTCGATATCTGATCATCTCTACAAGAGGACTCTCTGTTACAACCACTCAGTTAACTAGTTCTTACTCATATGCATGAATGTGTTTATTAATTAAATATCTTTATTTAATTAGTTAATTCATGTGTGCATTCAAACTCTTTATTCTTAGAGTTCTAAATTTTTCTTTCTCATTCAAAGTCTATATCTTCTATTTTTCAAGATTCTTAACTGAAGATTAAATTGTTTATTTAATCTGGAACTCGTGTTCATTCTATTTTCAAATAGTCTAGAGGAAAGATTAAGTTATCGTTCTAATTTAATCTTTATCCTGTAGAATTTTCTAACTCATGTTCTGACTAACATAGAACTCACATCACATGACATTCATCAATCTCGTCCATTGATCTCTCTTTTGAATCTGAGCCAATCATTCGAAAACCCAAAATCTATAAAATGACCTATAATTATTCCTCCCAAAATCAATACTTTTGAGAAGAAACTTAATCTTTGATATTTTCCTTAGACATTCAACAAGGTTATGCTTGCATCAATACTTAAAATATGAGCGCAAGAATACTAATACAAAAAAATGGAGAAGGACAATCAAGATAACTCGAAGAAGTGGACGCATATTCGGTGAGATCTTTTAAGTTTATTTTTTTATTTGTTTTATTTTCATTTAGTTTGTTCTTCGCTATTTTTATTTAGATTATTTTTTAGATTTGATCATCTTAATCTATGCAGAAAATTCTCCAGAAAATCTATGTTACAATATGATCTGAAAATATTTTACAATATACATCACAATATCTTATTTTGGCAACTGTTCACCCTATCCAAATACCAAAAAAAAATCTCCCCCCTTTAACTGATTTTACAAAATATTTATACATGATATCCCAAGGGTCATGACCCTCCAGTTCTTGGTAAAAACTATTTCATATTCTCAGACAAAAAATATAATATTTGGTTAGGTTGCCTTATCGACAAATCAAATTTTTTTAACTATAGTCGAACTTTTAATTTTACTTTAATGCATTTATTTCCTTTTATTTCATTTAAAATATTGATGTGAAGTCTTCTTTTATTCCTACTGCTCTACCATGGTCAAACTGTCAGCACCCCATGGTATAGCGATATTTTGACTTTTCCACATTGCGCCCTTTCCACTACTCTACCACAGTCATATTGTTTGCACCCTGCAGTATGGAGGTTTGACATAAACTATCAACTCTGGCTATTTACCACCTTATAGCGGTCTTCACTTCATCTATCAATGGTACCGCGGTCTGACTGTCACAGTCTATCTTCCTCCATCGCTCTACCGTAGGCTTTGTTTTTGTCACTGGCGGTATGGTGATATTAGCATTTATTTATCTCTCACCATTACCCATGTTACCACGGTCCACCTTATGGCTGGTCACGGTGCGGCGGTAGCCAACTTCATTGTCTGCTAATGGTTTACCACACTAGCACGATCACTAGCTTGACTACTAGTGGTACCACGGTAGCCATCTTCACCAGTTACCTCACTGCCACCTTCGTCTACCGCAGTCACCATTGTCTTTGTTAGAACCGTGTGTGGTACCGCAGTAAGCCTTCTGACTGCTTCCTCTTATTTACCATGGCCATCGCGGTCTATGAGATGACCACCAATGGTAGCACGATAAGTGTTGCCTCACTGCCTACTAACCATCCAACGTGCCATCGCGGTCTATGCTTGGATCATGCACGGTGGCACGGTAACTGTTTTGTGCCTTCTTGTTAACTACCACCACCATACCGCGAGCCCATTGTGGGAGGCCATGATAAGGTGGTGAAGGACATGAATAATGAGAGTGGTGGTTGAAATATATGAGTCAACTTTGGCCTTTTTGAATGGTGGTAAAGGTATTTGAACATTATGGATGGGGAAAACATAAAATTACTAGAAAGATAGGAAAATGATGGGATTTAAAATGGGAAAAGAAATTAGAATTTTAATGGAAATTTTGGATTCTAATAGTGGCTCCTATTGGGGATGAGTGATTTTGTAAATCACTACAAGAATCCAGAATATCTTTAGGAGGGCAGACCAAGGAAAGACATGAAAAATGAAGGCAATGGAAGATAGAGGGAATGAACAGATGAAAGATATGAAAGATAGAGCAAAGGGAGAATGGAAAACCCTACACTACTGTACATGGAAAGAAAACCAATTTTTTCAACAAGGGTACCTATGGGAATGTCCATGTACTGGAAAACCCAGACCCTTCCTAAACTACTATGCATGAAAAATAATGTTAAAAGAGGCTTGTTAGGAATTGTCCATGCACTGACAATCCTTAATCCTCAATATCTACTATGGCTCAAAAATACAACCATAAAGGATGGCCCCAGGCCACCAAAAAATAAAAAACATGCACTTTCCTTTGTCATAGACTTTATTCTGGTGCGAGCTCATTAGGTTTCTTTTGAAACTATCCATTCCACCTGCCCTGTTACATGCACTATCATTGAAAATCTTCAGGAAATCATTATGTTCAACTTGAGTTCCACCCATTTCACCACTCTGTATTTCATCATTCTTATCATTATAATTAAAATCTTTATTACCTTAAGCATACAAAGTGTATTCACATTCAACAAAAAATTCATAGGCTTGGTCATTACCATATGTTGTTGAATGTTCCTGCAGCTATACTAGGACCTGAAAATCTGAATGCTTCACATGGGAATCAAAAAATTCTATCTCATCAGCATCTTATGAAATAATCAAATCAAAATTACTTTCTGTTTCTTTTCTATCACCAGTTGGCATCGACAGATACATTTGATCCATACAGTCATCCTCACACACACTTGAATCAACAAATGCTAAACACTCATCATCATTGAAACCAACATCTTTCTCTTGTAGGAAAAAATAATTTAAATCACATACCTATTCTTGGACACAAATAGATTCATGATCAGCTTCAAAAATTTCATCACTGTGAGAGATGGACATGGAACTATTTGAATCATTACACATAGTACCTTCACTATCAAATAATATATAAGCTGGATCCGAAACTTTAGAATCATCTTTATGTGCATACTTCTGGTATTCAAGAGTTAACAAATCTAAAACTTTCTCATTGCTAAGTGAATAGGTCTCTGCTTCCATATCTTCTACCATATCTCCAGCCTCTTGATCTTCATAAGAACTGCAACAATCACCCGGTTGTTGATCAATATCCACAATTTAATTTTCACAATTTGAATCACCATCAGTTATGCAGGAGAAACTCTCCATATCTTCATTGTTGGAAGGCATGATATCTTCTTCTATTTTAGCTTCTGAAGCATTATTAGTAGTATCCACATACCTTGTCCCAAGCATGGAATCAATAAATTTATTTACTACATTAGAGGCTTGTTGTTTTAATGACTCTGACCAATAAATTTATTCAAGCTCTAATGATCTTAAAAAATGTTCAATAAATGTGGGTCTTGTAGGCCTAAAATGAAGAGGTAATTTCATACAGATGTCGGTCATCCTATTGTACAGAGAGTTCATAGATTCTCCCTTATATCTCCTTATGTGATAAAAGGAATCCACAATATTTTTGCCTCTCCCTTCAATTTGAATATACTCATCAAAAGTAGTTTTCTATGAATAGATTACATTACCTTTATTACGAAATTTCTCAGTTGCATCATGTGGCACTTGTGGTGTTCAAGATCTCCTGGTATTTGTATCTTCATTCTTACTGCATGATGACCCATTCGGTGATGTATCTGGAACACTTTTGTCTCCCAATCACCACAATTGTCGGTTCACTTGTACAATCTATTGTTCTAATTGTAGCCTTTGTTGTCTCCATTCCTTCAACTCTCTTATTGACTTTTGTCTTCTTTCTTCTTCTACCATGTTGACAAAATATTACTGCTTCACAACATCCATGCATTATTTATCAAATGAAACAGAGTCGCCACCTACTTTTCCCAAAAGTAGGAAAATGAAAAAAAAAATTGATATTGTTTTGGTTTTCCCTAGCGGAATCTCCAAAAAAAAATGTAAAAATTTGCTAACTCAATAAATGGATAGGCTGAAAAAAATTTCCTGAGTAATTACCTAGCAGAGTCACCAAACTGTTGTGTGTGGGACTTGGATGGGGAGCTACAAACTACCCAAGTATGATTCTTTGATTGAAGACCAATTTTGAAACTATGTGACTCTATATGGAAAGGCTGGAACTGAATTTTTTGATGTTTGTCCCTAGTAGAGTCACCAAACTATTGGGTCTCAAAAACATAGGTTTGAACCATAAGAGGTTGCCAAGCTCTCACAATGCTTTTTGCCAACAGACAAGGCTAATTGATACAATTGAACCTTCTTCTCTTTAGGTTATACTAGACCAAGGTGGGTGTACCTATGAGAGTGATGCAAATTTTGAAATGTATTTCCTGATTGAGCAATCTATCCACAATGGAAAATGGAAGTGAATAGATGAAAATCACTACAACTACTCCTATTGCTACTGCACAAAAGAAAAGATTTGAAAAAGTTGTTTGTTTATGTATTTTATCATCTTGGTTGTTATAGACCAGTGCCTTCTATCCACATGGGAAATGGAGTCAAAAATTAAGAATGATATGTGTTTCCCTCTTTGGCTTAACTCTAGTTGTTAGGCACTTTGAAAATTCTATGATTGGGATAAAACTTTATTAATTTATGACTTGCATAAATTGTGCTGGAATGTTTCTTAATCTGGTTCTTCTTTAACTATCCAAAATAAATCTTAAAACCACTGTGACTTATTGAAAGAGTTTAATTCTGATTTGCAAACACCAATCAATTAAATCACACAAAATGGGAATACATTTTGACAGATCAGAAATGTACTTGATACACTGATTTAAATGATAAAATGACTTCAAGTTGTAGAGAACCAAATAAAGAATTTGAATTAACTTAACAAAACAACTAACCACCAAGAAAGAAGTTCACCATTCAAAATATATTATCTCCATTGATTATGTTTCAAGAAAGTTTGCCATTATTTACATTCCTAGTCGATTTTCTTGAAAAATCTAACTCCTACTATCTAACTCCCATCTAACTGATTTTTCAAAATATTTATACATCATATCCCAAGGGTAATGAACCTTCACATTCTTATTACAACTGCTTCCATTCCTTGACAGAGATTAAAATATTTAATTGGATTGCCTTATCAGAAAAATAAATATTTTTTACATAGTTCACCATTCTTTATTTCTTCACATTATGCTGCCTTTATTTAATATTTCTTGTAGCTTTCTGTCGCTTACCGCTTTACCGCGGTCAACATTTTAAATACTGGTGGTACATAGGTCTTTGACTCTTCCATGCCTTCTCCATCCACTGTGCCCTTACTGCTCAACCGCATGCTTCATCTTTGTCTTTGGTGGTTCCGTGGTGTTTATCATTGACCATCTGTTCCATCGTTACCCACACTACCATGGTCTTCATTATGGCTTCTAGTGGTATCACAACTAACATCTAATGTTAAATTCTCCATTTTCCATCATCCACTGTGTTACCACGGTCCCCTCTCTAACCGGTCATGGTGTGACGGTAGCCGCCTTCGCTGCCTACTAATGGTTTACCGCAATCATCATGGTTTACATGCTAACTATTGGTGGTACCACAGTGTGACTGATTTTGGCCGCTACCTCCATCCACCACAGTCACTGTGTTCTCTCTTAGAACCATGTGCAGTACCATGGTAAACCCTCTAACCGCTTCCTCGCTGATGTTGTGTCGGTTATCTCACTGCCACCATGATACCACGGTCAATGAATTGACCATGCACGGTGTGGTGGTAAGAACCTTATGCCTGCCTATTAACTATTATTTCCATACCGCGAGCCCATTGTGGGAGGCTGTAGTAAAATGGTATATGATATAAAAAGGAAATATTATGGCCCATAAGGTATATTTTGATTTTTTGGATGGCGGTAAAATGTATTAAAGAAGTAAGAATGATAAAATGATTTTTTGTGAAAAGATAGTGAAATATTCAATTCAAAATGGGAAAATCATTTAGTTTGTTGATGAAAATTTTGGATTCTAACAATCCTCAAGCTCACCATATTTCAACTTGACACCTTGCAATTTGAGTTGAGAAATTTGTGCATCCACCCACTATCTTGTTTTAATTTCAATAGGATGGGTCAATATATTGAGGTTAGTGACCTCTTCTTCACTCCAATCTATCATAGGAAAGGGAAATTTGGCCACAACATTGTATCTATCATCAACAATATTGTCATTTTCTTCCTTTATCTGATCAGGCTTGGGGAATAGGTTGACATACTCGACAAACTGAGTAGTCATCCTCATATAGTGCCTCATTCACACTTCCTTATCGTCATTGTAGTTGGCCTAGAAGTCCTTGATGTGGGGTCAATGAGCATATTGTCTCCTAACCCATTTATTCATTTTAATATAAAAGTCCATTCTTCCTCAATCCATGGGGGATCCAAGCTATACTTTTCCAGCTCCCTGTTTGAGTACTCTACATATTAAGAAATAAGGAAGGAGCACATTCCTTGCCTAAAGGTTAAGGGATATTGGATCGCAACTTGATGTTTATCACTCAACAATGCATGGGTATTTTTCAACTTCCAAGAAACCTCCAACAATATTATCCAGTCATTTGGATAGCACGACAACCGGTAGGGCCTCCCTAAGAACCCTTCTACTCTAATATATGTAATCTTTGGGAAGTGTATGAATAGATACCAAAACTATTTGATGAATGCCTTCACGCTATGTGATACCCTTCTCTCAAAGTCTCTTCCTAGGAGTCTAATTATGTGTGCAATAAAGGCATCATTTAGCCTCCTATATTCTCTCTTGAAATTTTTATACTGCAAATGGTGATAGAAGTCATAGACTATAAGTTTTCCTTTCTTTGTTCCTAGTTGGTTTGCACTAAAAATTCCTTTGTATGAGAACTTCTCTGCAAGGAGATAGACTAGATATGATTTCATATGAAATTGAGAGGCTTTCTTGATGGCCATGAGATGATTGTGCAATTTTTCAATGATCATCTTGGTCTAGTGGAACTTGGATGTGCCTCGAATAATTTCCTCAACAAAGTAGAACATCCATTATTTGAAGAAAGAAATAGTTGGGAGGCCCATTACTCTGCTTAATAGAGTAACCAAATCATGGCATTCTTCGAAGAAATCACTTCTGAACAAATCTTTGACTAATTTTTTGGCACTACCCCTCTTGTCTTTCAACTAGTGCTGGTTGATTATTCTTTTGCATGTGATGGGGTCCCATTTCCACATGTTTTGATAATATTATTTCATTACCTCTTCCATTGTGTCAAACATGGGGATGTGGAATGCCTTTCGAATGAACCTAGAAGATAGGTCTCCCAGTACTCCCCATCTTTTTCAATGATTTTTCTTTTGGAGTGGTAAGCTTCTTGGTAGGCCATGAGTAGCTCTAAAGTAACCAAGACAGGAGGGAAGCTTGCTACCTTGGCAAGACCACATGCCTTGATCTTTCATGAATTTTCAATGGTAGGATTCACCATCATCCTTTTCTTGAACTCATCGATGTTCACGTGTCCTAGGTTTGTATCTAATACGAAGTCCCAGGTAGAGGAGAGTTTGGAGGTACACTCCACTCTATGAAACTGATACTTCATTTGGTCCTTTTCCTCTTTTCCCCTTGGCATGTGAGTGGGCTTATTTCCTTTGTCAGATTTCTCAATGGGTCTTCCTAATGGACTTGCAGCAGGTTCCATAAATTCTACATGCCAAATATGTAGTAAGTGTGTTTACATATGAATTTATGTGAATATCAATCAAATCTTGTAAATCAAGCATTATATTCATTAATGCATTATTGAAAGATCATAACATTTATCATTAATCCTCATTTAGAGTTCACTTGGATCATTTATGAAAATGCAGGCCTAGGGATGTGAGTCTCCCTAGGCTGGAAGTCATCAAGATGAAGGCAGTGAGAAAATGACTCTTGGGCCACTTAAACCTACAAGTAGCCGACCACAACATAAATTTCATATTTCTTGTTGGAGATCAAATTTATTATGAGACAATTAGGTATGCATGGAAATAGGTTGTAGGGTACTCGATATTATTAGGTAATACTTTGATACTTTTCAGGTTCAAGTTATGCGAGTGTTGTTAGGTAGATTTTTTCTTAAAACTCAACCATTGACTTAGTGATATTCGAGGAATGACAACCTACAAAAGGAAATCTGCACTATGGGACCTATGGAAGACTTGGACGTGGTGATAGTATGCCTTATAGAATTAAAATTTTGGATAGTGTAGGGGAAGATCATTAGGCCACCGTCATTTGTTTTTCGTTAAGGAATGACCTTCGAGGGACAATGGTCCACATAGGTAGGCCCGCAATGACCTTATAGACCCGAGCTTACATCGAAGACCTTTGAAAGGAATTTTTTTTGGTGGAGTTTGCAATTCCAACGAATCTAGGTATTTTCCCATTAGAGAATGACTTGGGTGGAAAATGACACCTAGAGAGTGGATTTCTGCAAAGGCAGACCTATGAAGGTAATCGTCCAATGATTTAGCAACTTTGGACTCAAGGGAAAGATCGCTTGCAGAGTCTATGGAGTGGGAAGATGTTAGAGCCTGGTAGGAAGGTAGCGTCATTTGGCAAGTAGACTCCCAATGATGTCGACCTACATGGGTCTGCCCATAGGGACTTTATACTTGGTTCTTTGCTAGAAAAATTTGAAGATGGACCCCAATGTTGCGGGGTTCGTACTATAGGGAAAAAAGATAACTTCACTATTGTATGACAACGATCATAGGATGGTGGGCCATAGGTGGTGGCCCAAAAATCGATTTGGAATTAACCATTTGAGCACTCGTCAATAGAAATAAAGGTGGCCATCGCAATGTGGGAGGGCATTAGGGGTTAGCCATCAAACATCAGTGATGAGGCGATGGTGGCTCGCAAGCGGAAGTCTACATGGGAACTTTTGCACAAGGCTGGGAAGTTAACCATTCTTCCTAGGACTTTTAATGTTAACATGGGTGGTGATAGAAATGGTGTGAACCACAAGGGCTTCCTTTCTACGTGAATAAAAATGAGGGTGAAGTGGGAATACGCATGAATGTGAAGACACGGTTTTTGTAGACACTAAGGGTTTTGAATGTTTGAGACAAATCATTAAGTGTGATCGAGGACTACAAAATTTGGTGAGATTGATGGATGAAATAGGGTTTTATTTTTTTTAATATTTCAACATTTACTAACCCTAATTTACAAAAAAGGCAGTTTCAAAGGTTGGAACATGAACCTACCTGGAATCCACATGGAAAACTAAAGGAGAGTCGGCTTGAATCTTACTAGAATTTTTGTGTAGGTGAGAGCTTCTCCTTCTTTGTCAAAATTTTAAAAATTAGGGGTGAAAATGATAGGTTTGAACCCCCCTTTTATAGGAAAATAAATCATTAATTAGTGTAATAAATTCTACTTATGGTGGCAGGTTGGGTAGATGGGGTTTGTGAAAGCCCAATTTGGTGCAACTGTCGGCGAAAACCCAAGCGATGAAGGACAGTGTGAAGCTTGCCACGTGGGTGGAAGCCTTGGGTTAGCCGCTACTTAGTGGAAAAGTAGAAATGGTAGCTAGTAAAGGGAGACCCATAAATGAGGGCCCATAGGTCTAGAAGGATGCGACGATGAAAGATGAAGGGAAACCCATAGATCTAAACCTGCAAGGTAAAATGTCTTAGAAAATTTTGGGGTGAAGAATTTGGTCGATTGGAAATTGGTGACTTCATTGCATATGACCAACTTAAGCTCATAAATGGGGCATGCAAAATGAGGAAAAGGAAAAAATGACCAGGTGAAAGCAAAGAGGGAAGAGGGGGTCTTCGGTCCAAATAGGGCATGTGTGCTATAGGCACAAAAAATGGAGACTCTACTAGGAGAATGATCCCGAGTGTTCTAAGGGTAAGGATTCATCTGCAACCCAAAATATCTAGTTTTGTAGACCAAAAGCTATTTTCCTTAAGCGAACTAAAACTTAAGAGAGGAAGAAATCCTCGATTGAATCAAATCATGAGGTATCTCAAAAGTGTGTGTAGTGGGTTCATTTCCTTCCTCCAAAGACCATAACAAACATTAACAGTCAATCAACCAAGGCAAGATATGTAGGTTGTCCAACCCAAAAAGTAACCTGGACATTGCTCTGTTTCCAATCAGGTGTCCATAGCCCCGACAAAGTTGTTGCTAGGATCCCACGAAGATTTCTCTATTACCAGTCAGGCATTCACAGCCCCGATAGAGTTTCTCACACACCCAAATAGTTTCCTAGTTCAACATTTCCTTTCTTTTCTTTTCAATTCTTTTGATATTTTATCTTTAATATTTTATTCTTGGTACTTGTTTGCTCAACTACATAAGCATTGAAGCTCATAGTGGGTTTGGAATCACAGTGGTCACTAGAGAAGACTTAAGATCCTTCACTTAGTGAAGCCTCATGAAGGTTGTTGTATAGACCATAAGAAATATTCAAGGCATATATCATGTGTAATTTGATATGAATGTGAAGGAATTCAAATAAGGGTTTTGTCCTAAAGCAAGTTAGGGTTCAAGTAAGGAAACCTACTTCATAGAAGCAATCAAAAACTCATAGTAACTAATGAAGACTTATCGAAAGAATGAAAGGATCATACATCAAAGTGGTCCCTTTGACAAGGCCAAGCACAACCACCACATTAGGATCGAAAGACACCCTCAACAAAAAAATAAGTTGGGAAAGCAAGTGAGAGCAAAGAATTAAGAAAGCAAGAGACCTACTCTAACTACATACACCTATATACAAAGGGTGAGCCGAAAAAAATCAAGCAAGGAAGTAATTCTTGAGGTACTACCCATTGAAAGGTAATGGGACATCCCCTCTAGTTAACGTTTGAAGGAAAAATGCATTCTCCTAAGATCTCAGAAATCTAAAAGGGCCAAGCCAGAGCTTATTGAATTTGTCATGTACCCCTTTCTTTTCATGGGCCTTATCCCAACAAAGGAATAAATCAGCAATCCTAAAGGCCTTTACTTTGGCTCAAAAATTAAACCATCTTTTGACTACGCCCTGGTGTTTGGTGAAATTTGATATTGCTTGGTCGCAAATATCCTCTAAATGCAGCAATTCAACTAGGTGAGCCTCTTGGTGTTCGCCCTCCTCATAATATGTGTTAATGAATTGGAGTGTGGGGATATTTAAGTGGACTTATAAAATATTCTCTACACCATAGACGAGGTGAAATGGGGAATTTCCCAAGGTAGCTTTATGATGCGTGTGATTTTCCCATAAGGCAAAACATAGTTGGGTGTGTGAGTCTTTTGGATTCTAGTTGAGAAGCTTTCAAATGAAAGTCAATTTTTTTTTTTTTTGTGGATTCATCTAGGTTGTTCCCCTGGGGGTAGTATGTGGATGAAAATTTAAGCACAATCCTATAATCAAAGGCCCAACTAGCAAATTTAATGGATGCAAAGGAAAGAGCATTATCACAAATCAGAGCAAATGGGCAACCAAAGTGATTTAAAATATTTTTTTCCAAAAAAATAGTAACTACTTCAGTTGTACATTGCTTACATGCAATAGCTTCAATCCATCTAGTGTAGTAATTAGAAGTAGTTAGAATGTACATGTGGGCTGCAAAGGATGGTGGGCTTACCAGAGCAATGAAGTTAAGTCCCCATTGAGCAAAAGGCCTTACCTCCATAACGGGTTGCAATGAGACAACAACATTCCTTTCCCTCATAGTGGAAATCTGACAGACATGACAAGATCTGAGATGGTTGTGTGCATCTTTGAATAACATCAGCCTATAATATCCAACCCTTAGAATCTAGTGAGCAGTTGAAGGGTTGAATCCATGGCTAGTGCCAAACTTTTCATGAATTTGTTTCAACACTTCAGCTGCTCCTTCTTTTCCATGCAACCTAAGATAGATCCCTTTGTGGTTCCTCTTGTATAATATGG
Source organism: Sequoiadendron giganteum (assembly GCA_007115665.2). NCBI lineage: Eukaryota > Viridiplantae > Streptophyta > Pinopsida > Cupressales > Cupressaceae > Sequoiadendron > Sequoiadendron giganteum. The sequence continues at coordinate 212,748,969 of CM021103.1, forward strand.
ATCCTTACAACATGTAGTTGTTGATTTTCAACCTTAAAGCTCATTTTTGGACTCCTTGAAGCCGTGATGGGAATTTGTTGTTCAACAAATAATAGAGGATGTTGTCATACCATTCACCCGATGAGACATCCTCCAAGTGGTATTGTTATACTATGAGCTTTGGCTCAATTTGTTCAATTTTACGAGTGAGGGATTTTCCTCAAACCAAATTCATGGGATGAATCTCTATGTCATATTCTCGCAACAAAGTGACACATTTTTCTCTTCTTTCTCCTAACTCATTTTGCATTAGTAGAGTCTTAACAGTTGGATCTGGTACAATTGTGAACAACTTGTTCCTCAAGATGTAAAGTTTGAATTTTTTAACTCCTCTGACCATGGCATATGCCTATTTTTCAACATTGTGGTACCATAATTCTGCAATTGTGATGTCCCCATCCTACAGGACTTCATTAAAGATAAGTATATGTTCTAAATCAATTACATTTCTCTATGTAGATGTGTACATATAGTAATAAATAAATTGGCCCAAGAACTTAAAGCATTTATGGAGCAAAAAAATGAAATGTTCAAAAGAACTAATCAACGAATTCTACAAACTCTTCAAAGCATAAATAGTCATCACACCCAAGAGAGAGCTAATCCAAGGAAATAAATGCAATCAAATCACTTTGAGAATGAACATTCAACCTGAAGTTCCACACTAAGGCCAACCATGACTCCTTTCCTTCCATGCACAAATATCATAGAAGAAATGGAAGAGTTAAATGCCTATAGTGTAGAGGGTATCACACTTATGTACGTTCAATTGGACCCAATAGTTCAGAAACTTGTGCCCTTCAAGGAATATTTTGAAGTCAAAACACAAGCCAACACAAGAAAAATAAAGAATCATACCAACAAAGAACTTAGATTCTAGGTTAATAAGATGACACTACCCTTCTTTGACGGCTTCAAAAATACCACAACATAATCATGGGTTCAAAAACTTGATACTTATTATTCCCTTAGCCCCATGACCGAAGAAGATGCCATCAAATTTTTTGTCCTACACCTATCAGGGATAGCTCACGATTGGTGGCACCATGGAATCATCACATAAGGACACCAGAATATAACCACCTATAGTGATTTCACTTAGAAAATCATTGATAGGTTCGACCAGAGGCACTCTAAGTGGTATTTCAAGGAACTCACCTAACTTAAGAAAAAAGGAACAATGGAGGCATACACAAATGACTTCCAAAGGATAGCTATCATGGTCCCTGACCTATCTCAAAGAAGACTCACCTATATATTTTTTGAAGGACTCAAGGAGCCCATCAAGAACATAGTAAACCCGTTGGAACCCCCAACTATGGGAGAAGCAATTCAAAGAGCCATAAAGGTAGAGTCAAGTTCTCCAAATGACAAATCCAAGAATCCTTCACTCAAGAAACAACCCAGACAAGAACAATGAAGGAAAGATGATAGGAGAAGAACTTGCCACTTTTGCAATGAACCATGGATCATAGGCCACATATTCCCTGACAAAGAAGCCAACAAAAAAAGGAGAGAATTAATGGATCAAGGCTTATGTTTTAAATGCAAGGAACCTTGGGGACAATACCACAAATGCAAGAAAGGACAAATACACAAGATAGAAGAAGCATGGGATTAAAAATCAAAGGAATCTCCCACCAAAAGAGAAAAATTAGACCAAGATCAAAAAGGGACCTTGACAGTCATTTCTCAAGAAAGTGAGCATAGAACTTTTTGAATCAATGGCACACTAAAGTGGTAGAAAATTATTGCCTTGGTAGATAGTGGGGCCTCATACAATTTTATCAAAAAAAAATTAGTGGCAAAACAAAGATTAGGGGTTCAAATATTCAAGGGGTTCAAAATAGCACTTGCAAATGGAGCCATAGATCAATGCTCAAAAATCATCCCTCAACTAGAGATTACCTTGGATGGACATACCATAAGGGGGATTTTTATTTGGTGAATCTACACAATGATGTGATTTTAGGGATGCCTTGGATCAACTCCCTAGGGTGCTTTACCATGGATAATCCAAATTTAGAAATCTTCTTCAAACATAATGGGCAAGAAGTTACGGTTAGAGGACTACCAAATAGATCTCCCAAAGCAGTATCATGCAAAAGGATGGAGAGGATTGTAAGGAATGGTCAAGGGGAGTGGATAGCACAATGAATGGTATTAGATAAACCACCCTCTCATGAGCCATCTATTCATGTCAACATCCAACCTATTCTAAATAGACACAAGAAGATGTTTGGAGATATCCCCCCTATTTACCTCCAAAAAGGGGTTTTGAGAACTCCATAGAATTGGAAGAAGGTGAAAAACTAGTGATAATCACCCCATATAGGCGTCCTCGAAGGTTCAAAGAAGAAATCAAGAAAAAAATTAAAGATTTGCTGGAAATGGGACACATTTAGCTAGTTAATATCTCATTTGCATCATCTATCATATTAGTCAAGAAGAAAGATGACACTATGCAAATGTCCATAGACTACATGGCCTTAAATCAGAAAACTATCAAGAATCGATATCCCATCCCAAGGATAGATTAACTACTAGATGAAATTCATGGAGCAAGATAATTCTCCAAAATTGATTTACGCTAAGGATATCATCAAATCTGAATGAAGAAGGAAGATGTATGTAATAAATTATTTTGATGCCATTATGGGCATTTCAAATTTCTAGTCTTGCCCTTCAGTCTCACCAACACTATAACCACCTTCCAATCATGCATGAAACACATTTTTTTCCAACTAAGGAAGTTTTTAATAATATTCTTTGGTGATATTTTGATTTTTAGTAAAACATGGGAAGAGCATCTTTGTCATATTGAAGAAGTTTTGAGTATTCTAGAATCAAAATCTCTTTATGCAAAGATGTCAAAATGTGAATTTGGGCTAGAAGCGATACTCTATTTGGGACACAAGATCAACATAGAAGGGGTAAGCGTGGATGAGGAGAAGGTTAAAGAAATCAAAGAATGGCCCAAACCAAGGACCTTGACTCAACTTAGAGTCTTTGTAGGGTTATGCAGCTACTATAGGCGTTTTGTAAAAGGTTTCTCTAAAATAGCCACTTCCCTCATAGACTTGACAAAGAAAGGATATTTTATTAGCAATGACCAAGATCAATAAGAATTTGAGAAACTCAAGGAAACCATGAACACCTACCTTGTCCTGACTATTCCCAATTTCACACTACTCTTTGAATTGCAAGTTGATGCCTTCAGAGAAGGAATCAGTGCGGTTCTCATGTAAAGGAAACATCATATACCTTCAAAAACTGCAAGATGATAGAGTTTGATAAGCACTATTCCATATATTACAAAGATATCTTGGCCATTATGCATGCCCTAGCCAAATTTAGACAATACCTAGTTTGTGGAAAGCTCATCATCAAAATAGACCACAATAGTCTAAGATTCCTCATGCATCAAAAGGATCTTAATGAGCATTAACAAAAATGGGTGAGCCAAGTTCAGGCCTATGATTTTGACATAGAATATGTTAAAGGAATCAACAATGAAGTGGAAGATGCATTATCTAGGTGCACCCACCTCAACACTATCACAAGGATTTCAAAGGATTGGAAAATAATACTATTTTCAAATATGTTAAAGATACACAAGCCTCAAAAATATTAGAACGAAGGTTTCCCAATGAGGAATACAAGATATGGGATGACCTCATCTTATATAAGGGAAGGATATTTCTAGACCCCCACTCAAAGATAAAGAACAAAATCATCAAGGAATTCCATGATATCCTTCTGGCAGGTAACCAAGGGTACTACAAAACATATAAACAAATTAGAGAAAAGTATTCCTGGAAAGGATTAAAAGGTGATGTGCTGAAACATGTGCAAGTCTAACCCCTAGTACAAGTTACCATCAACAAAGAAATTGGAAAACAAAAAAATTTAACAAGTTGATAGAAGGATACTTGAGGAATTATGTAATAGGTCAACAAACCACATTCATAAAATGGCTACACTTGGGCAAGAATTGTTACAATACCACCCATCATATGTCAATTGGTTTGAGCCCTTTCAAGGCCCTATATGGATATGAATCCCCCTCCTTTGGGAACTTGGTCACCAAAGAAAGAAAGGTACAAAGTGCACAAGACTTCATACAGAAAAACATTGATCTTTTGAAGAACCTTAAGGAAAACTTGTAGCAAGCAGAAAATCAGCACAAAATGTATGTTGATCGACACTACATAGAAAGGATATTTGAAGTTGGGGACCTTGTATTTATATGACTACAACCATATGTAATCAGGGATGAAATATTAAGGTGAAATGCAATAAAGAATATAAATCAAACCCTAATAAACAATGAAGCACAAATGAGCATAACTACATAAAGTATAAAACAATATTACCAAATATTAATGCTACCATTGATTCACCTCCATTGCTCTTCTCCATTTTTCTTGAATATGATAATTGCGCTCAGATTTGACTGTGCAATAATAAGCCTATGACAAGTGACTAGAAAAATATTGAAGATTGTTGTCTCACACTAGAATCATGTATTTCCATAATATGTGTGGATGAAGATAGATGATAATAGATAGAAATAAATAAAAACAAGAATTATTTTGACAGCATAAGGACACTTGAAGAATGAACCCCCAAATAGCTTATGAGAGAGTTTACTTATAGAAAAGGTCTTGTTTGGATTGACGGTTGAGATTGGATGTCAATAAGATGTCTTAATCAATGGCCAAGATTAAAAGTTGACAAGTTCCCTAGAATCAATGGACAAGATTCAATATGACAACCCATAATTAGGGTTAGGGAAACACTAGGTCAAATTTGAAATGAATGGACATGATTGATTTTTTGAAAATCAAATCAAGGGTTGGCAATGCATGTGACAAGAGATAAGATTGGCACAAAAAAAGAGGTGGCTAGAGAATCAAATAATAATATACATTACTTGATTTTTGGAGGAAAAATACTATTTTGAATTAAAACTTAAATTTAATTCAAAAGGTCGGGTCACATGAAAGTAAATAATTAATTTGAATTACTTACTAAAAAGAGGGAAATTAGAAAGTGGGTAATTTTAAATATGATTTTATTTAAAATTAGAAAGAAAGTTGAACAAAACGGATAATTTTAAATAGATGATTTTATTTAAAATTAAAAAGAAAGCTAGAGAGGATAAATAATTTTAAATAAATGATTTTATTTAAAATTAGAAAGAAAGCTAGAGAGGATAATTATTAAATAAATAATAGGAATTTATTTAATTATGAGCAGACATAAATAATTAATGACGTATTAAATAAATAAATAAAGTTTATTTATTTAAATAATCAGGAGGAAGTAATGGACTAATAAAGTTTGTTTATTTATTTAAATAGCTAGGAGTAATAAAAGATGTGAATTAATTAAATAATTAAGAATTATTTAATTAATAGTTGACATTGGACTATAGGAAATCATTAAATATTTTAATTATGTTGAGACAAAGCATGATATAGAAAAATTTGGTTTGCGGGTCTAGGCCATTTTTATGTGTCTACATTTGCCCCTCTTTGTCATAATCCAGTTTATTGCGTTATGGCAAAGAAAACAAGTCAAGAATATGCCCCAGTGCAAAATAGGTATGAGGAAGAATGATGAGGAGGATTGCAGTATGCCCCTTCAAGAGGACAGTTGGGTTCTGAGAATACGAGTGGGCTCTCGAAATGGATGAGAAGACTAGAGAATGAAGGAATAGAAGAAACATTAGCGTGGAAGACATGGATGTTTAGTGGAGACAACTTTAAAGATGCATATTTTTCCAGACAAGACTCTACACTAATCATCATTGGGTAGTAAAATGACACAAATGGACAAAAAAAGCCATGGTATGACATAGGCCAAGGTGTGCAAGGTCATCCACTTGCAAAATAAACAGTCGCAGATAAGGAATGTTATAGCTCATACTAAGGGCCAAGTTGCCCCAATCTTTTTGCTAAGACAATCCACAAAAAATAGTCAAAGAAAACAGGTCATGGGACATCATTGCACCTCTAAATCCTTCATGGGACATCCTTGAGGTAGCTAGTAACATGATCAAGAGACAAAATAGACCAACAAAAATAGACAAAATAGACAAAGATAAGATAAAATAGACCAGAAAAATCAACAACCATTCAATGTGTTTGCCAATACTTGCTTGCCAAAGATTGTTTGCATGACTGTTTGACAATTTGACAATTTTACGGTGCCTAAGGTGAGGAAGGACACATCCTAAAAAGACAAATGACATTTTGACAAGGTCCAAGTCCAAGAAGGACACGTCTTGGAGAGGACCAAAGAGTGATAATATTGACATTGTTTTGGCAATTTGATTAATGTGACTAGATGATTGACTAGACTATGTTGTCTGAGTTTAACTTAATGACCGATTGGACTATAATGTCTATTGGATCATGATTTGAATACAAACATTTTTATGACTATCTTGTGTTCGAGTGCGACTATGTCTGATGAAAGTTGACTTTGTGTGAGGAGATTGACATTGTCTAACTTATTCGATAGATGCGACTATGTTTTCCTAATTTGACTAACGTGGTGAATGCTGACTTTGTTTTTTGATTTTTGAAAGTTATTTGGATGTTTTTTTTTTTGCATTTTTCAAATATTTTGATTTTTTTGGATTTTTGACATGTTTTGAGGTGTCAATGGATGAAAATTTGGGTAGCCTTTGTGCTTAGATACCAATGACAAGGGGAAAACCAATTCTAGGTGCAAGGGTGGGCGATAGGATAAGGGATAAAAGGCTCATGATAGATGGATGGATGGAAAATATGTATGCATCATAAGAGAGAAAGGATGTGATCTCCAAAGACTATTTCGTATATGAACAACATGCCCCATTCTAGGTACAATACTTAGGATTTTTCATGACAAAGGTTATGAAAATAGGATAATGATAGGCTTGGTTTAGAAAGATGAGGTATGTCAAAATATATTCACAAAACATGTTTCAACACTTTTCCCCCTATGTTTTCATCAAGATCAAAACGAGAAGGGTAGGTAGGATGGAAATATATGACATGAAAATGATAGGTTGGATAGATAAGACATTGTGCCCCCAAGTGTAAGTGACATTTAAGATCAACCTACACATGACGCCTATTTTCCAGTTTTTCATCATGGTACTTATCCAAGGCACCTGCTTACCAGGTTTTCACCATTGGACAAAGGGATTTCTCTTTACTTTTTCTTTTTTTTTTTACTTTTTGACTTTTTGACTTTTTTGGGATATGAGAAGGGGAATATGGATAGGAGGGACTCAAGTGTCTAGTTCCATGAAAGGTGATAGTCCCACTAGAAACAGATTTCATTGCATGGACCATGTCAAATGTGCTCATAGAAGTTGGTAAGGGATGACATGAAAGGGAGATGGAGTAGGTAGATGATGAATTATGATGTGGATTATGGAGGAAAATAGTGGATTATGATGCAGATTATGTAGGGAAGATATAGGACTTATGCAAAAGATGAATGGGGAGGCTTAGCCAAAATCATGGACAATAGGAACATGGTGGGGGAGATATGTAGGATAATGAGTGAAGGGTGAGGAGATGGAGGTATTTGGGAATGGAATCATGACCAATGGTTGCACACATTGTAATAAATGTTGAATCTTTTGATGGGAAGGTGGTGTAGGAAGCAATGGTGTTGTTTTCTTAGGAGATGGTGGATATAGTGCTTTAGATACCCACATAGACTTAGTATTTTTATGACTTTTATTTTTCTTGTGGGATTTTTGTGACTTTTGAATAGAGTGGGAATGTGAGGTGGAAGTGGATGGTTGGGATTTTTGTGATGTAGATGTCTTATTTGAATTGCTTTCCATTTTATTAGGGAACCAAACCATTTTTATTTTGGAGGTATGGGCTTATATAACTTTTTAGATGGATTTTTATTTGAATTTTTGTATTGATGTCCTAAGGCATGAGGGTCCTTATGATTTTTTACTTTATAGGTAGAGGCATTGAAATTTTCTCTTTGAAATCCCATGGATATGGTGGAATGAGTGGAAGCTTCTTGTTTAGATAATGTGTGCATTTGTTGATCATGATTAGGAATGTTAGGGTATTTATGGATAAATGGATAAGAGGATTGAATGGTAGGGATATTAGGTGTTGGAAGTAATGGTGGAAAAGTTGATGGTGGAAGGTGTATGGTCACATGCTTTCGACATTTGTAGAATTATGGAGGAAGGATGGAAACATATGTCCTAGGCATATGTTAGGATTTATGATGGAAGGAGGTGGACATAGGATGCATGGAGGAAGTACCAACATCTTGAGATTGGTGTCCTTGGGGTATGCAATGGACAATGGGACTATGTTTAGGTGGAACAATAGACATGAGTTCCTTATTAGATGGAGAAGATAATGGTTGTTGTTGTTCTAAGGATGGACATTCATGAATGAGGGTGGAAGGACTAATAGGATATGATGGAGGACTCACAATGGGGTTGATAGTGGGTGATGGAGGATGGATAGAACCTTGATTGGAGTTATGTTCACTTAGATCCAAGGTATTTGTTTGATCATCTATGTGTGCTTGGGAGACATATGTCTGATCAAGGGAAGTGGATGTTGATGGATCATGGATAGGACTAGGTGGAGGTGAATTTGGAATATCTTGCTCATGGATGGGTATAGGATCAAGTTGCTCATGGATAGGCTCTTCATAATTATGGATATCATCTTGATCATAAAAAATATATAGATTATGGATAGGTTGGATGGAAATGATTTGATCTTGATTAGGAATAGGGCTTGATGTTTCCACATGCTTAGGATTAGGCTCTTGACATACCTCGTGGATTGGTTGAATGGTAGTGGAAGGGGATTTATCATGGAGAGACTTGACATGTTCTTGATGGTCAACAACATAGGAGCATGAAAGAGGGTGACTTGGACTTATGATGGGAGACCCTTGAATTGGCTCAAGGGGTTGTGGATGACATGGTTGGCTTCAAGGCCTTGGCATGATGTTTGAGGACTCTTTTGTATGTTCACGTATATGTATTGAATGACATGGTGACAATTTATTCCTTGCTTGTAGCCCTTGGGTCGCATCCTTTATAGGTGGATTTAATGGATAATTAGATGATGGTGGGGGTAATGAAGAGTTTAGTGGGTTAGAAGGTTGAGATGCCAATGGATTAGGACTAGGACATGGTGTCTTATGGATAGGCATTTGATTGGATGGTGGTAAGGGTTCATGAACTAGATTGGTGTTCCCCTTGTCGAATGGAACATGAGAATTGAAAGCCTCTTGATTTTTTTTCCAAGGTGGACTTGGGATCCTATGTTCTTATTGTGATATGGGTGGATATGTTGATGTGGCATTGACATGATAGGTAGATGGGTTAGTTTGGCATGATGATAAAGGTGACACATAGGATTGTGGTTGAATGTGTTGAGGTTGGAATGGTGTTTGGACTTGTTGTAATAATGATGAAGGGGTTGCATAGGATAATGGTTGTTAAAAGGTGGATTGATATGGATAAGGGTTGACATTAGAATATGTGTGATAGGTTGATGAAGGGGAAACATGATATGTGGATGGATGAGGTTGATATGATGATATAGGTGACACATAGGATTGAGGTGAAATTTGTTGATGTGGTGATTGGACTTGATGATTTGCTTGTTGAATTTAACAAGTGGCCATGAGATATTGGATTTGTGCTATGAGTTGTTGCATTTGAGGTGATTGGCTTGTTTGAAGTGTTTGGATCATGTCATGGAATTCTTGAATGAGTTGTTGATTTAAAGGTGATTGGCTTGTTTGAGCTTTGTGAAGTATGTGAACAAGTTGTAGTGCTATGTCTTCTAATGTTTCCATGGCATAAAATGATTATTGGATTAAAGGGATGATGATGATTAGGATATGATGTGTAATGAAAAGATTGTATATTGGAAGTTTGACTTGGATAATATCAAACACAAGATTTCACATGTAAATTCATGAACACACACACCAAACACAATGATAAATTTGTCTTTCAAGATTAAATGTTATGATTAAGCAAACACTTGAATACACAACAACAAGCCTAATGTTAATCAAGTGGGCATGGCCAAGTTGGTCTTGAGCTAGTTTGCACAAGGTTGACTAGGTATAATTTGGAAGAAAAATCTTGCCAATAAGCTAGGAGAAAGGGGTAACCCACCCTTCACCTTCACTTCCCAAAAGGTATAAAGTTCTTTGGGGCTTAGCTCAAAGTGACAAGATTTTAACTCCCAAAGGAGCGTGTCTTTGGATTCACACTCGATTGAGGTCATCCCTTGGAGGGGTGTGTGCTCCAAGTAGGCCTCCTAAGAATGGTATGACAAAATCAAACCAAGTGGGGTGTTGTGGAGGACACACACACTTGATTCACACTCACAATGATTAATTTCCCTTTAAAAAATTAAAATGTGTGTAAAACAGTTCAAGCACTTGTTCTTTTTAACCCAAAGTCAAAATGTGTGATTAAAGAAAATGGTTCATTTTAAGCCCAATTTCAAAGATGTGACAGCAATCAAGATTTATTTTGATCCCAAAATTCAAATGTGTGACAAACAAGATGCTCTTTTTAAGCACAAATTGAAGTGTGTTGTCAAGCAATGATTAGAGATGAAAGATGGAATGTGTGCACCTAGACTTTCTTTAGCTCCAAATTCCTTGTCTACTTTATCCAATGTGTGCTTTGAAGTGTATTTTTTCTCTACACATTCACAAACCCAATAAAGCCAAAACCCTAACAAGATAATTGATCACTAATATTAGAGGGTTAGCTAGTCAAGAAAAATCTGATTTTTGGAAATATTTTTTATAGTAAAAATAAAAATACAGAGAAAAAACCCTTACTAAAATTTCAAGAGCTTTCCAAAAATGTAAAGAAATCCGATTTTTTTTCTGTTTTGCACTTGAAATTCTGTTTTTATGAAAAATCATAAAAAAATTATTAAAAATTCAAAACACATCAAAAAAATCTGATTTTTTCATTGAAGGTGTCAGACATCATTCCAAATCTGCAGAATTTTTTTTTGAATAGATCTGCAACAGTTTGTGAGATTCAAGCAAATATTTATGAAACCCTAATTTTCAAAGATCTTTTGTTTGACTTTAATAGTTTTTCATTCAAATTTAAAACCTAAAGAATAGACCCCTATTAAAATTTGGATCTCCTTCCAGAAATGTAAAAATATCCAAAAAAATTGACAATTTGCTCTCAAAATTTATTTTTCATGAAAAATAACAAAAAAATTATAAAAACGTAAAAATGTCTCATCAAAATCTGATTTTTGACATGGAAGCTCTTTATATTGTCCCTAACCTGTATAAAAACATTTGTGAAAATATCTATAGCCGTTTGAAAATTATAGTTGAATCTTTGAAAACTAAGGTTTTGTCCCAAAATGATGCAAAACTTGCAACGAAAAGCAAACAAAACTTGCAACAAAAAGAATCCATCTCCAAAAAATTTCAAAATTCATCAAATTATGTCAAGTTCACCAATGTAATCAGGGATGAAATATTAAGGTGAAATGTAATAAAGCATATAAATCAAACCCTAATAAACAATGAAGCACAAATGAGCATAAATACATAGAGTATAAAACAATATTACCAAATCTTCATGCTACCATTGATTCACCTCCATTGCTCTTCTCTAGTTTGCTTGAATATGAAAATTTCCCTCATATTTGAGTGTGCAATAATAATCCTATGACAAGTGACTAGCAAAATATTGAAGATTCTTGTCTCACACTAAAATCATGTATTTGCATAATATGTGTGAATGAAGATAGATGATAATAGATAGAAATAGATGAAAACAAGAATGATTTTGACAACATAAGGACACTTGAAGAATCAACCCCCAAATATCTTACGTGAGATTTTACTTATAGGAAAGGTTTGATTTGGATTGACGGTTGAGATTGGATGTCAATAAGATGTCTTAATCAATGGCCAAGATTGAAAGTTGACAAGTGCCCTAGAATCAATGCACAAGATTCAATATGACAACCCATAATTAGGGTTAGGGCAACATTAGGTCAAATTTGAAATGAATGGACATGATTGATTTTTTAAAAATCAAATCAAGGGTTGGCAATGCATGTGACAAAAGATAAGGTTGGCACATAAAAAGAGGTGATTGGAGAATCTAATAATAATAGACATTACTTTATTTTTGGAGGAAACACACTATTTTGAATTAAAACTTAAATTTAATTCAAAAGGTGAGGTCACATGATAGTAAATAATTAATTTGAATTACTTAATAAAAAGAGGGAAATTAGAAAGTGGGTAATTTTAAATATGATTTTATTTAAAACTAGAAAGAAAGTTGAAGAAAATGGATAATTTAAAATACATAATTTTATTTAAAATTAAAAAGAAAGATGGAGAGGATAAATAATTCTAAAACATTGATTTTATTTAAAATTAGAAAGAAAGCTAGAGAGGATAATAATTAAATAAATAATAGGAATTTATTTAATTATGAGCAGACATAAATAATTAATGACGTATTAAATAAATAAATAAATTTTATTTATTTAAGTAATCAGGAGGAAGTAATGGACTAATAAACTTTGGAATTTATTTAATTATAAAGTAACATAAGAAATTAGCGACGTATTAAAAGAAAGTTTGTTTATTTATTTAAATAGCCAAGAGTAATAAAAGAAGTGAATTAATTAAATAATTAAGAATTATTTAATTAATAGTTGATATTGGACTATAGGACATAATTAAATATTTTAATTATGTTGAGATGAAGCATGATATAGAAAAATGTGGTTTGCAGGTCTAGGTCATTTGTATGTGTCTACACCATATAATAAAAAAATCAATCAAAAAGAGTGGGGCTAAAAAATTAAAACCACATTTCTATGGCCTTTATAGAGTTACAAGAAGAGTGGGTGAGGTCGCCTATGAGATAGAGCTACATGAGAAAAGTAGGATCCACAATGTCTTCCATGTAACTCAGCTTAAAAAGGTCCTTGGGCAACAAGCCTTGCATTTCACTGAGTTACCTCCACTTGATGAGGAAGGACAATTCCTTTTGCAACCATAATTCATCATGGATACCAAAGAAAGGAAATTAAGGAGCATGATCATTATTGAGTTACTAATCAAATGGAAGGGACTTCTAGAAGACGATACCACGTGGGAGAAGGAAGAAACCATTGAAGCATTTAAGAATAAAACTCAGGAAAGGCCAAAGATAATGGCCCTTGACTAGAACATGAAATAAACTCTTGATGTAATATCTTCAAAGTAAATAAGACATTTTTTCTCTTCTCATGCACACAGGCATTGACTTAAGGGCATTATTAATAAATATTGATACTTGACTAAAGAAATTCTTGGTGAATGTCATTTTTGGTCCTCCATCAAGTATGCTAACCCCTAGTTGGGGTACAAGAGGCCGAATGACTAGATGTCGCTCTGTGCTCTTGGGCTTGATTGGAAGGAGGAAATGCATATCCATCAAGTACCCCAACCCTTAGTCAAGGATAAGAATTTGAATGACTAGGTGTCACTCTGTGCTCTTGAGATTGATTGGAAAAAGGAAACACATTCCCATCAAGTACACCAACCCCTGATTGGGGCCAAGAGGTCGAATGACTAGGTGTTCATTCCATGCTCTTAGGCTTGATTGGGAGGGATACCTACATCCACATCAAGTACGCCAACCCCTAGCTAGGGCCAAGAGGCCGAATGAATAGATATTCATTATGTACTCTTGGGCTTGATTAGAAAATATAAATACATGTACGGAGGACAAACAGGGGCCACTTGCATTGTATAAGGATAGATATCCTTATATAAGGTATCTAGAGGGCCTAGGAAGAGATGTTCCAAATATTTTCCCAGGAGGGCTGGATACATTCCATAGTGAAGTATCCAAAGGGCTTGGGAGGAGGTATCGAAACCCCTTCCTAGGATTCCAAAGTTGGATTCCCCTAAATAAGGTATCCAGAGGGCCTGGAAAGAGATTAGAGGTAACAAGGTGTTACAATATTTTTCCAGGATGAAGATCATTGGACTGAGAGGAACATCAAGATATTCAAGAAGAAGAGAGATATTAAGGATTGCTTGAGGACAATCAATATCAAGTGGAGAAGACTTGTGATTTCCCCATCCTACAAGACTTCATTAAATATAAGTATATTTTCTAAATCAATTGCATTCATCTATGTAGATGTGTACATATATTAATAAATATAAAAATAAATATCCACATATATAGAAATCAATATAACAGTATAAATATATAAATAAGATATATATAAGTGAATATATATATAAATAAATATAAAAAATATAAATATATAAATAAGAGATATATATATATAAATATATAAACATATAAACATAAATAAATATCTACATTTAAATATAATATAAAAGAATACATATATGAATAAATCAATATTGATATGAATTATACTAATCATAATTTAATGATGTTGGAGATGGAGAATAATGAATGATCAATGGACTAGGCACATCTCCAGGAAGGGTCACCTAGAAGAGAAAGGATATGTCGATTGAGAAGATAGATAAGGAGCAAGATAGTGATGAGTAAGAGGGAGGAGGGTAGAGGAAGAGAGTGTCAGAATAATCCCATGAAAGAAAATAGAGATTCATGGCAATAAATACGAAGAATCAATGACTCAAACCGAAGGCAAAACTAGAGGACAGTGGAGCACTGACATTTCACTAGGCACACATATTTGTGAGCCTCTACTAGAAGGGGATGCGTCCAGACAAGGACTACCCTAGGGAACCCGATCCTTCACATATCATCCCATGTATTGAAGAAGAAGAGTGAGGATAACCATTAGACAACCAGTGATGGGACTTCACTCCCCACCCAAGTGTCATAGACACTAAGTCATGTCAAAATTGAAAAGATAATTACCTATTCAGATTCTTATATGCATGAGCAATTCATTTGAAGAACAACCTCATAGTTTATCAATCAAATCAAGGCATAATTTCCAAATTTATCTAGAATATCAAAACTCTTTTGAATCTATGCATTATCAAATAATATACAATAATTCAACATGAACTGAGACTAATAGTATTTAAGAGTCATTGACAGAATTACTGAATTTCACATCTAATTTTCTAATCATTTGTGCAAGGTCTATCACAGCTTTCAACAGAGCACTCATGAATGCAATGTGGTGCTCATTCCCCTCATCATACTTTTATGTTAGCATGTTGGCATAGGAGTCATGTGAAGCAAAAGAGTAGATGTAGAATGACTCCAAATAATTTGGACTGACCAGCACTGGGGCATCAACAATATTCCTCTTGATTTCTTCAATATCCTGCTTGGCTTCCAATGTCCATTCTACCTTAGCATCCTGCTTGAGCATGGAATTCAACACCTTGACTATTTATGAAAAGCTTGTGATGAACTTCCAGACAAAGTTGATCTTCCAAAGAAGGACTTCATTTCATTCTTATTGGCTAGGAGCTGAATTTCAATATGGTTTGTATGTGCTATGGATCTATAGAGATCCCTTTCTCTAAAATCACATATCCTAACAAATTTCCTTCTGTCACTCTGAAGATCCATTTCTTCGAGTTCAACAAGATGTCAAACTCTCTACATCTCTGAATTTTTTTGCAAAAATCAGAGACATGGTCCCCTCTTTTCTTTGAGAACATAGTGAGGTCATCCATGTATATGATGATGCATTCACCGATGATGTATTTGAAGGCTATTTCCATGGCACATTGGAATTTGTTTCCTACATTAATTAATTTGAACAATATTCTTCTGTATGCAAAATTTCCCCATTTTTTAGTGAACATTGTTTCATGCCTATCTTTATATTGCACCATCACCTAATTATATTTGGAATAACCATCTAGAAATTACATCATTTGAGACCCATTTACAATTTATAATACCTTATCCAATGAGGGAATTGGGTAGTTGTTCTTTTCTGAAGTTTTTTTTAGGTTCTAGAAATCCCCCACATAGCCTAATTTCCCCATTCTTTTTTTTGGCTAGGAAAAAATTTTCCACCCACATGGAGTGCTTGATAGAAAAGATGATTCTGGCTGACAACAAATTTTGAAATTCCTTGAAGATAATTGGATCCAGTAATGTATTGATTGGGCATTGACGTTGCCAAAAAGGTTTTACATCTGGCTTGAGAGGAATGGTATGAGTAATGAAGGAAGTATCATACATTTTCAGGCCTTCATACCCAGAAGAAATTACATCATGATAATTGCACAAGGCATCAATAATCCCTTTTATTTCCTTTGGTTTACACACCTTGCCTATGAACACACACTTAACTTCTTCAGTTGTACCCATGTTATGAGAATCACATTGATTATGTATTGACTCCACTTTAGTCTCCTGGTCTTGGTCCTTGATCTGATCCAAGTCAAATATCCTTTATAGCTGAACCATACCTCATGGTATAGTGTTAGTTTTTAGGTTGATCACTCCCTCTAAATCAAGTTCAACCTCTTTTAGCTTCGTTTCATCAATGATTTGAGTGGAAAACACATGAGAACTTGTGATGAAGTCGAGGATGTATTTATAATCATTAAAAAATTGGAATTTGGTGACATTATCAAGCACTGATGGGGTAGAGGTGACCTCTATGGTAAATTTCTTTAATCCCGTTAAGGACAAAGGTTGAAGGGTACTTGTTTCTTGAGCTAAGGTGCTGGCAGTATGATTCTTGATATGAGGGATCAACTAAATATTGAATGCATCCAAGCTTTCTATATGATCCCATACCCTATGTCTATAGTTTTCTAGCCTTCTATCATGATAGGAGTATAGTCTGGACTAACTTGTTTCATGACTAGCTCAAAATCATGAAATAGTTACAACATTTTACTTTCTTTCTTAATGCCATCAAGAGCCTATGAACTAGTGCTTTGTATTATACCATGTTATTTATCCAATAAAATTGGAGTCTATGGCCAGGAAAATATGTCTTACTTGTAGGATTGATGAGTTTGAAGTTGGATCCATCAAAATGCAGTGTCCAAATTTTAGAATAACCTTTGATCTTGGAGCTGGTGGAGCATGCTTCCTTCCTTGGTTTCATATCTACTTTTGTATCTTTGGGGGATTACGTACATATGGTTGGATTTTATTTTTCTATTCTCTTGCTTCTTCCTTAGGGGTAACTTGTCCTTTGATATGCTCCACTGTTGTCTAGAATAAGCAACATTCAAATTCAGAGTGAGGTGCATTGTTGACCGTGTACCAGGTTGGTAATAATAGCTCTTGAAAGTCTATTCTTTCTCCTAAACTAAGATAATCCTATATACACTTGTGCATAAACTCCTGGAATCCATCAAGTAATCCAAGGCTACCATCCTCATAGGATTCTTTATCTTTTGATTCAATCAAGACTTCCATGATATTTGGGAGGGAAGTTAAATTGATGGGAGCATTGCATAACATGAGGAACTCCTTCACACTTTTTATTCTTGGAACTCTTCATCATCATGGTAAGCCACAAGATAGTAATTACCCAACTTTGTTTATGCAAACAACACCTCATTCATATTGTTATACTCAATGATCATGAATTTTATCCTAGGTTCCTTGTCAATGCAGATTTGATTAGGTAGCCCCTTCCAAGGTAGCCACAAATTGGAATAGTCTAATGCAACATAGCCATTTAAGGCTTGAGTGAAATCCATTCCCAATATAATGTCATAAGTGTCTAGGATGTCGACAACTTGAATTTCAATTACTTGTTGCACCCTTGGATCAACAACACTCTGCATGGGTATCATGTTCATTTCTCAAACTATGTTTACCTCAATATTTTCTAGTCAAGTCACTTTTTCATCAGGAGTGGGTCAGAGTTAATCGTAGTGATTTCTATATGGCCAATGACATGACATTGGTTGAGGATCCTAAATCAAACAAAAAGTTGTGCAAATTCTTTTCAAATATTCTGATGGTTGTTAAGAAAGGATGCATTTCCACTTTCCCCTCAAATAGCCCCACTGATACATTAGCCTGGGCCACTTGATCCTTGTCCTTACCATTGGATTTATCCTTTGCTTGCACATGATTTGACTCTTTGGTAGGAGTTTTATCTATGTGCTAGTTTTTACTATATGGCCAATGACATGACATTGGTTGAGGCTCCTAAATCAAACAAAAAGTTGTGCAAATTCTTTCCAAATATTTTGATGGTTGTCAAGAAAGGATGCATTTCCAATTTCCCCTCAAATAGCCCCACTGATACATCAGCCTGGGCAACTTGATCCTTGTCCTTACCATTGGATTTATCCTTTGCTTGCACATGATTTGACTCTTTGGCAGGAGTTTTATCTATGTGCTAGTTTTTACTAGCTTTCTATTTTGGAGGTCGATCAACTTTATTCCCCAAGATTTCTCTAATAATAGACTCACTGCTTGAGGTATTGAAGGAAACCATTTTGGAGGGTACCTCTTGCATTGGTTTTGATGGGGAGATTCCATTTAGTGACCTAAAGAAGGTGTTTCTAACAACATACACTCTTAGCAATTCGAAGGATGACAAACTCACCTTAACTCTCTCCAATTCACCTGCTACATATTCTCCCATTTGTTCAACTTGATCTTCTTAAAAGAATTTGGCTTGAGAAGAACTAGAGAGCTAATATTGAGTTTGAATCAGTTGCCTATTTCCATTGAAGTATTCGGTAGGCACATGAGGGTAGATTGGATTGTTGCTAGCATTGTGGTTAGGAGGTGTATTGAAGTTGTTAGGTGGGGTGGAAGTCATGAAAGGACCACTAGCCTGCCTATTCTTTAAGTTGTATGAGGTTGTTCTCTAATAGAACATATGGACTGCATCCTCACATGGTTTTTACTCATCTATAGGACCATTATCTAATGAATTGAAGAGCTCGGATAAAAGAATCTTGTTACTTACCTTTTTCCCTTCTTCATCCTTTGGGGTAGCCTCCTTCTCAAGCATGTTACTTTCACTTAGTGGGAATGGAGCTTGATTGAACACCAACACCAAGGAATCATATGGATCTAAGGGAACTAACTCTCTATAGCCTGAGCCATCAACAACATTCTGGAACTCCACTTGGAAGATCTCTATGATAATTTGGAATTCTGAGCAATCCAATTCAAAATTCTTATTGGTCTTGTGGATCCAACACCAACCGGATAAGGCATCCTCAGCCAAGTAAAATTTTCTTGTTGAATTTTCATTACCACTTAGTTGGTAAAGAGGTGTGGGAATGCCTCCATTGTTTGGACTAGTGTTCCAAGTTCTATTCTACCTTTGAGAAGATATTCTTTTGAATTTCTTCCCTAGGTTCTGACCTCTCTCATAATTCTAGCTCATGACTATGCCAGCATTACGATTGTCTCGATTAAGGTTTTCCCGAATGATCCTTTGAGAAGCCTATAGTTAGTTGTTTTGATTCCACAGATGTGTCATCTTTGTTGATAGTTTCTTCATCAATTCAGTTATTTCATTAATTCAATCCTTATTTGCATTATTCTGATGCAGGATTGGTTTTTAAAGGAATACTAGTTGTGCCATAGGTTGGTTTTGTTGGACAAGTAGGAATTTTGAACCTTGTAGCTACATAAGAACTTGGGTCTACTAAGAATAATCCTTTTGTTGTGAAGGTTCCAAGTAATAAGGCATTGGAGGTGCTTGATTAAAAGGATTCCCTAGATGTGGCACCATTGGAGCCTAAGGGACTTGATTCAACAAGGGTGTCTGATGTGCCTAGGCATGGGTAAAACCTTGGATTTGTGTTGGGTTAGAAGTCAGACCCAAGGAAGGTAATGAACCTAAAATATGTTTCCCCATGTCTGTTCTTGGTGTGACCACCTCTGTGTAGGCATCCAACAACTTGGTAGGCGGCGGGTACATCCTTTTGACTAAAGTGGATGTCAAATTGTCCAAGAATGCATAATACACCAATGATGGGGAGGAATCATCAGCCACATAAGGTGGTGAAAACTTCATGAAATCTCTATGGAATCTATCATTGAAGGAGCTAATTGGCTCATTAACTTCCCTTTTGATGGACATAAAATGTTGATATAATTTTTTGGGGCTGATAGGAACTTTAAACTTCTACAAAAAGGCATCCTTCATGAGGTTCCAAGAGGTGATGTAGCCCATTGGTAGATGGATGTACTAGTAAAAAGCTTCATCTCCCAAGGAATAAAGGAAGAGCCTACAATCCATTTCCTAATGCTCAATTTCAATATCTTTTAGTGTTGTTTGGAAGATCTTTATGTGTTCCTCCATTGTCCTCTATGGATCACATAGGTGGAACTTGTTGTAGAAGACCTCTAGATTCTTTGGCATGTCATGATAATTATTGAAGGACAATGGGGAAATTTCGTTACCCAACCAGGCCATTGTGGAAAGTTGAGGTTGTTCTTGCTATGCTATAGTAACTTGAGGCTACAATGGAACTGTAGTAGTTGGGGCGGTGCCTTGGAAGTGAAGCACTAGGGTGAAGGCAACACCTTGGCTATGGGAAGAAAAGGGTGAAAAGGAAGTTTGGGGAGAATGGGAGGGAGGAGATGGAGGTAATGGAGGTCGAATGGAAGGGGCTAAAGTCAATGCTTCCATTTTTTATCTCTCTTAGACTTAGTAGGGGTCTTTAGCTCTTTAAACTCTCCCTTGTCTGGTGTAGATCAAAGCACTCTATGAAAAATTTATGGGAAAATGAACTAATTTAGTCCATCTTAGCCTCACTACCCTCCTTCTAGCGGAATTACTATTGATGAGCATTTTTTTACTTTCTCAACACAAACAATGCACAAGTGCAATGCCTCTCTTGAAAGGTAATAATCTACAACTAGGTTTTAGAAAATCACCCCAAGGTCTCTCGAGTGTCAAATCATGACAATGCTTGGAATAATTAAATTGGTTGATGTGATTTGTTGTTAATCATAATGGGAATTTATGCTCACTAAGCATGTAGGGAATTGGATCTACCAAAAGGAGTTTATGAATTCTAGAAGTGGATGCAAAATTGCTACAAGTTTAGGACAACAAACTAAACCTTCTCCTCACTCATCAAATATGACTTTGTGATGATTCTAGAACTTTGTTTTAATTTTTGTTTTCAAAGAAGCATCAAAAGGTAAAGGGATAAGAAGTTTCCTAAACCTACAACTAATTTTGAATAGTAACAATGGAGAATTCTATAGTAGATATCCTTCTTAAAACTAAGTAACACTTAACCAAGGACTACCTCCGATCTCATAGAACTAGTGCAATATTCTAAGGTCTATAGATTTTCAAATTTTCAATTCAACATTAAAGAGTGAAAAATAATATAACTTAAGTGCAGCAATATAAACACAATTCAGACTAACTTTAAACTGCTATTTATCATCAAAATACAACAAAAAGTACGAGTTAAGAAGATATCAACACCATAACATTCTTCACCATTAAAGCATAACATGAACTAACAACTAAAAGAAACTGAAAATTAGAACAACAAAGCTAAAATCAAAGATTGGGAGGATGAATCATGTACACATGAGATGAAAACACAAGAATCCATCAAAATAATGATATTATCATTAATTTCTTATAGCATGCCTTTACACAACAACTCATCTCTCTTTTAAAATAAGAGGATGCCCCTATTTATAGTTTTCCTAAAAAAATGAATGGACAAGATTAATCTACATTGTGTGGCTCATATCCATTTTACATTAGGGTTTCACCTACCCCCAAATATATGACAAATAAAAATAGACCTTTTCTCTTTCCCTATTTTGTCATCTAGTCTATTTTTTCATTTAGTTTCTCTCACACTGTTACAATTTTGTCTTCTACCTACTTCAAACTTTTGTAACTATATTGTTAAATATTCATCATGTGTAACTAGATTTCCTAGATTCTTATGGAGACTAGTATACTCCATGAACTTCCTGATCATAGCTTAGAGCTTGTCCCATTCCATGAGATCAGATTGAAGAAACTGGAAGGATATCTTCTTGAGTCTCTTAGTAACCTGATCCAAGTGTTTGGTGCATTTTGGGGTTGCCTTGGTAACTTGCTCAGACTAAGTGAAAGCCCTTGCAGCAAAGTCTATGAAGTTGGATGAAAATGTATTTGTATCCCCCTACTCCATCTTCTTATGAAAGAATGGCTTGATCTTCTTAGGATCTAAGTCCAGGGTGGGCATCTCATAGTCCATCATCATTTTCATGTAATACTCACTACCGTTCTAGTGTTCCGCAACCCACTCAAGATCAAGCTCTAGCTCATGCAAAGCCTTCTACAAGATATCCTTTTTGTAGTCCAGGCCCATTTGCCATGTTTCTATGAGCCAAGGGTCATCTTCTAGCATCTCCAAATCCTTTTCCCATATTCCTCGGGAGAGCTTAAGGATGCTCTAAAGCTTAGGATATGTAATCCTATACAAATCAAAGAATATATTCCATGTTTTAATCATGTCCTCTATCTATTTTTATAGACCCCAAAACTTGTTGAATATTTGGGCAGCATGGAACATTCTCGTATCACCATTATATATTACCCGATTGAACCAATCCATAGTGGACTTGGTGTATTTCTTCATTTTCTCCATTCTATTCAACTCCTCCTAGGAGAGGAGAGTGGGCATGGATGATGTTGCAAGGGATTCTTCTTCCATGGATGTCCACTGCTGAATATAAGTAGTGAGATCCACTACCTGTGCTTTTAGTTCTTCTTTCGTGGATTGATCCTTAGTCATTTGTTGTAATATGGTGGCTACTGACCCTTGCTAGTCACCATTATTTTTCTCACCTATTTTTGGACTTATATTGATCATTGATATTTGGTATTCCTGTCTTGTCTGGTGCTTGTATCCTTTCCTACTATTAGGGTGGAAAACTGCGATGTTCGAGACCTGGATGCATCAATTGTAAGGTGTGATCTAATCTTGGGATTCTTCTCTTTTCTGGTTCTAGTATGTGCCTTGTCTATTACTACATAAAGCCTTGATTTTGGGTGAGCAACCACAAGATCTTTCTTTTTCAATTGTTGTTCAAGCCAGTCAGGCATCTTAGTTTGAACCTTAGGTGATTCATCATCACCTTCCTCTTCTTTTTCCTTTTGAGATTGTTCTTCCTTATCACTAGGGGAATTTTCATCATTCTTCCCCTCTTCATCTGAGTCTTCTATATACATAACTCTTCCTTTATCAGGATTGGTAAAAGTAATATTTTCTTCAATTATGTTTTCCTTTTGTGGTGCCCTTTCTTCTTCATGTTTAATTTTAACGTTATTTTTAGACTCATAATCATTTTCTTAAGCATCCCTTTCTTCTTCTTTATCTTTCTCTTCTTTTTTTCCCCTCTCCTCCTCCCTTTTTGGAGGTACTTATTATTCTTTCATCAGACCCTCATCTTGACCAATCAGTGGAGACCATTTGAGTATTTCTACATCGGGACTAGTATCTATTTTCCCTTCCTTGGAGTAGTGCTCCTTTGGGTGGGTTACTTTTTCTAACTCCTAATCCGATGTCTCTATTATGTAAATCTCGCTAAGAGCCTCACCATCTTCTCCTAAAGTTTGTGACCTTTCTTCATCAGAGGAAACCTCATCCAATTTTATACTTACTCCACCTTATAAATGTTTAAAGTAGTCTTCTTCATTAGAATCCTTGGGCTCCTCAGGTATGCCTCCTACAACTTATTTATGTTGCTTTGCATGGAGTCTTTCCATTTCTTCTAAGATCTGCATCATGGCCTACATTTTTGATGTCTATGTAGGTGGTGGAGGAAGAAGAAAAGTGACAACAAGAGAAGCCATAAATTATGAGACCTTGGGATCAAAGATTACCTTGGAAATCTCAATAGGCATGTTCTATAAATATGCCACGAAAGCTTACAGAAAGATAGGCGTCAACATAAAAAATTGAAGGCATGGAAGGTGCTAGAGTAGATGATTTAGTAGAATATACATGCAAGAGAGGTGGGAACGAGGAAGAGGATAGTGGGGAATTTTTAGAAGAGGAAGATTCTAATACTACAACTGGAGCAGTCGATGAGGTGGAGTTGAGGTGTACCGAGATTTCCATGATAGGCATAGACAAAATGGGAAAATCTTGAGAGGTGAAAGGTGGAGGAGTGGCAATGGTGACAATGTTAATGGGAATGGAAGTGGTGGGTGGCAAGTGCGGCTGCTTGGTTTCTTCTTCTTCTTCATGGTGTTCCTCTTCTTGGATGGTGGGAATCTCAAGTACAAACATCCCCATTCTTCTTGCTCTTTTAGATGGTTCTCCCTCAGTGGACTTTCTAGAATACACCTTATGTTTAGGTTTATGCTCATGTGTGTCCTTTCTCTTCTTTGACCTTGTTGCTTTTTGTGACTTAGGAGCTTCTTTTGATGAGGTAACAGTTGTTCCATGATCAATTTCACTCTCAAGCTCATCCTCGAGCTCACCATATGTCATCTCTGTTCCCTACAATTTTAGTTGGGCAATTTGTGCATCCACCCACTATCTTGTTTTACTTTCAATAAGTTGTGTCAATATATTAGGGTTAGTGACCTCTTCTTCACTCTAATCTATCATAGGAAAGGGAAATTTGGCCACAACATTGTATCTATCATCAACAATATTGTCAGTTTCTTCCACTATCTGATTAGGTAGGGGGAATAGGTTGACAAACCTGACAAACTAAGTGATCATCCTCATATAATTCCTAATTCATAGTTCCTTAGCATCATTACAATTGGACTAGAAGTCCCTGACATGAGGTCAATGGGAATATTGTCTCTCGACCCATTTCTTTAGCTTACCATAAGGGTCCATTCTTCCTCGGTTCATGTGGGGACCCAATTTATACTCTGCTAGCTCCCATTATGAGTACTCTACACATTGAGTGGCGAGGAAGGAGTACATTCCTTGCCCAAAGGTAAGGGGCTATGGGATCCTATCTTGATGTTTATTAGTCAATAGTGTGGGTAGTTTTCAACTACCAAAAATCCTCCAACAGGATTATCTAGTCATTTGGATAGCACAACAATCGGTAGGGCCTCCCTAAGAACCCTTCTACTCTAATATATGTGAACTTTGGCAACTATATGAACAGATACCCAAACCATTTGATGAAGGAATTTGCGTTGTGTGATACCCTTCTCTTGAAGTCTCCTCCCAAGATTCTGATTATGTCTACAATAAATGAATCATTTACCCTCCTATATTCTCTCTTGAAATTTATATATTGTAACTGGGGATAGCAGTCATAGAATTTAAGTTATCCTTTCTTTGTTCCTAGTTGGCTTACACTGAAAATTCCTTTGTACGAGAACTTCTCTGCAAGGAGATAGCCTAGATATGATGTCATATGAAATTGAGAGGCTTTCTTGATGACCATGAGCTGATTGTGCAAGTTGTTGCTGACCATCTTGGCCCAGTGGAACTTGGCTATGCCTCGAATAATTTCCTCAATAAAGTAGAATATCCATTATTCAAAGAAAGAAACAGTTGGGAGGCCCATTAATCTGCTTAATAGAGTAACTGAATCATGGTATTCTTCAAAGAAATCACTTCTAAATAGATCCTAGGGTACTTTTTTGGTGATGCCCCTCTTGTATTTCAACCACTGTTGGCTGATTATTCTTTTACATGTGATGGGGTCTGTCTCGACATATTTTAAGAAAATTATTTCATTACCTCTTCCATTGTGTCAAACATGGGGATATGGAATGCCCTGCTAATGGACCTAGTAGAAAGTTCTGCTAGTACTCCCCATATTTTTAAATGATTTTTCTATTGGAGTGGTAAGCCTCCCGACAAGCCATGACTAGCTCTAAAGCAACCAAGGTAGGAGGGAAGCTAGTTTCTTTGGCAAGACCACTTTCCTTGATCTTTCATGATATTTTTGTGGTAGGGTTAACGATCACCCTTTTCTTGAACTCATCAATGTTCACGTGTTCTAGGTTTGTATATGATATGGATTCCCAGGTAGATGAGAGTTTGGAGGTACACTCCACTTCGTGAAATTGATACTTTATTTGGTCTTTTTCCTCTTTCCCCCTTGGCGTACGAGAGGGATTCTTTCCTTTGTTAGATTTATCAATGGGTCTTCCTAATGGAACCATATTAGGTTCCATAAAGCCTTCATGCAAAATATTTAGTAAGTGTGTTTACATATGAATTTAGGCAAATATCGATCAAATACTAAAAATCAAGTGTAAGATTCATTAATGCATTATTGAAAGATTATAAAATTCAATTTGATCCTCATTTTGAGTTCACTTGGATAATTTAGGCAAATTTGGGCCTAGGGATTTTAGTTTCCCTAGGCTAGAAGCCATCAGGATGAAGGCAGTGAGAAAACGACTCTGGGGCCACGGAGACCTACAAGCAGCCACCCATAGCAGAAATTTTGCATTGCTTGTCTAGAGATAAAATTTATTATGAGACAATGAGGCATGTCTGGAAATAGGTTGCAAGGTACTCGACATCATTAGGTAATGCTTTGATACTTTTCGGGTCCAGGTTATGTAGGTGCCATGAGGTAGATTTATGTTTAAAACTCAACCATTGAGTTTGTTGTAAGTATGGATGTGTTTGGTGGTGTTGTCATTAATGTTTGCATTGATGTCAACATAGTTCAGGTTATTGTAGATGGTATAGAAGCCCTTATAGTACATGGAGCTATATCTATGAAGTGGTAATTGTGTTTTTTCCAAGTTCTTTTGAGAAAATTTGAGAAACAAAGAAAGTAGTGTTGAAGTATGTTTTGAGTGTGATTCGGTATTGCGGTCTACATTTCTCCTGTGTTGATCTTATGCCTGTGTAGATCTGTAAGTGTGTTCATAGTCTTCAAATGTATTGTATATATTGAGTTTTAGCTTTTGGGTTGATGGAAAGTAGAAGTTGTGTTCATCAGTGTGTCAATTGGTTTGTCAGAGTCATTTGTTTGTGGACTAGGAGAAATGTTTTGGCTCCATAGTCCTCTAATATGTGGCTTCAGATCTTGTGGATCTGGGAAATAACTCTTTCTGCTTATTTTTGTGTTCTAAAAAATTTGCTTGTGGTTCAGCGCTATGGAAGACATGCTCCAGAGCTTCGGTGTCTTTATTGGTTGGTCCAGTTGGACTGATGAAGAGTTGTCTAAGAATAAAATTTGTTAAAGTTGGTGCGGATGTACCTGAGGTGTTCACATAGATGGTGAAATGTCTAATGAATTGTGTTGAGCAATCTGTATGATATTGTCTTGCTAGTGATGTGTGTACTTAAAAATATTATTGGTGTTTTCATTAGGTTTGGCCGACTTGGTGTTTACACGTTACATAAATCTTTTGCATCGATTTAAGAAAGTGTGTGCATGATCGAAGATTTTGTTTGGGTCCTAAATTAAATATATAATTGGTTCTCTCACATTCTTATCCACCATGAGAATTTTGAGTAGTTGACCTAGTTTGAGTTTGAATTTGAAATTGTATAGCCGAACTTGGTGAATGTTTCTAAGGTTGATGATGGTATTAAAGCAAGTCAAGTTGTATCTAATTTGATATCCATCCATCAGTCGATTTAAGCAAGAGAGGAGTGTCTAAACAAGTGCAAAAATTAGAGTGTGGAAGAGTGAATCGAGGTAACAATACTTTATTGTGTCAGTCTTTTGATCAAGTTGTGAAGTGTGTGGAACTTCTATTGGTGGATATTTATCTATCTCTTTGTACTTTTTGTAGGTAGTGATCCCTTAATCTGGGTAGTGAGCCTTTGTACCTAGGTAGTGAGCCCTTTGGCAGTGAGCTTTTGTATTTGGTATTGCATTAATTCAATATTGTGAATTAATCCTCACCGTGGTTTTTCCCTCATTGGGTTTTCCACATAAATCTTGTGTCTTTGGTGTTTACTTTTTGTTATTCGCATTTCATGATTACACTTAATAATAGATTGGTATTAAGGTGAAAAGATTAAGTTTATAGGTAAAATTTTAGATGCAACTAATTCACCCCCCCTCTAAGTTTTCTTGTGTATTCCAAAAATTGATATTAGAGCTCTGGTTCCTTAGTGAAAAGCTTAACCACTTGAGGTAGATCATATAGCACACAAGTTGCAGCTTCCTAATTTTGATGGAGCTGATTACATTGATTGGAAAGAACAAATGGGTAGTTATCTGATTTCACTTAGTTTCAATACTTGTAAAGTTCTAGAGACAAAGTATGTGATACCAACAACTGCCCCTTCCTTTGTTGATGAAGTTGTAGCTTTTGAAGAGAATGAAAGAGTAAGGTATTCCCTCTTTAGTTATTTATCTAAAAATGAAAGAATGAAATTCATCTCTCTGGCTACAACTAATGAAGTATGGACAAAATTGAAAGATGTTTATGAAGGGAATGAGAGAGTAAAGTTGTCAAGGAAACTAACTGCTAATCAAAATTTTGAGAACTTGAGAATGGAAGAATGAGAAGACATTGCAAGCTATTATCAAAGAGTTGAAACTATAGCAATTGAAATCAAGAATAAAGGTGGTACCATTAAGGATGAAGATATAATTGAAAAAATCGTAATGACCTTACAACACAATTACAGTGAGAAAGTATCTGCTCTTGAAGAACAATATGATCCAAAGAAATTTACTAAGGAGCATCTATTTGGAGTCTTGATTGCATTCAAGATGAGAAAATTTGCAAGAGATAAGGAGAAGACTAAAGCAACCTTTAAATAAATGAATACAAAGGATGATCCAGATGATGATGATACAAAAGATCTAGAAGAAAATTTCACAAGGAGATTGAAGAAAGGTAATACAAAGGTAAGTGGCCCTTGATGTGTTTCAGTTGTGGAAATATTGGTCATTATGCATCAAGATGTCCTAATAGAGCTACGCAAAAGAAGAATAAAGACAATAAAAATAATTACAAAGATAAGAAGGATAAGAAGTTCAAGAAGTTGTACTATGTCAAGGAAGATGCAAGAATTTATGATGATGAATCTAACCTTGAGGAAGATAAAGAGGAATGTTTCTTCCTAGCCCTAGAAAATAAATGTCCAAAGGAACACAGTCTAGAGAGCATGATGGATGAAGCAGAAAGTACTTTGGTGACTGCTCTTCATGCCAGAAATGATGAAGACTTTTGGGTAATTGACAGTGGATGTTCAAATCATATGACTGGAGATAAGATTAAGTTTACTAAACTTGAGAAGTATGATGGAGGAATATTCATGTTTGGAGATGACTCTGGTGCTAAGATTTTTGGTAAAGGAACAATTAGATTAGATGGAAAACATAATACTAATGATGTTTATTATGTAAAGGGTTTAAGGAATAATCTCTCAAGTGTTGGAAAAATGTGCAACAAAGGTTTTAAGATTATGTTTCAGGATAACACTTGTGAGATCAGAAAAGGATCTAGAACTGTGGTAGCAGCTAGAAGAAGAACTCATGGAAACATCTATCCACTTAAAGGTGGTAATGCTCAGTGTTTTGTTTCTCAGATTAGTGAGAGTTGGATCTAGCACCAGAGGATGGGACAGGTGAATTTTGATAACCTAGTTAGAGTTCGGTCTAGGGAAGTTATCAGAGATCTTCCTAGAATCACAAAGCCTTCAAATTCAATCCACAAAAGTTGTCAGATGGGAAAGTAGACACGAACCAATTTTAAATAAAAAGATCAATCTTCTACCAGAATGCTAGAATTAATCCACACAGACCTCTATGGTCCTAAAATAATAGGAAACCTAAGTGGTGATAGGTACTTTATGCTCTTGATTAATGATTATTCTAGGATGACATGGGTTACATTTCTTAGAGAAAAGACTCATTCTCTTGATAGATTCATAGTGTTTAAGGAAAGAGTAGAAAATGAGGAAAACCTGAGGATTAAATTCTTAAGGTTTGATAAAGGTGGAGAATTTGCCTCTAGTGAGTTCAATGCATTATGTGAAGAGCATGGCATAAAAAGACATTATTTTGCCTCTAGAACCCATCAACAAAGTGGAGTTGTGGAAAGAAAGAACTAGACAATTCAAGAGACTACCAGAACTATGATGAAAGAATCAAATGTTCTTGATGTGTATTGGAGAGAAGCAATTCATACTACTATTCACATTCTTAATAGAGCTCAAATCAGAGGTAAGAACACTAAGACTCCTTATGAGTTGTAGACTAGTAAGACTCCTACTATGAAATACTTTATGGTATTTGGTAGTAGATGTTACTTTAGAAGAGATGAAGAAAATCTAGGAAAGTTTGATGATAGATGTGATGAAGGAATTTTCCTTGGATATTCAAATAATAGCAAGGCTTACAAATTTTTTAATAAGAGACTAAGAAAACTAATTGAAAGTACTAATGTGAAGGTTGATGAAGCTATTTATAGATCGGTGGAAATAAATTAATTTGAACTTGATGATCCTATCTATGTGCAAATACAAGAAGAAGAAAAGGAAGAGAAAGAACAAAATGATGAAGATGAAGAGATTCTAGAACCTACACCCAAGACTCCTAAATATTTTCAAAGTAATCATCTGGAGGAATAGATAATTGGAGACAAAAGTGGAGTGAAGACAAGAAGCAAAGTGGTTGAGGTAAACTTGTATTTACTCTCTAAGATTGAACCTAAGACTATGAATGAAGCATGTAATGATGAAAGCTTGATGAAAGAAATGAAAGAATAAATAAAATAGATAGAGAAGAGTGAGACATGGGAGCTAGGCCCTAGACCTGCAAACAAGAATGTAATTGGTTCAAAATGGGTATTCAGAAACAAATTGAATGAAGATTGTGAATTGGTAAGGAATAAAGCAAGACTGGTATGCAAAGGATACTCATAGGTTGAAGGAATAGATTTCAAGAATCTTTTTCACCTGTAGAAAGAATGGAGGCCATTTGGATGTTCTTGGAATTTTCAACTCATAAAGACTTCAAGGTATACAAAATGGACGTCAAGTCTGCATTTTTGAATGGAGAACTAGAAGAAAAATTATATATATGGAGCAACCAAAAGGTTTTTCACTATCAAAAAAATCATGCAGTGTTTTTATGTTAAATAAGGCATTATCTAGACTGAAACAAGCTCCTAGAGCTTGGTATGCTAGATTGGATAGATACTTGAAAAAGTAGGGATTCAACAAAGGGTATGTAGTGTAATGATGTATATTTTCTGCAAGGTCAAAACTGGGTTAGTAACACATGCATATTAATAGAATCATCAAGCAATCAAATGGAAAGGAGAAATAATAAGAAATGAAAGAAACTAGAAAGATCTCACCCATTCCTATACTCCATGGCTGATTTCCATTACACCTCCTTGGCTTTGTTGTGATAATGAATGCCCTCATATTGTGTATGTGAGCAAACTCTAAATATCTAGCCCTAAACAAAGCTTTGAAGGATTTGTATAAACCAAATGCAAACTAGAAATTTAATTCTATTATGCAAGTTATTAATAAGCCTAAAAGATGGTATGATAATAAGAGATGACAATAATGAGATTACCAAAATAATAAGAGATGCCAAAAATGAGATCAAGATTGTCATTTTATACAAAATGCAATCTTGAATGGATAGATGAGATGAGAGATTGAGAAATGCCCCAGAATCGAAGATCAAGATTCAAAGTGACAACTCTCAATTAGGGTTAGGGCAAAAATCCCCAAATGTGTGGACAAGATTTAATTTAAGAAATTAAATCAATGGTGGAGAATAAATGTGTCATTGAGATGAAATTAGTAAAAATCAAGAGATAAGGAGATGAGATTTTAGAAAATCATTAATTTTAGCAATTGATTTGTAGAAGAATATTTCCATTTTGAATTAAATTAATTCAAAATATAGATTTTTGAGATAATGAGTAATTGATTTTTGAAATTAATTACTAAAAGAAGAATTAGTTAACAAATATGAAGTCATTTTTAAATAAATTATTTTATTTAAAAAGAGGGAAATGTCACATAAGGCAATTAAATAATTAATAATAATTATTTAATTTAGAAGAGACAATTAATTAATTAAATAAATTAATGAATCTATTTAATTACGAGAGGATTTAGGAATTAGTGACATATTAAGTAAATATATTAAAATATATTTATTTAATAATCAGGAGGACATTACTGATAAGGTTTAATTAAATAAATGAGACTTTATTTAATTGTAATAAGACTTTGACAATTAGTGACACATTTAATAATCATGAAGAATGAAAGATCATGAATTAATTAAATAATTATAGATTATTTAATCAATAGTTGAATGTGGGTTAGAAACATAATTACAAAGTTATAATCATGTTATGATGAATGGTGGTAAAATGTTGCTTGCAGGCCTTGGTCATTTTTATGTGTCTACATTTTCCCCTTTGTCATAATGTAGTTTATCGTATTATGACAAAGAAAAAAAGTCCAGAATATGCCCCAATGATGGTACAGATTGCCTATGCCCCCTCGGGAATTTTTTTGAATTTCAACCCAAGGTCAGAAAAATTTGGAAAATATCCCGACTATTCAAATTACAGACCAGATAAACAACAGCGCGAGCGATTTCGAGAATGGAGGACATTAAGTCAGTGAAAAATGCCAGTCAAAGGCAGTCAAATGAGCCTCCAGTACAAACCTACCAGGTCAAAACCCTAATTTTTAGCCTATAAATAGGTTGAAAAGGAGAAACCAAGTGTCATTTGGTCATTTGCTATATAGAAATTTTAGATATCAGAGCTTAGAGAGACGATGATGATTCTAGTGACTACCCACCATGGATACCACGTGCGGACTTTCTGACGACCCGAGGGCATAGAGGCACCGATAAGTACCCTATCCAACAGGTCAATTTTTAAATTTAATGCATTTATGATGGTTAATGGGGGTTTAAATAGATGTGTTCTGATGCAAATGATTTCACATAAGCTGCAAATGCCTTTGCATTTCACGCATTTGTTTGCATCACAATGCAAGTGCCCGGGGCAGCTAGGTTTTCTTGTTAAGTTGCACATTTGCGTGGGTAAACGACACAATTGCCAGATTGTGACGTAATTGAGGTGATCCATGATGCATTTGTACTATTGTGATGCGATTTCCTGCGTGAATGTCACAATTGAAAAACCGCAACTCGATTGCATGTATGGTGATGCAAATGTTGTTAAGCCACACAAGTGCTAGATAAAATGACGCATTTGACAAATTGTGATGCAATTACCATGTGCCAAGCCGCAATTGACTAATTATGGCACATTTGTAGTCAACGCAACATAATTTTAGTTGACCATAGTTGAATTTTGTTCACTTTAGTTTCAGATGCATTTTGATTTCAGTAATGCTGACCCGCGGGTGTTAACTCATGTTTTTGTATGTGCAGATGCGATTGGTGCCAATTTACACATGCGAGTTTAGGTCAGTGACATACGCCTTTAGAGATCATTTGAGTGATAGGGAGAGATAGTGCCTGATGTCATTGGGATTGTACTACGCTACCTACATGCCCATTATTCGGGCAAACAGGGGTTTGCTGACAACTTTGTGTGAGAGATGGCACTTGGAGACCTGCTCGTTTCACCTGCCTATAGGAGAGTCGACAATCACCTTAGAGGATGTGCACCGTATTCTACACATACCGATCCATGGAGAGAGGGTTGTATACAACCCACATCGATGGCAACAGACCCTACTAGATATGTATGAGGATACCAGTGGTGCCCAGTTGGGTATGGATGGGTATGAGGTAGGTCGGGATGTTGTATCCGACTGGTTTTCCAAGTGGGATGCTATGCCGATGACATTGATTGTTGGATTACTGATTCTGGATCACCATGGTCATGGATTTCCCATTGGATGGGGGATGTACTTGTCCGTATATGAGGACAGAGGACTGTTTTTGCTTGGGGGCCTTATTTGTTGGCCATGATGTATCATCAGCTACATGAGGTCATCTATCATCAGGGCCATAGTATCAGCTGCGGGACTACCCTTCTAATGATCTGGGTATGGGAGCACATTCCCGTCTTTCGACCACCAGTACAGATGTAGTAGTTGGGTGATGGGATGTCATATGTTTACTTGTATGTGGGTTCAGTCAGCTAGACTCACGTGGGGGATACTGGTTATTGGCATCACAGGATTGACACCATGATTAGCTTTGTCTAGAGGCCTTATAGAGATTGTGCCCACTGGCTAGATGAGGATGGCCATCTATCATTATGTAGATAATTTAGATACCTGATCAGTCATACAGTGCAGAGTCAACGTATCATAGAGATGTACCTTTCCTAGTGGGTACTACGATAGTTCGAAGAGTAGCAGGATGTTGCAATAGGCACGATAGAGTATGCATGGTCTTCTAGGGAGACCATGTGGGGGCTGCCCATATCAGTGATAGTGGTTTAGCAACAGGTTGATGGTCTAGTTGTAGTTCAGTGGATGTGGAGACGGGGTCTAGCAGATCTAGGGACATCTATCGAGTTTGACGCTTGGTGGCAGATTCACAGGCCTATCCCTTTGACAGATCTAGATGGTCCGCCACCTATAGATTGGAGGTCAGTTATTCCATGGGTATTGAGGACAGGCCGTGGTGGAAGGGATGGAGGCAGAGATGGTAGAGGGACTAGGGGGAGAGATGGAGTCAGGGTAGATGGAGACAGAGGGGATGGAGGCCAAGGTGGGGGAGATGATGGGGGTGGTGGAGGGGTAGGGGATGGAGGAGATGGGAGGGGTGTGAGGAGGAGGAGGAGGGATGACGGAGGGCAGAGGCAGCCCAAGAGAGTTAGGAGGAGAGTGGGAGGTGCACCATTGTCACCCATCTGAGAGGAGGGTGAGGAGAGAAAGATGCCTATCAAGCAGGAGGTAGGGGAGGAGATCAGAGAGGGTGAGGAGGAGGGTTGAAGTGAGGGTTGAGGAGGAGGTCAGGGGTGGAGATGAGGAGGTAGAGGTGAGGGTAGAGGAGAGGGTAGAGAAGGATCCATTTGTCAAGGGGACACCCTATTGATATAGATGTGGAGGAGATCCGAGTTGAGGAGGAGAGGGATGAGGAGAGAGACGAGGAGGAGGAGGAGGAGGAGGAGGCAGATCAAAGACTATGGGAGCGGATGATTTCTGGGGATGAGGAGGGTGATAGATCACTGATTTTGCATGCTGATTCCACCATTGATTAGAGGATTGTGGATCTTCAAAGCAAACTTGATGCAGCCTTGTCTCAGAACAAGGCCTTGAGAAAAGAGTTAGAGGTTACCCAGGTGGAGAGAGATCAGGCTATCATCTGATGATAGGAGTCAAATTGGTGGGTTGCCGAGTTTGAAGAGTTATGCTTAGGGCTAACAGGAGACATGGCCAGGGAGCTGACTAGGATGGCAGAGAGCAGGGGGCGGTACAGGTTGCTATATGAGTAGGTGGTTCTCCAAGAGAGACGGGATCCAAGATTGTCTCGATCCTATAGTAAGATAGGCAGTGGTAGCCGAGCACATAGCAGTAGCAGGTCACATAGCAGTAGTCATACCAGTGCTGGGGACTCTACTGCATCAAGTCAGTCATCAGGCCATAGCCATAGGTTAGAGCATGGGCATAGATGAATGTCATCAGGACAGTAGACAAAGTAGAGCCAGCCTCATGTTACCGAGGCCTCAGGCTCTTAGAGTCAGACTTACGACACCACTCCTATTCAGGTCACATTTCACATGGTTTGTTAGGCACAACCACCTTCCAGTTCACCTCCATGGGATAGAGGAGGGCCATCCTAGGACTTTCTTTTAGACACTTGTATATTTTGATATTCAAGCCTGCGAGCTCCATTATTGGGATATCATATGACTCTATCATGTGACATAATTTTTTTTTGAGATTATATATATGCGATGCAATTTTAATGTGGTCTATATGATGTTATGTGTTATGGTACTCTAATGCTTTATCATATGTTTATGTGATTCTTTTATGATGCTATGAGGTGTATGGACATTATGCTTATGTTTATGAATGCAATTATTGATGTGGTTATGTATGCATTGTAACGTGATGATGATGTGATTCCTATATGTTTATTTATGATGCCTATATGTTGATGCAAATGATGGTTTTATGAATGGATGAATGATAGCATTATGTAATGTGAATTATGGTATTTGATTTATGCAAATGTGAATATGAAATGCTCATGCAATCATGTATGCAACTTTTTTTTTTGTATGTCACAGGATATCACTAGAGAATGAGAGAAAAAGAAGGTGAATATTGATGTTAGTGTGAAGGAAGATATGCATGTTAGTAAGGAAATTAAAATCCTTCAAAGCTTTGCTATAGTACTATCCTAGTTATTTCTCTTTAATCATCATTGGGTGAAAATGTCATGATGGCCGATAAATACTATGATATGACGTAGATCAATAGTGTGCAAGGTCAAACCATCACGTAGATCAACAGTCATAGACAAGGATGATCATGGCTCATACAAGGAACACAATTTCCCCTAGTCACTTTGTCATGACCAACTGCTAGAAAAACCAAACCAATCATGAGACGTTGCCACTTGTCTAAATCTTGATGTTAGGACATCCTTGAGAAACTAGCCACATGATAGTAGAAAAAATAGATAGTAAAATCATCGTACTACATTGTTGCTTCTCTAAATCCTGAAGTCAGGACATCCTGGAGAAATGAATAGTAGAATGATAAGAAGAAAAGGATAATCATCATGATATGTCATGGTTCCTAGGAAATAAGGAACTAATATCATGATAATCATCAAAAGACAGAAAAAAGTTTTCCAAGTGTTTGCCAAGTGTTTTAATGTCAGGTGTTGCCAAATGTCAAGCGATACCAAATTCAGGAAGAACACGTCCCGAATGACGTTGATATCTAGGAGATCGATTCTTGGAGTTAGGAGAATCCATCAAAATGCCAGATGATGATAACGATGCTTGGGAAGGACACATCCACAAGCATAAAGAAATGATGAGAGTTGCTTTTCAGAAGGACACATCTGAAGAAGAACCCAAAATTTTGCCAGTGTAAAATGTCTTGATAGGATTTTGACTACATATCATTGTTGACATGCTGAATTGACTGAAAGTGTTGATGAAACAAATTTATGATATACTGATAGCTCGAGATTGACACAATATTTGCTTGATTTGAAGATAGTTTGATGTGTGTGAAAATATGGTGCCATGAACCCTAATTAACTGACCTAGTGCAGCCTCGGGGGTCCATCGATTGATGGCCTTGCCTACGTCATGCACTCAAAGACCTCATAGTTTGACACAACCAAAGACCTTGTCTAGAGGATAGAAGTTTGAATCATGATTTTATTTCGACAAACCTAGAAAGACTGACATAATGTCTTGGGGATTCAAAGATGAATCTTGCCTATGTAGCAAGTGCATAGAGACAATGTAGTTCAGACATAGACAAAAGATTGATTGATACGATCGATTGAATTGATTAGACAGACATTGATCTTGACTCTATTTTTGGATTTTCTCAGGACATTTTCAAATTTTTAGAATTTTTTTTCAAAATTTTTTCAAATTTTTAGGATTTTTTCAGGACTTTTTAAAAATGCAAGATCATGTGCGGTACCTACTACAATTGCACGATGAAGGTCTCTCCCCCAGATAGAGCAGGGATTAGCTGAGTCCAATGATATCGAAATAGGTAGATGCAAGGCAAAGGCAAGGATATGCAAGGGATGATGTCAACCAAATGCTAACCATGGTTGGAATCGATAGGACTTAGGACAAGGGTCGTGAATGTGTCAGGCCTTTGTGATTATGAGAAGTGGATAAAGGTTGATTTGAGTAACAGTAGATGGTGAAGCAACGATCGACTATGCATGGTGCCTGTTTGCTAGGTTTTCACCATGGTACCTATCCAAAGCACCTGTTTGCCAAGTTTTCACTATTGGATGAATTTATTTATTTTTACTATTTTTCCCATGTTTTGATTTTTTTGGTGTCACCAAATGCCTATTTGCCAGGTTTTCATCAAGGGACGTTTTTTTCATTATTTTTCAATTTTTTTGTAATTTTAGGTTTTAGCCAAGCCCTCTGATGCTATGTGTAGAATTTTCTTAGATGTAAGTTGTTGATGGGTTCTGTTAGCTATTCTCCATTAAGTGTGGCCAATTGATAAGCTCTAGAACCAAATGTAGAAGTAATGATATAAGGACCAAGCCAATTAGCCTCAAATTTTCTAGGCTTTTCATGGTCCACTTGATTTCTGGGGTTCTGGATGAGAACCAAGTCATCAATTTCAAATTTTCTCACCAT
Organism: Sequoiadendron giganteum; assembly: GCA_007115665.2. NCBI lineage: Eukaryota > Viridiplantae > Streptophyta > Pinopsida > Cupressales > Cupressaceae > Sequoiadendron > Sequoiadendron giganteum. The sequence goes on from CM021103.1 coordinate 212,787,224, forward strand.
TACTCTTTTGTTATAGCTTTGGTAGAGATGATCTTGATATGCGTACAGATGATTTAAGGTATTCTGTCATCTATCTTGTAGCATTTCTAGCTCATGTAAGCGAGCATGTCTATACTCTTCATCATCAATCATTCCTTTCAAGGAGACTCGGAGAGAAGGAATTTCAACCTCGATGGGTAATATGACCTCAGATCCATAGACCAGGGAAAATGGAGTGGCTCCAGTGGGGGTACGAATGTTGGTACGATAGGCCTATAAAGCAAGATTAAGTTATAGGTGCCAATCTCGGCCATCATCATTGACGGTCTTCTTCAGAATGTGAAGAATTGTTTTATTTGATGCCTCAACTTGGTCATTACCTTGTGGGTAATATGGGGTGGAAAAATGGTGTTGGATGTGGAATCGCTCATAGAGTTCACAAACGTCTTGATTTTTGAATGGACTGTCGTTATTTGTGAAGATGGATTGTGGGACACCATACTGGAAAATGATGTAATTGAGGATAAACTTGGATATTTGCTTACCAGTGATGTAAGTGAGAGGGACGACTTCAATCCACTTAGTAAATTACTCAATGGCAATGATTATGAATTTATGGCCGTTAGAAGAGGATGGATGGATCTTTCCCACGAGGTTGAGTCCCCATTATGTGAAAGGCCATGGAGAAGTAATCAGTCTCAATTCTTGTGCAGGTGCATGAATCAGGTCACTATGCACCTGGCATTTCCGACATGTTCTGACAAATTCAAGGGAATATTTTTCTAATGTCGGCCAATAGTATCCCAGTCTGGTGACTTTTCGAGCTAACATTGGACCACTCGAATGAGATCTGCATATACCCTCATCCACTTCTCGTAAAGTCATTTGGGATTCATGAGTGTTGAGATAGTGAAGAGGGGTGTTATCAAAGCCACGGCGGTATAGGGTGTCACTGATGATGGTGTGTCTAGCCACTTTTCAGATAAAGGATTTTTGTTGGTTGTTGGAAAGGTTGGGTGGTAAGGTTTGGGCCTTAAGATAGTCATATATGTCCTAGTACTAAGGCGAACTGGGAAAAACAATCTCGCACACCATTTTTTACTCTGGAATATCATATGAAGGCATCAATGGTTGTTCTACTAAGAATTCAAATTGTGACACATTCTTAGGGATGTCTAAGAGAGATCCGATGGTAGCCATTGCATCAGCTACCTTATTTTGTGTCCTTCATATTTGTTCAAATGCAATCATTTTGAAAGACATCAAGAAACTATCCACCATTTGTTTGTAGGGAAGAAAATTTTCATCTTTTGTGTCATAATCATCATTCACTTGGTTGATGACTAATTGAGAATCCCTTAATACGAGCAATGTCTGAATTTTCCATTTAATTGCTATCTTGAGACCTCTGACCAATGCCTCATATTCTGCAATATTATTTGTACAAGGGAAGGCGATCCAAAATTATTTAGGAATTGAATCCACTTTTGGTGTGATAAATAATATGCCAGCTCCAGAGTCATGACCGGTGTGGGACCCATCAAAGTATAGTATCCATGGTAAAGTTGGTTCAACGTGAAAGATAGACTCATTAGGAAAATTAGTTATCAGCGGATGAGTGGCTTGGATTGGTGCATTTTCCAGTTCATCTGCTATTACTTAACCTTTTATTTCCTTGCGCTCCACATATTGTATGTCATACTCACTTAATATCATGACCCACTTTGCTAGACAGCCTGTCAATGCTGCTCGACTTAGGAGATACTTTAATGGGTCAATCTTTGCTACCAAATGTGTTTGATGGCTCAACATATAGTGTCTTAGTTTTTGTGCTGCAAAGACAACTGCAAGGCATGCCCATTCAATGGTTGTGTAGTTGAGCTCATATCCTATCAGTGTGTGACTAATTTAGTATATGGCTCTTTCTTTTTCTTCATGGTCATTTTGCGCCAATAATGCCCCTAGTGCATTTGTCATTGCGGAGACATATAGGATCAATGGCTTGCCCTCAATAGGAGAAATCAACACTGGTGGTGTCAATAGATATTCTTTAATTTGTTCAAAGGCTATGTGGCATTTATCCATCCATACAAAAGGAATGATTTTGCATAACAGATATTGAAATGGTTGACACTTGTCTGCCAATTGCGTGATGAAGTGGTAGATAGAATGCAATCTACCCTGAAGTGTTCACAACTCACCGATTCCTTTTGGAGGAGGCATGTCTAGAATTGCTTTTACTTTTGCTAGGTCAACCTCAATGCCTCATCATGAAACTATGTATCCCAATAGCTTGCCTGAAGTGACTCCAAAGACACATTTCTTTGGGTTTAATCAAACCTTGTAATCCTCAAGCAGTCTAAAATTTTTGTCTAGGACTTTGAGGTGATCTTTCCATGTCAAATATTTTTCCAACAAGTCATCCACATAATCTTCCATTAGGATATGCATAATTTCATGAAATATTGTTGTCATATCCCTTTCATATGTGGCGCCTGCATTCTTTAAGCCAAAAGGCATGACATTCCAACACTATGTTCCCCAAGGGCAAGTGAAAATTGTTTTGTGTTGATCCTCTATTGCAATTCGAATTTAGTTATATCTCGAGATACCATCCATGAGGGATAGCATCTCGTACCCTTCTGTGAGATCAACAACCATGTCTATATGATAAGGGGAATTCATCCTTTGGGCAAGCCTTATTCAAATCTCTGAAATCTATGCAGATATGGATTTATCCATTTGGCTTTGTGATAGGGACAATGTTAGATATCCAATCAACATAGTCTATTGACCTTATGAACCTAGCATCCAGTAACTTCTTTAGTTCAGCTTTTACCAATAGTGCAATTTGTGGATGCATTTTGCGCAAATTATGTTTGAATGGCTTGATTCCTAGGATTAAAGGAAGATGATGTAAAACCAATTCTAGATCAAGGCCTTGCATGTCAGCATATGACCATGTGAATTTAACTTTCCTGTCTATGAAGAATTGTTGAAATTCGAGTTTTTCTTTGTGTGACAATGATGCGGCCAAGAGAATCATTTTGGGCTCTCTAGTGTGGCTATGTTAACTTCCATTGTGTCTTCAATGAGCATAGCTGATTTTTATTGTGTCATGGGAAGAAAGTCCAATCCTCCATTCTTTGGTGCCTCAGAGAGGTTTTCACCTTCCGATATGTCCTTTGTTTTTACTATTTTACTGTCAGAAGGTGCCTTGCAGTTTTCACCTAAAGACATTTCTTTTTCTCTTTTATTCTTTGTATTTTTGCAACTGGAGGATTGCACAGTCTCCCCAAAATAAGCTGCATAATCTAGATCAATGGAAAACCCTATTTTGTGATCACCCCATGGAATGCCTTCTTGGAGTCCCATGAATTTTGCAATTGCCTCATCATTTTGAAAAATGTCCATCACTGGTGGGTCTTGTTGGTCCCAGTCAATCAGTTGTGGGTAAACAAGGGGGATCCTATCGTCAGTGTTGGTAAAATATGGGGAGGATGCGGAAAGTGTGCAAATTGATGCCTCAAGTGTAAAGGCAAAGTTGTCAATTTCAAATTTCATGTCAGATGCAATGGATGGACCATACTCCGAGTTAGATGAATCGAATTCAAAATCATAACATGGGATAACATTATCAACATCATGACTAGTGGTTGACATTTCAGAAATATGGACAGTGGGCTCGGATAAGTTAGGCTCATGGGTGGGCTCAGGAATGGGGTGGGATGATTCATGTGTTGTCGAGGACACCTTATGTTCTTCTGGATTCCAAGGAATGCTTACCCATTCCTTCTTCTTGGAATATCGGTCAATAGGGTCAATGTTATATTTCTATCACAATCTTTCTTCAAAGGAAAGATGGCCAGGTTCCAGGAATAGTTCATCAATGTCATAGTCACTTAGGGTTTTTTCAGATCCCCATTCCCATTCATTTGATTCAGTTTCGGTAAGGGATTCTTTGCATGTCTCAACAATTTCTTTAACCATTACATCCTTACTTGAAAGTTCATGGGTACGTTGATCGTCAGTTCCAAATTGGTCAAACCCTAGCCCTTTGTACCTCAGTCTTGCATTTATGATAATAGGTTCCCTCCTTCCATTGTTGGCCTTTCCAAGACCACATGTGCCATCAAAACCTAGTGCCTTGCATATCTTATAGCCTTTTCCATAGAGATGCACTAGTAGTGGGGGTAACTCCTTTGGGTCTTTATAGATCCAGTTAGCTATGTCATCGATGACTTCATTACCCATATCACCCCATAGTGTGAAAACACTTTTTGGTGGAACCATGAAAGTTTTTTTGGGCTCAACTGCGAAACATGGTCTACCATAGACTTTAGGTAGCTTAGGTATTGTGGTGATATAGTAAACCATATTCAATTTGAACTCTCCACAACCAAGGTCCTAGATCTGAAGGTCTTTACTTGGGATGGAGGATGAGGAAGATGGTGTGGTAGAAGTTGATGGATTGGATGATTTTATGAGTGTCAATGGGTCAATATATTTAGATGAGGTGGAAGATGAGGCTTCCTGATTGATGGGTACCTAGTGCTCAGTAGTGGCTCACAGGTTGGTACAATATTGAAATGGATTAGGATCTCCCAGGATAGTGATTTCAGTACCATCAAAAGGGAATTTTAGGCATTGGTGGTATGTGGATGGAATGGATTTTAGAGCATGAATCCAGGGGTGACCAAGATATTATAGTGTATGTCACAATCTAGGACCTGGCATGTTGTACCTATGATAACTGGTCCTACCCGGAGTGAATTATAATGACACCTTTAGAAGCGCATTCTTCATCATCGTATGCCTTGATGACGATGCTCTTGCTAGCATCTACACATGCATCAGAGAAACCAAGAGCTTTAACCAATTTTAGAGAGCAGATGTTCAATCCTACTCCGCCATCTACTAAGACTCGTCAAACCTTATGTTTGTGGACAAAAACCTTGATGTGAAGGGCATCATTATGATATAGTTTGGGTGAGGAATATTCATTGTCCGAAAAGGTGATGTGATGTGGCAAATTTCGATATCCAACCATAGTCTCAAAGTGGTTGACATCAATGTTGATCGGGATGGATGACTCTTGCAGGACTTTATCCAAGATGGCCTTATGTGTGGGTGAAATAAAGAGCAGTTCAAGAATGGATATTTGAGTAGGTGTTTTATTCAATTGCTCAATAATGTTGAACTCCGATTTTGGGTTTGACTATCTAGCGGATGGACCAGGTATGGTGATTTTAGGTTGATGTACAAAAGAACCTAGGATAGTGACCTTGCCTTTATGCATGGTGACATTGCCTTCCGGGGCCTTTTTAATTGTAATGGTATTAACACATTTATCTTCATTAGTAGCACAAAGATTTTTAATAATGGTACCACCAGGATAATTGTATGCACGACGAACATTATTGTAGGCTGGACGGATGTGGTTAGCTTGATTGTTGGTATTCTTTGTGCCAAATGAGGAAGCTTTACCATGATCCTGTAGTGAGTTTTTGTGGATAGTATGATTTGCATTAGATGTAAATGATTGACCACCTAACTCAATGGTGTGGTTCTCAATGAGGTCTTGTACCAGATTTTGCAATTGATGACAAGAGGAATTTTTGTGCCCTTTGGCATAGTGGTAATCACAAAATGCACTATCATCCCACCATGACGGCTTGAAGTGACCAGGGTCATACAGTTTTGTCTCTTCCAACATTATGACATCATTTTGAAGAAGTTTCTTCAATACAATTTCAATAGGTTCACCCAAAGGGGTGTATGTGCATTTTTTGAATTGTTAGGGTTGATGCAACTTCCTTTGATTAGTTTGCACATGATTGCTTTGGATAGCATAGGTAGTTGGTTTCGGTGTAGTTAGAAATGAATTTTGATTTTGTACTCCTTTGATTGTGAGTACATGACCTGTTGCATTGATGGTTCTTGCATCAACCACACCGTTGTTTATGATATGCTTGTTCTTAACCCAATATTTGGTTGTCATTTGAGCTACTTGGGTTATTATTTGTGGTGGTGTTGATGGTTTTACCACCATATTTTAATTTTCCTTTGGTGATCAAGGCTTTCTCAAGTTGAACACCCTTTTCAACAAGGTCAACAAAGGTGGTGCAACAATGGACTTGTAAGACATACCTTAGCGGTCCTAGGAGAGTTTGTACAAACATGGTGACTTTCTCCTTTTCAGGTATTTCTACCGGACATCTGCTTGCTAAGGTTCTCCATCTTTGAAAGAATGGAATAAAAGTCTCTCCTGCATCCTCTTCAATAAGTCTACATAAGGAAGCAATGTCAATATCTGTGTCAATGTTATAAGAATAGTTTTCAACAAACTTGTTTGCCAATTCATCCCATGTTTTGATTCCCTTAGGCAATAGCGAGAACCATTCTAGTGCATGACCTGTGAGACATCTAGAAAAAGTCTCATGAGATAAGTTTTCTCATATGTAATGTCCATGCAACTGGTGGTGAATTCTCTTATGTGTTCAATGGGGTTTGTTTTTCCTTTGTATTTGGGAAAATGAGGTACCACATATCCATGAGGAAAGGGTGGCATATACAAGGTTGTGTCAAATGGATATAGACACAATTAATGTGACATGTATGACTTTTTGTTGGATTGTTGCAAGGTCTCCACTTTCATTTGAAGAGTAGCGAGTTAGAGTGTGAGTGCTTCCACCATGGGATTGTTGGTAGCATCACACATTTTGGTGATAGGGATAGCTTGACTCCCTAGCTATTGTGATGAGATGTGTTGATTTGGAATTGGTTGTCGGTGAGGAAAATGAGTGTTCTGATTAGGTGGTTGTTGGAAATGAGTGTTTTGATGAGGGATGTGTTGTTGTGTATGGACTTGAGAGGCATAAGTGGGGATGTGAGATCCTGCCATGTTGGACTGAATTTGAGGACCTTGTTGGTTTTGATTTTTTTGATGTCCAAATGGAGTGGAGGACTGAGGGCCTTGTTGATTTTGATCTTGTTGATTCCCAAATGGAGCGAAGTATTGAGCACCTTGATTTCGTTGCCCAAACAAGAGATTGTGGCCATGAGGAATGTTTGTGTTTTGGGTCATAGGAATGTTGGTATTAACCTGTGAGGAAGTGGGTTGGGTGCCTTGTATGAAAAATCTTCATTTACTTCTCCCAAAAGGGTTGGATGAGTTGGTTGCCATAGCATTTGAAGAACCTAATAATAGGTTTTCTGATGCCCCTATGGAACTAGATGAAGTTCCAAAGAGATTTGAGGTGGCCACACCCATTGTTTGTGAAGGGATGGTGGATGTTTGTTGGGGGATGGATTGTGATGTGGTGTTGGTTGGGAAGATGATCCCCCAATAGATGTTGTGTTAGTTGTGGTGGTAGTATGACCAAGGGAGGTAGCATTGATGGTGTTGATGACATTTTGTGAAGAGGCTCCCATGGAAGGATTGTGTGATGATGGAGTGGGAGAAGTTTATCTAAGAGTGTTAAGATCAAATCCCTCTGGTAACTTAGCCCCTTGGTCAAGGAGCATAGCTAGAAATCTAGAAGAGTCATTTAAGACTACTTCTTCCACAAAAGCAACAACTTTTGGGTGTTGGGCAGCAGCTAATATGTCTTCTTCAAAGACTTCCCCATTTGAGTCTCTACAGATGAATTGTTAAAAAAGGTCTTGCAGAGTGGGTGTGATGTTCATCTCACTGAAAGGATTGATGTTGGAATTTACCATGTCATAACAAGGATTGTTCGTGGCATTAGGGAAGGAATCCATGCCGGTTGTGAAGTCAAGAAAGTTGGTGTCTTGTCTAAAGGAATCCATGAGTCTTTTCTTTTTCTGTAATCTAGTTTCAACCATAAAAGGTTTGCTCAACTTGGGATGATGGAGAGAATGATCTAAGTATGATACTATGTTTTTGGTTTCTTTGGATTTTTAAGGAATGCTATGAAATGCAAGTGAGGCCAAAATGAGACTAAATACTTATGAATGCAAATGGTGTGACACTAAAATGGAGATGCTAAATGGTATGCCACTAAAGGAGTCTAAGATGTACTCACTATTGAGGGATCTAAGGAGGACAACTTGAGCAAACAAATATTTATGCAATGATTCAAGTTTGGAAGACCAATGGACCATAAAAGGACTACAAAGAGGACATAGTGAAGTTTCCACACTAGACTATTGAGTGGGAAATAATTCACAAAAGTTTTGACTAATGACAAGGGTAATTAAGTCCAATGATAACCTACTATTGAATGAAAAGTTTTGACAATGAATGGTAAGAGTCAACTCCTAAAATCTGCAAAAGTAAGTGTCTAAAGAGATGGTGAAGTTACCAATGCAATCTAATGGACTAGAAATGGAAATGGACTCCTATTGTGATCATAAAAATGATACATATAATGCAATGTTTAAGGAAAGTTGAGCAATTCAGAGTCTGGTTTGAACTGTAACAGTGAAGGAAGACTTAATTGAATTAAAGACAAGTTGTGGACTTTCAACTTCAACAGTGAGAAGGTGATTTGAAACTCTTTGCAAATGCGTCGCAACGAATGTGGCATGACAGAGAAAATGCATCTTCAACTGATGAATGTGGTTTTGGGATTGGAAAATGCGACTCAGTATAGCGAATGTGGTTTGATACTAGCAAATGCAACTTAGTATAGCGAATGCGGTTTAGGGTGTTTTCAATTGCAGCTCATTAGAGCGAATGCGGCTCAAGATGTTGCAAATGCGACCCATCAGAGCGATTGTAGCTCAATATGTGGAAATTGCGGTTTGACATAGCATTTGCATTTCAAGAAGCAATTTTTTGGAAAAAAGAAAACCATTTTACAAATTTGACAAGTTTGGACCCAGATTGTTGATGTTCAGTTTGTTGAAGTTTATTGATTTTGGCAAGAAATAGAATCTAAAACATTGAGTGTATGTTCAAGGATAGAGCATGACCCTTTTTTGTTTTCACTAGTATTTGAACAAAAAGATACTTCATGCAGACTCACTCTTAATAGTCAAAAGGGTCATCATAACAATCACATCCCACAGCTTAAAATCATGTTGACTCACATAGCCGTGTCACCCCTTAGAGGGTGCCCGCATTTTTGTCTTTTTCAGGTGCATACTCAAGGTTAGACTTCTCAATCCCCTAAGCAAACAATCCATGGCGATTATATGGTGAGTGTCTTGGGGGTAGATTCTTCCCTCCCCTTGCACTGTGACTGAAACAATGTCTGGATACTGACACGGCTAACTTTCTACACTATGGTTCATAGTAAAAGTTTATGTTCGGTGTGGCAATAGATAAACTCCCTCAGGAGACCTCCCAATCTTTAGAATAAAGATTTTGGGGATGGTTATCTTGAAACTTCCATTGAATATGGGTTTCCCAAAAATTCACTTTTGATTATAGTGGGTTGGAAAACCTAGCTTTGGTTGTTCCCACTTAGGTCATTCTCATAGGGTGAGTACTTTTTTCCACTATGGCAGGCCTTTTAAAGGATTTAAGAAAAACATAAAATGCATAAAGATAAAATGGGTAAGTCTGGTTTTTTGATCACCCAGTAAAGGGGAGAGCATATACCTATTACCCAACAAGCATAACAAATAAATGGTTCGTTTTAAACCCAAATGACTATTTTCTACACTAAGTGAAGATGTTGGTTCACAACAAGCATTGGATTCATTTTAACCAAAAAAATAAAATTTGGTGACTATCCTAGGATTGATAAATTCCAAATTAAAGTGTATATCCTAGGATTGATAAATTCAGATTAAAGTCCCTATCCTAGGATTGGTTCATTTTAATCCCCATACAAAAATAACTGGCCGCGGTCGTGTTGGATCCAGATAACAATTTTATAATGAAAATAACCAGTCATTTGCAGCGCGAAATATCAGATGCGGCTCGACAAAGCAAATGCGGTTCAGGTTCTGTCAAATGCATTGCATCATGTTGAATGCGTCGTTCTCGAGCTCGTATGCATTGCGACAGGTCAAATGCATCATTCACGAGCACAAATGCGGTGCAACAGAGCACGTGCGTCGCATAGGCTTGCGGTTGTGTCGTTCCGTACTCCTATACCTGCAAAACAAAATCTGAGGTCATACGAGAACCTGCAAAATGTGTTAGTTGGTCGAGTTCACCGATGTAATGACATATATTTTCTGCAAGGTCAAAACTGGGTTAGTAACACATGCATATGTATAGAATCATCAAGTAATCGAATGTAAAGGAGAAATAATAAGAAATTAAAGAAACTAGAAAGATCTCACCCATTCCTATACTCCATGGCTGATTTCCATTACACCTCCTTGGCTTTGCTGTGATAATGAATGCCCTCAAATTATGTATGTGAGAAAACTCTAAATATCTTGCCCTAAACAAAGCTTTGAAGGATTTGTATAAACCAAATGCAAACTAGAAATTTAATTGTATTATGGAAGTTATTAATAAGCCTAAAAGATGGTATGATAATAAGAGATGACAATAATGAGATTACCAAAATAATAAGAGATGCCAAAAATGAGATCAAGATTGTCATCCTATAGAAAATGCAATCTTGAACAAACGAATGAGATGAGAGATTGAGAAATGCCCTAGAATCGAAGGTCAAGATTCAAAGTGACAACTCTCAATTAGAGTTAGGGCAACAATCCCCAAATGTGTGGACAAGATTTAATTTAAGAAATTAAATCAATGGTGGAGAATAAACGTGACCTTGAGATGAAACTAGTAAAAATCAAGAGATAAGGAGATGAGATTTTAGAAAATCATTAATTTTAGCAATTACTTGATTTGTAGAAGAATATTTCTATTTTGAATTAAATTAATTCAAAATATGGATTTTTGAGATAATCAGTAATTGATTTTTGAAATTAATTACTAAAAGAAGAATTAGTTAACAAATATGAAGTCATTTTAAAATAAATTATTTTATTCAAAAAGAGGGAAATGTCACATAAGGCAATTAAATAATTAATAATAATTATTTAATTTAGAAGAGACAGTTAATTAATTAAATAAATTAATGAATCTATTTAATTACGAGAGGATTTAGGAATTAGTGACATATTAAATAAATATATTAAAATATATTTATTTAATAATTAGAAGGACATTAATGATAAGGTTTAATTAAATAAATTAGACTTTATTTAATTATAAGAAGACTTTGATATTTAGTGACACATTAAATAAATAAATAAGATTTATTTATTTTTTTAATCATGAAGAATGAAATATCATTATTTAATTAAATAATTATAAATTATTTAATCCATAGTTGAATGTGGGTTAGAAACATAATTACAAAGTTATAATCATGTTATGATGAAAGGTGGTAAAATGCTGCTTGCAGGCCTTGGTCATTTTTATGTGTCTACATGTAGACAACAATCTTTACTTCAAGGTTGAGAAAGACAAGATGTTGATAATTGTGGTATATGTTGATGACATCATCTTTGGTTGAAATGAAGGTGTGTGTAAGTGTTTTGCTAAAGAGATGCAAAAGGAGTTTGAAATGTCTATGATTGGTGAACTGAATTTCTTCCTTATTGAAATTTTTTGGAATGCATGACTCTAAACTGGTTTGTACCCCTATGGTAACTGGATGCAAGCTGAGTAAGGAAGATGAATCTACTAAAGTTGATCAGAGCATGTACAAATCCATGATTGGTGAATTTTTTTATCTTACTACTACTAGACCTGACATTATGCATGCAATATGTTTAGTTGCAATATTTCAAGAAGAACCAAAGGAAGCACATGTGACGGTTGTGAAAAGGATATTCAGATATCTTAAAGGAACCCCAGATTATGGGCTATGGTCTCTGAAGGATAGTGATTTCACTTTAAATGCCTATATTGATGCTGATTGGACTGGTTGTGTTGATGACTAGAAGAGTACAAGTGTTGGTGCATTCTTTCTTGGAGGAAGATTTGTTTCATGGCTGAGCAATAAACAAGATTAAATTTCTTTATCCACTGCAAAAGTAGAGTATATTGCAGCAGCATCCTATTTTACACAGGTATTGTGGATGAAGAAAACCTTTATGGACATAGGTGCAGAAAATGATGAAATTATCTCTATATTTTGTGAGAGTACAAGTTCTATAAACATCTCAAAGAATCCAATGATGAATTCTAGAACAAAGCACATATCTATCAAGTATCACTTCTTGAGGGAGAAGGTATTGCAGAATGAAGTTAGACTTGAATATGTACCTACCAAGGAACAAGTTGTAGACATATTCACTAAATCCCTTTTGAAGGATAATTTTGAGTATCTCAAAGGGAAGTTAGGGGTTTCTACCCCTCCTTCTTTGAACTAAGTGAAGATGGAGGTGCATAAGTCCAATGGATTCACATTTCTCTTTGTTCTGGATTGATGATTGTGGTCTACTCCTTAGTGGGAGTAGAAAAGTGCATTGTTGAAATATGTGATGTGGATGTACTCCTAAGGGGGAGTGAACATATTCCTTTATGGTGATAATTTCCTTTTACATTTATTTCAAAGGAGGAGAGAGATCATGTGAAATTTTTATGCTTGACAGGTTGTCACTTTTGAGAAGCATGTATGTTGTCTTTGATGGATTTTCACATAATGTGTTGCCATCAATGACAAAGGGGGAGATTATTGCAAGTATGGATGTGTTTGGTTGTATTATCATTAATTTTTTCATTGATTTGAACATAGTTCAAGTTGTTGCAGATGGTATAGAACTGCTTAGAGTACATGGAGCTATATCTATCAAGTGGTAGTTTTGTTTTTGTCAAGTTCTTTTGAGAAAATTTGAGAAACAAAGAAAGCAATGTTGAAGTATGTTCTCAATGTGCTTCACTATTGTTCTATATATTTATCCTATGTTGATCTTATGCTTGTGAGGATCTAAAAATGTGTTCATAAGCTTCAAATAGATCGTATACCCTGAGTTTTAGCTTTTGGGTTGATGGAGATTAGAAGTTGTGTTCATCGGTGTGTGAAATAGGAGAAATGTTTTGGCTCCACAGCCCTTTGATTTGTGGCTTTAGATCTTGTGGATCTAGGAAATAAAACTTTCTAATGATTTTTGTGTTATGACTAATTTTCTTGTGGTTTGGCGCTTTGGAAGACCTCCTCTAGAGCTCTAGTGTCTTTACTGGTTGGTCTAGTTCGACTGGTGAAGAGTTCTATGAGAATAAATTTTGTTGAAGTTGTTGCACATGTACCTAAGGTGTTTGTAGAGATGGTGAAACATCTGATGAAGCGTGTTGAGAAATCCACATGAGATTATCTTGCTGGTGATGCGTGTACTTCAAAAGATTGTTGGTGTTTTCATTAGGATTGGCCGACCTAGTGTTTACACATTACATTAAGATTTTTCATCAATTTGAGAAAGCATGTGCATGATCCAAGATGTTGTTTGGGTTCTAAATTAAATATGTAATTGGTCCTCTCACATTCTTATCCACTACGGGAATGTTGAGTAGTCGACCTAGATTGAATTTGAATTTGAAATTGTATAGTCGACCTTGGTGAATGTTTCTAAGGTTGGTGATGGTATAAAAGAAAGTCAAGTTGTAGTGAATTTGATATCTATACATTAGTTGATTTGAGCAAGAGAAGAGAGTGTGAAAAAGTGTGAAAAGAAGAGTGTGGAAGAGAAAATTAAGGCAACAATACTTTACTGTGTCAATCTTTTGATCAAGTTGCAAAGTGTGTGGAACTTCTAGTGGTGGATATTTATCTATCTCTTTGTATTTTATGTAGGCAAAAAGCCTCTCTTTTTGGATAGTGAGTCCTAAGGTGGTGAGCCCTTAATCTGGGTAGTGAGCCTTTGTATCTAGGTAGTGAGCCCTCTATAAATGAGCCTTTGCATCTGGTATCGCATTACTTCTATATTGTGAGTTAATCCTCACCATGGTTTTTCCCTCATTGGGTTTTCCATGTAAATCTAGTGTCTCTAGTGTTTAATTTTTGTTATTTGAATTTCATGATTACACTTAATAATAGATTGGTATTAAGGTGAAAATATTAAGTTTATAAGTAAAGTTTTTGATACAACTGGTTCACCCCCCCTCTCAGTTGTCTTGTGCATTTCAACAAAGTTAGCGGTATTTAAGGAACAATGACCCGCAGATGAGTTGGACATGATGGGATTATGCCTTAAAGATTTAACATTTTGGATATTGTGGAGGAAGATCATCAAGACATCATCAAATTTTTTCATTAAGGATTAGCCTTAGAGGGACGGCTATCTGCATAGGCAAGCTCATAGTGACCTTATAGACTTGAGTTTACATCAAAGAACTTTGAAAGGAATTTTTTTGGCAGATTCCAGAATGCGGATGGATGGATTCAAGTATTTTTTCGTAGAGAATGAAATGGTTGGAAAATGACACCTAGAGAGTGGAAATCTACAAAGGTAGACCCACAAAGGTGATCGGCCAATGATTTAGTAACATTGGGCTCAAGCGAAACATGGCTTGCAGAGTCTCTAGAGCGGGAAGATGTTAGAGCTTGGCAATAAGATAGCATCATTTGGAAAGTAGAATCTCAACAACATCGGCCCACATGGGTCTGCTTGTAGGGACTTGATACTTGATGCTTTTCTAGCAAACTTTGAAGACATAGATCGATGTCGTAGGGTCCACATTGTAGGATAGAAAGGTAACTTTGCTATTGTGCAACAATGATTGTAGGATGGTTTGCTACAGGTAGTGGCCCACAACTCAGTTCAAACTTAACCATTTGAGAAATTGGAAATAACAATAAAGGTGGGCCCCACAGTGTGGGAGAGCGTTAGGGGTCAACCGTCAAACAATGATGATGATGCAATGATGGTTCACAAGAAAAATTCCACATGGGAAATTTTGCACCAGGCTAGGAACTTAGCCATTTTCCCAAGATTTTCAATATTAACATGGGAGGTGGTAGTGATGGTGCATGCCACAACAATGAGGGTGAAGCGGGAATCCGAATGAATGCAAAGACACAATTTTAATAGACGTCAATTGTTTTGAATTTTTGAGAAAAATCATTTATGTGGGACTGATGACTACAAAGTTTGCTGAGATCGATGGAAAAAATAGGGTTCAATTTTTTAAAATATTTTATCTTTTAATAACCCTTATTTGTGAAAAAATGCACTTTTAAAGGTTGGAAAGTGAACCTACCTAGAATCCACACAGAAAAGTGAAGGAGAGAGCTTGAATCTTAAGGGAAGTTTAGTGCAGGTGAGAGATTCTCGTTCTCCATCAAAATTTTGAAAATTAGGGATGAAAATTATAGGTTCGATGGTCCCTTTTATAGTCAAATAGATCATTAATGCGCACAATAAATTCTAGGTATGACGGCTAGTTGGGTAGATAGGGTTTGCGGATACCTAATTTGGTATGGTCATTGGCAAAAACCCAAGTGGCGAAGGGTAGTGAGGAGCCCTCCATGCAGGAATAAGCCTTGGTTTAGCCACTACTTAGCATTGAAGTAGCAATGACAACCCACAAATGTGGCCCCATCGGGCCAAAAGGATGTAGTGATGAAAGATCATGGGAAACCCACAGGTCTAAACCCACAAAGGAAAATGAGTTAGAAAATTTTGGGGTGATGAATTTGGACAATTGGAAATTGGTGACTTCATTGCATATGACCAACTTAAGCTCAGAAATAGTGCACACAAAATGAGGCAAAGGCAAAAATTACCCAGCAAAAGTGAAGAGGAAAGAGGGGGTCCCCGGTTTGAATGAGGCATGTGTGTTATAGGAACAACAGTCCTAATAGCTCAAATCCATTTTTTACCCTTCCGTAATGAATGCTCAAGTATGTGAGAAATTAATTATTCTCTTGCTATAGCTAGCACGTGTAGTCTTTCACATCATTGTTTCATTATAACCTCTTTTAAAAAAAAATTATAACCTTGTCGATAGGCAAAGAGGTTTTGAAACCAATGTGAAATATTGAAAGCCTTTTATCTTTATATCACTTTCAAATACTTTTTCATCATTGAGCAAAGAAAGTGAAATTTTAGACAACTTTTTTAGAGATTGATGCAAGTTTCCTAACTTGAGTGAAACTTTGAAATGGCTCAGCTTTTACTTAGACAAGAATTATAGAAATTAAAACAACACTCTTATATGTTGACATACTTTAAGACTTTGCAAAGATGGACCTTGGGTGATGCGTCAAAAGTAGAAAAGGTTATGAAAACCTAGGTGGTGACCAATTTTGTTTTTAGAACTAACAAAGAACCGACGACTTCAAGACAACCAAATTTTCAGTGAATAAACAAGTTTTTGAGATGGGACAAAAAATATGATAACAATTGGCTCTAATTAGGGACAAAGACTACTTAGGTTGAAGAAAGGAATCTAGAAGCTAGTGACACAAGACCAATGCTTTATCCATTAGGTGAATGAGTTAATATCACATCTTGGACCAATAAATATAAAAAAACTAAGGAAAGAAAGAACATAAAAAATGAAACAAAAAATCCTAAACTAAATATGTACAAGAAGGGCCCTTTGTAAATACTTACATCTAATATAGATTGAGATCTTTCCCATTATAAGGAATGGGAAAAGGGGTGTTATCAAGATATGACAACTAGAAGGTATTTGGGCTACATTCGTGAGTAACTTTAAATAAGCCTTTCTAGAGAGAATAGAGCTTGTTGGTGTTTTTTCTCGAAAAACCTTGAAAATCCTCTAAAGGTGTACCAAACCTTATGCTTCAAAATTTCAAGATCAGTTGCCAACAAATGGGAGATTGATTTAAAAACTTTCTCCCCTGCACTTTAGGCTCTATGAAACCAAAGAGGGTGATCCCTACAACCTAATTCTTAATGCTCTTATGCTAAAGTATCAAATAAATTGTAATTAATAGATAATTCTTCTTTAATTATTTAATAGACACAATATCCCAAAGATCGGGCTCACCTTCATGGTAGTATCTAACTTAAACATGACAAATGTTGTACATTACACTAAACACAAAATCACTCTGAGATAGGATATTAAAGTTGATTTTAAATGTAGATGCCACAAAAGATCTCAAGAGATTACAACACTAAAATACTAGTGCCTTATTCCAGGGTGGAGTCATTTAAACCATGTAATTGAAAACACATCACAACATTCACTGTGTTATAACTATGCCTGCCAAATGATGTCTTACACCACTGATACAAGAAAATTAACCAATAATACTTAGTGATCCTAGCACATAATTTCATAAACCTTTATTCATGTTAGTATAGTTTAAATCATTCCTTGAATGAGATTAATAGCACTGAACAAATATTCAAGGAAAGACAAGAAGATGAATATTAGCAACCCTTGATTACTTATATTCAAAATCTATGCAATGTGTATAGTGGAGAAAAATGGCTTAGAATATCTTATCATTTACATATCAAAGACAATAGTTCTATGATTAAATTATCCATTATAGGACTCAAAGTATTCCAAAACCTGAAACAAGATCCTATTGTATTTCAAACTTGTTACAAAATTTCTCTCTGTGAGACCAAACTATGAGCAACCTCTTGCTATTGGAAAATAAATTACATTTTAAAGAAAAGAGGGCTCATAGATGGAGATTCCAATTGAAAACTGTCACTAATCAATCCCTTAGATCAGTAACAACCCTCATTTGAAAATGCCTTCTCTCACTCATTATTTTCCTTCACCTGAAAAAATCCCGTGCAAACATTTTGCCCTCCAAGTAAAAATCATTTTTTGGCCTCATTTTCACTTTGCAAGAGAAACATATTAACTTTGGGTACAAACCCACATACCCAACTGCTAAAAATGCCTTTAAATGCTACATTTTAACCTTTTGATATTTCATTTCACTTCGCAGGTGAACACATTTTACCCATATGCTGAATTTAACTTTTGGGTCATGAGAAATGGTTTCCAAGCATTTTTCACCTCATAGGTAGTCATAAAATGTATAAATGTTTTCCCAAATTGCTTCCTAGGAAATATAAAGGGTTATGGCATCTTTTTGGAGCATGGAAGAACATTTTGCAGCCTGTACAGATGTTCAAAAGATTTCCTAAAGGAAAGAACGTGATTACATTCATATTTGCAGCCACTCACCAATTCAAAATATCTCCCAGGCATCTCACTACATGAATCAACAAAACAATGGGAAAAAACAAGTATGATTTAATCACATAGCACATACTTTGGTTTAGTTACCCCTTCAATAAATGTGTTGCACTTAGAAAAGATGAAAATAGTCATTAAGACATGGAAAAAAATTTAAACATTACTTCTCAAATCTTCAACATATCTCCAAATGAAAAATCCATCGCCAACAACATAGCCATCACAGTTATGAAGAGATGAAGAGTTTTATAACAATGATGAGCGATGAGACAAAGGCCATCGCTCACCTAATAACATCGTTGTTTTATTTTTAACATTGAGTGTGAAAAGGAGATGAGCGATGGAGATGGAGTTGTCAAAAAAAAATATAACTTCAAATATTTTAATAAGTCTACCCCACACTATTTTCCCATGCAAAAATGAAATATTATTTTTCTTCACCCAATGAGATTATTTTTCTTCATTTTTTTAACAGCCCTCTCATTTCAACGCTGAGTGATGGAAACTTGGAGAATGTGCCAAAATTTCCCACTACCAAGGAAATATTAAATGAACTTGTCAAATCAAAAACTCATCGCTGGAATCGCTGCTTTGTCTTCCCTTTTCACTCTCATTTCAATGATGAGCGATGGATTTTTGGTGTTGTGCATTGTCGTGAGAATTTGCTTCAGCCAATTAGAAGCCAAAATTAAACTTGCTTTTGCACAATAACATTTGAATATGTATTTTAAATTTTCCCCAAACCGTCGCTAGAAAATAACCATCACTGATTTGATTTCATTCCTCCATCCAAAATGAAGATGAGCAATGCTAGCATGAAAGCTTCAAAGGTTTGTGTGAAATGAATCAACCAATTAGATGCAAGAATTAAAAGCTTGCTTTCATAATAAACATTTGAAAATGAATTTCAAATTTTCCCTAAAATCCTTTTCACATTTGCATAATATTTCAAATATTTAGAATATTTTAAATATTAGCATTTGAAACATTAGAAGAAATGCAAACTTTTTAATTTCTCATATGAACCAAATAGAGAAAATTCACTGTGTGCAAATAGAGACCACTGGAGCCGATATTTTTTGTGTGTGGCCATAATCAATTATTTAAAACATGGGTTTTAGATCAGATTTTTCCCAACACTTGAAATTTTGGTACCTCCTTTATAAATTGACTCATAGGATGTGTTCACCTCAACTGAAAAGCATTAAAATAATGCTTTATATGAACTTCTCTTTTGATGAGAATGGAGCTGGAGATGTTTTAGACCAAAATGAGAAAAGGGTTTCCCTTAGAACTTTGAAATTTGAAACTTTTTGAAACACCAATTTTAGCCCGATCGCAGTTAGAAAAGGATTGAATAGCATATCAAAACTCATCCTATGGGCCTGAAACTAAGCAGGCATCTTACCATATACACCAAAAAAATTCTACCGAAGGGATTTACAAGATGACCTTCGAGTTGAAAAATTTAAATCGGCAAAGAAGGCCTCTGAGGCATATTTAGTAAGATGCAAACCTAGGCTCTATCGATACATTGAAGAGATATAAGCACTTTAAATTTGCAAAATTTGAATGTGCCATCAAAAATTCTTATGTGTGCCTTTTGATTCTCTCTATTTATCTCATAACAATACTAAATCTACAATCATGAATCTTCTTGGCCTAGTATTCTTATCGAAAGTTCTCTTAACCTTGGCCTGGTGCATTGTAATCATGTCCACCATTTCACTCCTTTATTCTTTAATTTTAGAGAGGTACATGATCCTCTTCTCCAAAGCATTATAGAACTCCTGATCCTCTATCATAGTTTATAACTTATTGGTTGATAGTTCTAGTGGTAGAGGAAAAGAACTACCTAATTTGTATACCAACTCTAAAGGATGCAATCCTATATCTTTATTTTGGGTTGTCTTGTCTACCCACAATTCTTCAAAATGTTTATTGTGCCAATATTTCTAGTTCTCATCAACTAATTTCTTAATAATATTGAAAATATTTTTGTTACTATATTTTTCCTACCCATTTCCTTGAGGATAATAATCAATAGTATGAGATAAAGAGATTTCAACATCATAACAAAAAGGAGAAATTTCGTTGGAGGAAAAATTGGAAGCATTATCCATAACTAACTTGTAAGGCACTCCAAACCCAATTAGAATATTTTCTTTGATAAAATCACATACTACTTCTAAAGTTTTCCTTTTAACAAGAATTGCCTCCACCCACTTGGTAAAGTAGTCTATAGTAGTAAGGATGTGAGTATGCCCACCACTTTATTGAGGACTGATAGGTGCTATGAAATCCAAATGGCATTGTTGAAAAGGTTCTTTGATCACCACAAGCCTTAATGGAAGTGTCACCAACTGAGGTCTACTTGCAAATTGTTTACACTTTTCTTAAATTTTTAAAGGCAATCATAGTAGAAGATAAGTGTCCCACACACACTTCATTATGAATGGTCTCCAATAATTTCTCCTACTATTTTTTATCAACACATTCTATAAATGTACCATCTAACCCCTTCTTATAAAAGGTATCTTCCCAAATGACATACTTAGCTTCTTTTAGCTTGATGTTACTCCATTTCTTGGGTTTCAAATGCTTCAAATGGGAATTCTCCATATGTGAGGTTGTATGCAATATTTGAAAACCATTCATCCTAGAGACTAATCATTAGCTCCATAGGGATATTTCCATCATCTTCTTCTTTGGGTTGATCCTTAGCCATTAATTTACATAATCCTCTACCTCTAACCAACTTAGTGATCTTAATATCTATATCATACTCTTGAACTTTAGCTATCCATCCCCCTCTTCTATTGAAACCAATATCTTGTTGACTTAGTATACTTATAACGGTAGGGTCTGGTACATAAATAACTAAATGAGAGTGCAATATGTAAAACCAAATCTACTTAATTGATTTAACAACTGCAAATGTGTGTTTTTTTATTTGAGAATAATTGAGCTCATGTTTCTTCAAGGGTACACTCATAAAATAAATGGGTGTCTGAATATTCTAATCATCATCTTGGAGTAGGATGGTGGACATTGTATGTTCAGAAGCATTCCAATAGATAATTAAATCCTTATCGAAATTTGGATTAACTAAAATATGGGCATGGCCAATATCTTATTTAATTTCTCTTAAAGATTATTTTCCAGCTTCATTCCATTTAAAAATTGGTTTCTCTTTCATCATATCCACTATATGTTTGGTAATATTTGAGAAATCTGACATGAATTTTCTTATTAAATTAACTTGAACCAAAAATATATTTAACCCCATTCTTATTAGAAAGTAAACACAACTATAGAATAACTTTAACTCTCTTCAGTTCTTTTGGTTCCCAAAATTGTAGATTACAAACCCTAAGAGGATTCCAAGATCAATGGTCAAGTTTGCAATGTTTTTGCCAACGAATAGAGTTAACCAATATGGTTTAAAACTCCCTACACTTTAGGCTCTGCTAGACCTAGGTGAGTGTACCTAAATAATGGAGCATATTTAAAGGTTGTATGTAATATCTAACTAGGGAAATCTATCCACAATGACATGTAAAGGTGAAATATATGCAAAATTAAACTATAATCCTACTGCTAATGTTTAAAAATTGAGTGTGTAAATAAGGTTTGTATAGAGTATTATTTTGAAATGAGTATGATTAGTGCATATTCCTATTGGGAAAATGGAGTCAAGATGTCTATGATATGTGGATCTTATTTCTTGGCTTAACTCTAACTGTTAGGAACTTTTGGATGTTTATATTTTGTATAAACATGCAAGTTTGTCAGTTATTTGGGCTAATATTAAAAATCCTATTGATATCGCCCTAAGTTAATGTGATGTTTGAAAGGATTTTTAGTTCTTGTTTGAAGGAAACCAATTAAGATAATCAATTTAAAAGGAATTTAATTCTAGGTAGAAACCTATTAAAAATGATATCTTAAAAGGATTTTAATTCTCTTTGAACACATAGAAATCAATCAAGGAAATCACACAAAGGAATCAAATGTGTCTTGACAAGTTAAATATATTTTGATATACTTAATTTGAATAAAAGACACTCCGGTGACATCCAAATAACATGTATGAATTAATATTGACAGAACAGTTGAACACCTAAAATTGGGCCACCAATTCAAATTTTCTCCTACATTGTATTGCTTCAAATGATGATATAATTCATATTGGAAGTCTTTTATGCTTCCTATTTGATGGATAGATTATATTAACTATGATGATATCTAATAATCAAAATTTAGCCTTTGTTTCCCTTATATACAGGAAGCAACAAGATTTAGACCATTGCATCAAAAGTGGTGTAATTTCATTTATATTTTGCTAAAAACCCTAACAAATGTAATGAACAATATGCAAGAGATAACTAAGGAAGCCCGTAGCAATTTGTAACACGCCATAGTCTGTTAGTCTCCATTAGGTAAGTGTGATCACTAAAGATATATTCAAGGTCCTTCCTCCATGATAATCTATCTAACTCTGCATGACTCTAATGACTTATGTTCCTTACATTGTCTGAGCAATAAAAAAAATTAAATTAGAAATATGCTCTATATATCACTCACTGACATACATATCTACATTGGTAATTATATCTTTCATAACATAATCCATATGAAGCATGGCCTTAAGTTGCACATCAATTTTTTCCATCACTGTCAATTCATCTTTTATCAAATTGAAAGCCTGCGAAAAAAGTTGTGTCAATTCATCTTTCTATTCACTTTGGTGTTTAAGATTACCTATATCATCAAAGAAGGATCGGAATGGGACAGCCATCAGCTAATCAAAATCATTAAGTTCCTCTATGATTTCAGTTTAAAACTTATTATGTGTGTCCATTAACTTATCAATATTTTTAAATAGTTGGTCATCCATATTTTCTTTAGTCATCAACTCTTCTTTATTTTCCATTATCCAGTGCCACAATATTTTATGCTCTTGAAAACCATCATATTTTTGGTGTGAATTATCCAAAATTGATCATCCTATCCTATTACCTTCTCAAATCTCTTTCTAATTAGTTCTGAGACCATTTTACACTTGGTGAATTTCATCTTTCTTTCTAATCTATTATATTTATTTTGAGTTGTTTCATTTTTATGCTTCCAGTAAATAGTTTTTGGCATAGCTTCTAGTACCTTATTCTCCCATTCCACCAATGGAGAGTAGGTTCTCGAAGAACGAATTAACTTATACTTGTATTTGAGCACTTCTTGCTATAAACTTTCGTTCTCAGAAATGTACTTCTTGTTATCTTTCACTAATTCTTCAATCTGTGGCTTAGTAAATTTTGTAGCATTGATATTTAGGTCAGCAATTTCCATGGGGTCAATGTCTCCCACTCTCTATAAAAGATGGCTGAATACATGGCTTGCGTCACTATTAGTACTATGCCTTTTCTCTTGTGGGTACAGGTCTCAAATTAGAAGAGTGTAGTTATCTGGGTTGTATCTAGAACTAGTATAGATATTATCACTTGCTTTAGTAGTCAATTGAAAATATTTGTCCCATCGTTTCTTGAAACTATCGAATACAATGGCAGAGATGATATCACATTGTATTAGGAGTATATCTCCATCCTCGTATAATAGTTCTCACCCCTTTTCTGGATTAATATTCTCCATCTCTTGATCCACTTCTTTCTGTAACTCATCTAGGACCTCAACTTCTTTGTCAAAAGGTATTTATTTTATTCTCTCCCTTATCATCCCACCCTTGCATTCATAAACCAATTCCTTGAACTCTAGAGACTTGACAAAAGAATCATATGAAGTAAGCTTCTGACTTGCATTATGCCTAAAATCATCATAAAGTTGATTTGATGACTCGAACACAACAACACTCCTTTTAGACAAAGTTTCATACTTTTCAATGATAGGTTTATGTTTCTATACAATTTTAACTTCACTTTCAACATCTCCTTCACTTGTCATATGTGTATCAACGGAAAAACTAATGTTTGGGGTAGGTTGTGGTGATATGTGGAAAAAGAGAATTATATCCTTATCTTTTGTTACTACAAAATCTCCTATTAAAAGAACATCTTCTCTCCTCTTGAATTTTGAAGGAAGCACATCTTTGATCAATTCAGTTTCATGTTGAAGCATTATATCCATTCTTTCCACAAGGTCTTCAATCTCATGAAAGACACCAGAGTATAGTGCATTGTGACTCTTTTTCCATGCTTCAGCCATAATTATCCTATTATACATATCCCTTCTTCTTGATGCATGGAACTCATCAATTTTTCTGATCAAATCATCATCTACAAAAGTGTCATGTTTATATGCTTTCAGCTCCTATGTCAACTTAGCATTTTTGATGAAATTCTGATGGTCAAACCATTTTCCTTCATTTCCTTTGGGTAAATTGTAATGATCCAATTTATCATCAATAACGTCATATCCCTTTTCATAAAAAATAATAAATTCACCAAAACAAAGAGTACTTGGCATAAGCGACTATTTGCTATAACTTTTCAAATGCAAAAATTCTGACTAAGCCAATTGTCTAACTATTTCCTATAACTTTTCAAATGCAGTTTTTTTGAATAAGCCAATTGTCTAACTATTTCCAGGTACACTTCTCTATTTGGAACTGTCCTTGGTAAGAGGAATGGTGATAATTTAAAACTATAAACCCTAATATTGGTACACTCCTCATAAACATACAAGCTACCCCAATTATGGTTTACTTTTCCTTAATGATCTTTCTCTTTCGTTCATAAAAACCTTTGTATTTTTTATGTCAGGTTATAATCATAAGGGTGACCAAGAACTTTGTAGAGTGGATTAACAAAATATTCTTCAAAATAAAGGTAATCTGATCTAGTGCATTTGCTATCCCATATTGAAGTCCACATCTACATCGGCTTAACATTTCCATCATTGTCTCGTACCTCATTTGTAAGTGATCACTCCATAACCCCATAGATTATCCCTCATATAAGATAAGATGCATGAACAATGGATACTATTTTCAATAGATGTTGTTATTCTTAATGGACATGAGCACATCATTGAGGGTTTTGTCGAATGATCTACATAATCAAAAGGTATAACATCTTGATTTTGAATGTTGGTTGTTAAAACCATTTGGACTATGGCCATTAGGGTGGATACATCTATTCCCAAGACTTGATCGATAGAGTAGTATGTGGATTGAAAATATTCTTTGAACAATTCAACTAAAAATGGAGAGTGCTCATTGTCTAAAAAACCCTTTGAGTTTATTCTCTTCATCTTGAGGTCTATGCAAGAGAAATCTCTAGCTATTATAGTTAATTTCCATGCTATGGTGTTCGTCCACAAGGTCTTTGATCCTAAATTTCATAGTCATGCTCAAATCTAATTGAAAATCCATAGATATGTCATTTCTTGTAATGGGTATAAAGGATGACCCATCTACCGAGTGAATTGTATAATTCTATGGGTTATACATATTTTTTAGTGCCTTCATCAATTGCACATTGATAAAAACACTAGGCACTACAATTTTTCCCAGATTAAGTCTCTATGGTTTAGATATTGGCATGTGTCTATACATCATTTTGTAATGGTATATAAATAGATCATAACCCCTTTTTTTATTCCACACATCTCTTAATCCCTTTTATTTATCCTCTAACTTATCGGCTCTCAGATTTAATTGGACATTTCTTCTAGACCTCGCTCCAAAACTAAGGCATTGGTAAATTAAATATTGGTTTAAATTTCTACTATCTAGTTTCTGACTTTTATTTTTGGATGTTTTTGATGTACTTTCCATTGATTTACAGAATGATGTAAAAAAAACCTTGTGGTTATTCTTGGTTACTTGAGTTGGTAATGTTCCTTCTAGTTTTTTTTGTCCCAACAATCACCATTGGACCCCTTGTCTCCTTTCTCCCCTGGTATAGGAAAATTACTCAAACTATATAAAAAAGTAGATTGTCTATCTATGACTTGCTCGGATCTAGCTCATAAATGATGAATGATGTTAAATTTCATGTCATTGTTGCTATTTTGAATATCAATCATTGATTTGATTTTTTTCACCACCAGTTTTTTCCTTTGATATATCACTTGTCTTGTCATATCAAGTAAATTTAATGCTTTTTCTACATCAAAATGACTAGTTCCCACAAATAGAATTCTCCAAACCATCCCAAGAATTAAAGAATATTTCAATTTTAGGCTAATTAATACGGTCGAGCTTACCCATTGTATGACCAACCATCTCAAAGCAGGATGTCTCATAAGATAGGTTAAATAATTCAGGATTGATAAGGTCAATAGCAAGGTTCCCAAATGTTTCCTCAATTTATTAATTCATTGGATCAAGTATAAAGAGTTTTTTACCACCTGAATGTTTCTCATTAGAAACCATACATGTCTCTTCACCCCTTTCCTCCATGATATAGTCCTTTTCAAATACAACCTTGTCCATCTCTACTAAAACACTCATGTATTCTATTTTTGTTTCATATGGACAGTCACAAATAATTGGGGCTTGATCTTGTTGGTTAATAACACAACTCTCATCATTCTTAGCACCATTCTTAGGCTTAGGATGTTGAACACACATAGTCTTATCTTCAAATTAATCATCAACCACACTCCTATTTCTTTCCATTTCTGATATAACCAAATTGGATTCCAATAATCTTTTACATTTATTTTGTTCATTCACTAGTAAGGAAAAAACCTTGTAGGTATTGATATTGTTGCACCCTTTAGGCAAGAATAATTCCTCCAAATCATTTTCACAAATAGATTCATATTACTCATAAGAATAATTAGATCTCTCATTTTCACTATTTGGGTTATCAATTTTCAAAGGTACATCAACAACACTTGCAAATCTACCAATGTCTTCATCTACACCACTAGACAGATGTTCATCCTCTGAAACATCCTTATCCATTACTTAGATAGATCTTTGATCCTTATCAATAGGGTGACTACCACTATCCTTTTGAGATCTCAATTTTTGTATATAGTCATACATGGCCTCCTCAACAATTTTTATCCAACCGATTATTTGATCAAATTCTTGAGGTTTCAATTCCTTGGGAAAGGTAATAATCCCTAGATCATAAATGGCACAAAATAAATAAATATATACTAGATCTTCCAGTCTCAACTTTTTAGGAATTTCTAAAAAGGCATCCATGGACCTTGATAACAATTCATATGGTGATTCTCCCTCATGTCTTTTCAAGCTATACAGTTTTTTAACAAAAAACATCTCATCAACATTGCTTAAAATTTTTTGAGGTCCATCATGGATCTGTCTATGATTATCATGATGTAATGTTGAAAGAGTTTCAAAAGAATCATCACCTTGATCACTTCTTTCATTCTCATGAATTTCATTTATATGATGTGCTTTAGGACAAAAAACACTTGCAGCCATATATCCCTTCATTATTGAATATCTCATATTATTTTCAATATCCATTGCTATTTTATATGCATGTTGTAATGATGAGGGATCCTTATCTCTTAACAGTAGCTCATCTTATTATCAAAGGCACCTAGATACACAATTAAACATTCTCCATCACTAGGTCTCATATTTTTAGGAATATTTCTTAATTCCTTTGGAAATCTAAGGTTGAAGGATGGGATCAATTCCCCTTCATCCTTTTCGATTTCCCTAAAATAAATTCTTACTCAATTAGGATTAATACTTTCACCGAATTTTTCTATAAATGTTATGGTAATTTCATTCCATGAAGCTATAAAAGATACTAGTAAATATGAGAACCAGTCTCTGGCATCTTCCTTTAAAGTCTAAAAAAAAAACTTCATGACAACATCCTCATGATTTACTTCAAAATCTCCCATCAAGTCCATGAATGCATTAAAATTTTTAGAAGTTGATTCAAAAAATTTCCCTGTAAATTTAGGCAAATGCTTCCTAATATCACTAGGGATCTTGTTAGGGAAACCTTGAATACCACTAGAGTCCAATGGCCTATATCTCTTCAGAGAAAATGTATCTTGATGGCATGAAAGAGGCTACATGCACTACATGTGTCTACTTGATGTTTCACAAGGAGACACAGGGGAAGAATACATTTTCTTATATCCCTATTCAGTCCTCAAATGTCAACTTCATAGTTGACTATTCACTGCCTTATTCCTTAATTTAGTCATGACTTTAAAGTGTAAATCCTCACATACATTTATACCTTAGTCCTTCTATCAGGAATATTTCAAAAATAAGTGTACTTCTTCAACCCAATATAGATATTCCAAATTATACTTTAGAAGTATGTAAAATGACCACTACTGCTCCCTCTATTAGTGCTTAATTCACTAAATAGGGAACAAACTCTTTTCAGATCATTCAATGTGGTTTCCTCATAAATTTTTTTTATGAAAACTAGAATAGGGGAAATACTTGGATGTGATTGAAAATTCCTTGAATTATTCTTATGACTAGAAATTTTTGCAAATCTAAAGCCTTTATCACCATTCCACCTAGTTCTACATAGAGTCACCACCTCCTTTCACAGAGGACTAATCTTCAAACAATATTAAGCTCATTCAAAGATGAATTTTAATGTGAACATTGTCCATTGTCAGGGTACATATAAACCCTTTATATCCTTAGATTCCTTTAACATTTTCCTTTTAGCTTCCTATCATGCGAGCTCAAGTTTTATTTATTTATTTATTTAGAAAATTTCACTTTGCTTTACTAGATTCTTTCAAATAACACATATTGGTGCAAAGACCTCACGGTCACCACCCACATTTAGTGATATCTTATGAAAACATGATAGTCCCGCAACAAAATTTACAAGTTCAAAAGGAACATGAAAAATTCATGAAATCATTTGAAAGATGAATTTTCTAGAAAGATATTAGACTCATAGATAGAACAATCTACAACCCAACCTAATATTCTTCAATCTATAATTGTAAACTACTTTAAAAATTTCATGACTCTCTTTAAGGAAATATGATCCTCTAACAATAATTTTCTCAAGCTTGTCCCCAGCGGAGTCGCCATTTTTGTTGGTTATTTTCTTAGAACCAAACTTGATCCTACCACTTACCTATGAATTTTTAAAAATCCAATGATTAGCAAGGGTAAGGATTGGCCAACAAACAAGTAAGGATTCTAAGGCCTTAATTCTACACTTCATGCTTTATGAAACCTAGGCAGGTAATCCTAGCAATTATCACATAATAATATTCGTATGCCATTTGTATCAAGAACATTGAAATATAAATAGATAATTCTCATAAAGAGGCTCATCTAGTAAAGTATATCTAAGAAGTTGGCTGCTTCTTAATAATAGTTCAATTTTATAGCATGAGAATAGTAAACCATTTTATCTTTAGAACCCATTTTATAAAATTTGATTTAATGAATGGATAGTGGATGAGTTAACCAACACAATGAAAAATAACTACCTCACCTAGACTAGTACCTCATCCTTGGAGTGGAGTCAGTACCAATACCCACATAATTTGAACCCAATTTTCTCATTTGACATTATATAAAGCTCTAAATTATTGTATTACACCATTTCAACATTATATCTTGACCTTTTCTTTTTACTAACATCCTAGTACTCAGTCTAATATAAATTCATAGCCATATTCAATAATTTTACATTAATCTCTTGAATTAATAAGCAAGAATAGAACCACATATCCACCAAAAATTGATAGAGACAAATAAAATAACCTTGATTATATTATTCATAGTCTATAAAACTAGTACATAGGAGAGGAAAATGGTGTCGAACTTGAACTATTTATATTCTATATTTCCAGTATTACTATCAAGATTACATGTGCATATTGACAAACTCGAACCTAAGACTTATCACTAAGCTATTCAGTATCATATATAATTCCCTGTGTGACTAATCCTAGAACAAACCACTCTACAACCCTTGCAACCATCCCTAGAATCCCAATTGTAAAGGCATGGGAGCGAAAATCATCAAGCCAAAATTATAATTACAGTTTCATTTGCATGTAACATTTAATTTCACCTAAATTAGAGAGATTCTTCAAACAATTACAGTTAATCATTGCAAAATAAGGGAAAGAAAAAGACAAAATTTCACATGGTTCATAGAAGAAGACAAACCATCCTTCCAAAAGGCATCATTTATTGTTCCAATAGCTCCAAAATCCTTTCTCCACATTGATCAAATAAGATTCTCCATCAGCACCCAAGGAAAAAACTCACATTAAACCCAAAAAATGCATACATGCCATTGAATTAGCAGAGTGCAACACCTCTCCTTCACACTAGCCAAAAGAGTTTCCACATCAACATTAAAAACAAAAAACCATATACTTGCTAAAGAGGACAATCCTACTGTAGTGGTAATGGTGTCATGAAAAAAAAACAAGGCTGAGACACTACTCTTTGTATAGGAGAAAATTTGCACCCCTTATGTAAAGTCCCCTTTTACATTTCCTCACCTTAGAAAACCAAAATTGAAGGAAAAATTATATATCAGCAATATGCCTTTGTTCCACTTGGCATTCATATTTTATGTCCGTAGAAGAATAACGATCGAGGATGTTTGTGCAGTTCACAGATGCCCTTGCAATACGCTTATATCCTTGATAAATTCCTACATTTGAAGTTAGCAGAGGTGTTACACTTCTTATTGTGAACGGTTTGTAACATCCCTCTTCAACCAATCGACCTGAAAATGCCTTATTCTCCTCACCTCACCTTCAAAATAATTAATTCTTCATGCAACTTAGCTCTTAGGCATCCTTCTAGTATCACTTATCACATTCTCTTCACTTCAAGAACTTCATTTCACTCACAAGCAACACTTTTGAACTCCATAGTAGGAGCAACAACACTCCATCAACTCTGTAGAGAAAGTGTGGAACACACAATTGTAGCAAGGGCTTGAGTCCTCTCTTTTCCTCTCCATTAGCTAGTGAGCTCTTGGTGGAGGTGGTAAGAATTTTAACTCCTCTCCTCTATGATTTGGTTGAGTAGCACATTACTATTTTGTACTATTATTGTGCTCTTTACTTTCTTTCCTCCTTTGTCATTTATTTCTCTATTTTTTCTATCTTGGCTATCCGTGGAGGTGGAAACACCAAAACCTATACAACCCCCATATTTTTTCCCTCTTTCTTGTGTGTAGTTTGAAGAATTCTTGGAGCTAGCTGGAAAACAAGCTCTCTTATGAGATCATATTTGTTACCCTAGATTTGATATATTTATTATTTCATATATGTTTGTACCTTTTCTATTTTGTCATTTTATTTTTTTGTTCCTTTAGAGCTCACTAGCTATGTTGTCAGCTTGTTTTCTGGTGGTTCTTACTATCTTTCTGGTCCTCTGGTCATATGGACACCAATGCTCTTGAGAGATTCCAACACGTTGTGCTATCATCCTGGAACCACACTTTCATCGTCGAGTAGAGAGCTACCTAAGGTATAGTATTGAACCCAAAAAGCAACTCACCTAGCCCCATTTTGAATCTCGGGTTTGAAGAGTGGCTACAAGACCCTATAGTCCTCATTATTCTCATCCCTCATTTGAAACATCCCATTAGATTGAGGTAAGTTAGGGAAACCTTCCACTCTTGGCTCTCCATGACCTAGGGTCTTGAACATGGTTGGTCCCCCTCTCTTACATTTTTGGTGAACCCAATGTGAACCTGCATCTTTTCATTTGTTATTGTTGAAACTTGTCCCATATGCCTTGTGATTATCATGTCCCTAAGCATTGTGAAAGTTTATGAGCATCACAATGCACTCCAAAACCTCTAGGTACATTATCTAGAGAAGTATATGACACCTTCCAATGGATAAGATTAGGGTCACCTCTAGTTTCTTGGCATACCTTTTCTCTAGACCTGCGATGGGTCTTTTAACTCAGGATAAATTTTTGAGGGGTGAGGTAGGAACCCCTGACAAAATTGATCACATCCCCACTCCTCATACATCTCCCACAAATTCATTGATAGATGAGCATGAGGCTATTCATATTCCTTCAAAATATGTCTCTGCCCTTAGCAAAGGGTTGGGTGACCTAGATAATCAATTGGAAAGAAACTAAAAGTTGGCTAGGGATGCTCGGGTTATTAGTGAATTAAAGTATATGGTGGGAAAAGACAGAAAAAACATAGAACTCATGGCCAACCTCTCTAGTCTGACCGAAGCATGTGCCCCTTTGAATAATACTAGAATTATACAAGGGGCCACTTTTGAAGAGCATGAGAGACAATTAGGAGTATCAATGCCTCACACATCTATATACACGACTAATTCAGTCCCTTTGATCAGTGTCCCTTCTACCTCTGAAAGATATGAAACTATCAAAGCAAACAAAATCCCCTTGGGTAGTAGTGGTAGCTTTAGTGGTGGGGGTGGTGCTAGTGGAAATGATTTCGGTGGAGGTCATGGAAGTGGCCACAGTGGCAGTTCTGGAGGTGGCTCTGACAATGATTCTAGAGGAGGTTACACTGGTCCTATGCCATCCAATTACCCTATTTTGAATACTCTCCTTCAAAATATGGGTTAGATGTAGAGCCAATTGGTAAATCTCTTCCAAGCCTTTTCCTAGCCTATCTTCCAACCCTTCTTTTGACATAGCCCACTGGTAGTAGCTATTTTAAACACTCCTTTCCCACAAGGAATGGAGATCCCAAAGTTCAAAAATGATGGTGGAAAAAGGGATCCTCAAACACATGTGTCTTACTTTAACTCCCTATGCATATATTTATTCCATCATGACGTGTTAATGGAAAAAATATGTCCCCAATCCCTCATGGATACAACACTTGAATGGTACTGTTCCTTGCTCAATAATTCCATCTTCTCATTTGATCAACTGGTAAGCTAGTCTCTCTGACAATTCAAAGCCAACACCAGACCAAAGATGACCTTTTTTTATCTCATCTGATGCAAACATGGAGATAATGAAAATATTACTGACTTCATCATGTGATATCAAACACTCTTATCACAAATGTCATACCCGCTGCCCAATTCAAACATGAATAAGGTATTTATAGGGAACCTCCAAATGCCTTGGCAAGAGAAGTTCTCCCTTATGAAGTACCCTACTTTCATGCATTTGTGTGTAGCACTACGAGAGTATCAAAAAATGGTAGTTTAGTTCAAGGGACCCTCGTCACACTCCCGTTTTGAAGGAATATCAATCATATCAATCTCTCAAAAAGGTAAGGCTATTGCGAATGTAGTAGCCACTATGAATGAAAACGGCCTCAAATGCAACTAGAAGTTCACAAATTTGGTAGAATCCTATTCTTCCATTTTGTAAAATTTGGTCAAGGATAAGATCATAAATTTGTAGAATCCGAAGCCTCTTAAGGAACCTTACCCTAGTTGGTACGATGCAAGTACCTATTGTCAATATCGTTGGGTCAATAGACATGATATAAAACACTATATGTGCCTATATAATGAGATACATGATCACATTGAGGATGCTACTATTTTTCTTGATGGAACCAAACAAAATACAAACAAATCGGTGGCAGAAGTGAACAATGAGTTGCAAATATACACAAACCTATTTCTGATGCATTTTGCAAACATGAATTTTGATCCCTCTGAATATGTCACTCAACCTGAGACCTATGTCAACATCGTCACGATTACTCCCATTCAATAGCTTGTGACTAGTGCCTTGGATTTGACATTCATCTTGTAGGATATGCCTGTAAACAATAAGCCTTCTTCCCTCTTAATTCTCGCTTGCCTCAATGGCAACATTGTGATGAGGGTTTTGGTTGATGCCATGAGCCATGTGAATGTTATTATAGAATAAACATTGTTATTGAATTTATTATAGAGGGAGGCGTATGAAGAAATAAAATCCACCATCTGTATGCATGATGGTCTCTTTCTCAAACCATATGGCTTGATAAATTTTTCTGTCCTAGTTAGACCTACGATTGTTGACATGATTTTAAATGTTAATCTAAAGTTGGATTTTATTAGGATGAAGCTAGGCATAACTTGGTTAGCTTCTATGAATGGGATTGCCTCCATAATTCATAAATGTTTAAATTTTTCCCATGAAGGTGTCATGAATGTAGTTCATGACACTAGATACCAACCTCTAGTGTCCTGTGGGGGATATTCATTGGATCACTTTTGGCCTACCCTAGTTGATCTGATTCCTCCATGAACGAACCTACTTTATAAGAATTACATAAAGTATAGGACTGGGGGCAAGGGATAGCTGAAATTGACCCTTCCTGTAGCATAATAGGTGGTTGCCTCCTCTTCCCAAAAGGGAAAGGAGAAGGCTACCTCTCTTGGGTTGCCTCATCCACTCCCCTTTTTTGGGAAGAGTATTGGATGAATAAGCCTAGCATCTACCCACTAAGTTTGATGGATCCTTCTTGGTATAGAACCAAGATCAGAATATCATATCTCCCTACTAAGGCCCCTAGACCTTGGTACTATTTGTATGGAAAAAATAAAGGCTCTCAAAGATAATTTTCTCTGTGGCATCCCACCGCTCCTACTCCCAAAGCACTAAATGGGAAGAGGCCCACTACTAAAGCACTTGAGCTAACTCCCCCTAACAATTCTCAAACCATCCTTCCTACTCCCATTCAAGAGTTCATCCCTCTATCAAAAATGATGATACTAGACACTCCCATGGTTGAGAAGGGGCCATTTTTTCCCTCGCATCCTTAGACCTATAGCTCGAAGAGACTAGGAAACTTTCTTTCGCAGGAGCGTAAGTGTCATCAAAAGGCTCTCATGATAGAGGAGGCCACTTTATAGAAGAAGGACGAGGACATGACCACCCCTATGTTAGGGCCTCTTATGGTTTCTTCCGCTCTTCATTCTCCTACTTTCATTTAACCTAGTTTAGTATCACCCTCGTCTCCTACTGTGAGTCCACCTAACCCCAAAAAAGTGTAGCTATTAATCACTCTTTCAATAGAGTCGCCCTTACTGATGCCCCTTCAAGACATCCTAATGAGTTTGGTTTTTGGGTTAATTATGGGTTAAATCCATGTTCTATTAGCTAAGATTACCATGAAATTTGACATTGCATGGTGATACTTTTTAAAGTTTCTTTCAGACCTTCTAACATTTGGGTTTAATTCCCCCTCTTCCAATTTTAATGATATTTGACTTAATATGTGAACTATCTATATTATCTTGCATGTGATTGATGGATGTTCTTTTAGATCATTTTTTCTATGCACTTATTATGCGTACTAGCATTGCCATGCAGACATGATTGGAAATGCCAAGTTAAGGAATACAACTGCTAGCTGCTCATGCAGAGGATGCGCGTGATGGTCAACTGGAGGATGTCGATAGAATATTCCTTGTTAGGCACATGTAACCACTCTACGCCAATATTTAACATCATTGAGAATTGAGGGTGTTACTGTAGTGGTTGAGTCCATGTTTTATCTTGCATGTCCAATGGATTCCCCTGCATGTGTAACTGTCACTTCCACTTTCTTTCGCTTTCCCTAAATGGCATCCTCTTAGTTAGTGGAAGTTGATGGCCCTATTTTAGTTGATAAATAAGGCTTGAATCCTCCTTTCTCAAGCTATTAGAGTAGAGAAGAAAGGAAGCTAGTGAGTTAGTGAAATGATCGCCAAGTTATTCTACAAGCTCTTTTTGTAATTGCATTTTTCCAATGAATGAAATGGGATTATGAATCAAGTATCTAAGTTCAATCTAAGGTTGCATTAGTTTTAGAGGATACTCATCCAAGGGGGGCCACTTGGTGAGTAATCCATTAGCCTAGATAGATTAGTATTATCTTTTATTTAGTATGATGGAGCTCCAAATTTTGTTCTTTGAATTCCATTATTATCTTGCCTTTGTACTGGTCTGTCATACTATTTAGAAGAAACCTAGGGTTGGGGGTTTTATTTTTGCCTTCATACAAATCCTAATGTTCTATCTAATACCTTGGATAGGATATATTTAGTCATTACGTTTTTGAAGGAGGTTTTAAAATGAATTATGTCCCATTGATTCGTCTAGGTCAGGCCCCTTTCAATAAACAATGTTAAATATTTTGACTAACTTTATTATCTCCTAAGTCTAGGTTGGCCTGTGCCCCATTTTTAAGAACAAAATTAAGCCATCATTTGTTGTTGGCCTAGGTGATGACCCCTTGTCCCTTTAATAATTATTTTATATTTCACAGGGAACGCTTTTTGGTGACCGTCGATCATCAAATAGTTGATCCTGACTGTTCCCCGCGATCCCGTGGTGGCCTCACTACTGAGTTTCAACTGATTGTGATATCATGGGTGAGTGCCATGTGTCTCAACTACTGATGCCAAAGAATATTAACAAAGTATTTTAAATTTTATGTCGGGTTTTAATACATTATATATTGGGTTACTACACTAGTTGTGAGATGCATGTGCTCAAGATTGACAGTGGTGTTATAATTCTAATGAAAAGGTTGCTCGACGGTTATGTTCAGTATTGGTGATTGCTGTGAACGAACAAAATTTTTGATGGTGGTGATCAATGGTTTCCCACCATCACATGATCCAAACATGCAAAATGTTTAGTGATTATGATATAACGAGCGAGCGCCACATGTACTCCTTAGGCATTGCATACTATGGTGGGCCCTCGATGTTGAGATTGAGATTACATCAGCCCTTTTGAAGGTGGACATTTGATGATCTGACAAAGGTAAAAGATCGACAGTTAGAATTTAAATTCACATCAAATGTGATCTGAGCCATTGGCATGGCATGCAAGTGAGCTTTAATGGTGGATGAGACATTTACTGGCTCAATTTGAGTGACAAAGCATTTTTACTTTGTCTTATTTCACCACAAAGCATTCAAGCATTTTCAAAGCAGTTATAGAGCTAGAGATGAGTTTTCGAGCAATCACAATGAGATTTTGGTCTTCTGCAAAGCATAATCCCATGAGTTGTTCTCTGTATTGCTTTAGTTACTTTGGATGTAGTTTTGTGAAGGATTTTAGTGTGTTGGTCAAAGGGTTTGTTGATTATTACCATTTTGATGTAAAAGGCCAATGTGTACAAGATGCCAGAATGGAAGCATGCAAGGCATTCTTGGATGATGATGCATTTGTGAAGACTCCAGTTTTCTCGCAATTTGATGATTGGTTTTATTCTAGACTCAGGGCTTGGTTAATTGTTAATGTGCCTAGGATTCTTGAGGATATTCATGATTTTCTCAGACCTAAGGGGAGGAAGCCTGATTTAAAGGTTTGTCACAACTGCGGTGACATCATTTTGTACCCAGTCAGTTCTGTTCTTAGAGTGTATGGTTTCCAAGGAGCCCCACATATTCTCCCATTTAATGTGCCATCCAGAATGGGGTTTGCCAAGGTCATGTGACAAATAGGTTGTATTCATGAGGACAACTTGACATGGAAAGGGAAAAGGACTCTCTTCCCTGATTATACTGTTGTATTAGATTTTTTTCTCTCCAAGGGAGGATGGGTACATTTTGGGAGATATTTTGATGACTTTCATTTCAGGAATGGTCCCAAGTGACAACATGATCGAGAGGGTTTCTTTTCCTTATTTAGGCAATGGATTAAGGGTGGCAAGTCTAACCATGAGTTTAATTTTCCTGAAAATTTAATCAGGAATGATTTTGATTTGAAAAAACAAGAATTGAACAAAGAGAAGTGGATTGCATATGAAAAATTGCTATTTGCAGTGCATAAAATGGATCCGAAGTATGATCCATTGATGGAATTCACTCCATTCCATAAAAAGATTGATTTCTTGATGGATAATTTCAGAGAGATCATGGGAACTCTGATGACCAAGAAGTTCAATTTGGATTTGTATTTTGGTATACAGAGATTAGAGGTGAGGCCCGAAGAAACAAGGCCAACTTATCAACCCACAATGAGCTGGCCTCTCACCAAGAGAAAGAGGAGTGATAGTAGCGATGAGGAAGAAGAGGATAATAAGGGAAATAAAATAATGAAGAACTCAGCTCACCCAGGGTTGAAGATCATAGAACCTAGAGGAATAAAAATAATTGATTTAGATTGTCCACCACAAACTAATTTTGCATTTCCACCATCAGAGCCAAGCCCTAAGAGGCCAAGAGTTGAGGAAACACAAGAAGCTCTCATGGATGAAATAATTTTTACTCATCAAGATATGCAGGTTGGTAATCTATCCCTCCTAGATCAACTCAATTAGTACTATCTAATATGGATGTAAAAGGCCAATGTGTACAAGATGCCAGAATGGAAGCATGCAAGGCATTCTTGGATGATGATGCATTTGTGAAGACTCTAGTTTTCTTGAAATTGGTGTGCAGGATGAAGTTAGAAGAATACCAAGCCAAATGCAAGGAGAGAAGAGAATCAAGGCCTGATAGGTCTGATTAGGAGAATGATGATGAGGTGAAGGTTGAAATCATGAATGAATTCAAAAGCATCACTCCTAAGGAGGGAAGGAAGATGGTGAACTAGACTGGTGTTTTGATTTTACCTAAGTGGGACATAGAAGATGCAGTGGCATTTAGTGCTATTCTCAAGTCCAACATCCCATGCAAAACATGGAGGAGGAGGTCAGAGCAACACTCCAAGATTCCACCTTTAATGAAGAATATGAGACCCTGGCTATTTGGGCATTGGCACCCTAGGGAAGAAAGCCAAATTTCATTGATATTATCCCAAACCTAACAGGAGGGTTAATCATCAAGAGATCTTCTGAGACCTCAACTATAGAAGCTACAAACCTGACTATAAATGTAGCCAAATTGGCCCAAAAGATAGCTGAAAGAGAAGAAACTAAGAAGAAAAGTTTGATGGAGAAGTATAACACCATTATTGTAGAGTATAGTAGAATGGAGCAAAGGAATGTTGAGCTACGAATTGAGGTAGACAAGTTGAAGTGCAGACAAGTGGGGGAGTCTTCTAGTGCTCCTCGTACCTTGACCTTACCTTCTACATCAGGGTAAGTACCTCCAACTTCTCCAATTGTTTTAACTTTGGGATCCACCATCCATACTCCTGCTCCTAGTCCTTCATTAGAGCCAATTGAAGAGGAGGTTGAGTACTCTGTAGATACCATGAAAAAAATAATGCTAAATAAGATTACAGAGCTATAGATAACTCTAAAAGCAAGTAAGGAGGGAGCAGTGGCCAAGCAGAATGAGGTTGTGGATATTGTTCTAAGGCATCTAAATGAGAGATTTGATGGTAGATTGCCATCATTTTATTCTTTATATTCTTTATTCTTGAATTCATTAAAAAACATTACTAGGGATCAAGAATTAGTTTTTCCTTTAGTTGAGAAATGGATCCCTAGGGAAAATTACCTAGATGTTATTTATAAGGCCTCCAGATTTTATGTAGCTAACATAGCTCAATGAGTAAGCCCTACTCAATTTTCTATAAAGTTACTGCAAGGTTTCTAGGCCTTACCTGATGATTTGAGTAGGAGGATTAAGGAGTTGGTAAAAAAATTTTATAACTGGAGTGACACATCTTTACCAGATATTTTAGATGCCCAAGGAAATGTTAGATCACTACATCAGTGGCAAGATAGGGTAGATGAAGTCATCAATGCACAAATCAAATTGATTTGTGATGACTCGGATTATGATATGTTGGTGAGTAGTATGGATAAAATCATTAGTACCAGCACATTTTTGGAGTCTTTTGAGAAGGAAGAAAATCAGGTAGCAGCAAAGTATACACCTTTGAGTGCTAAGGTGAATGAGGAGGTAAATTTTGAGAGAGTCTACCCGTAGTTAACAACTTAGCAATTATGGTTATAATTTTTTTTGGGTATATCTCGATGGTGGTTTTGGCACAAGTTTTGAGGTTTGTCCAATGCAGCATCTATTCTCTAATGAGTGATATTAACAAGAAGATTCTCTAGGGACTCGATGGTTGTAATCATTTTTGTTAAGTGTCGTAGGGTGGTCCAATTGACCGATGACATGTGTATTTATGGCTCGATGCTTGTTTGCTCCTTCATTCTCTATAAGAAGGATTTCATGGCTAGAAATATAGATTAGCAAGTTATATATCTTTAGGTCGAGTCTAAGTAAAGTTGCAGAATGAATTGTAAAGATCCCAATGTTATAGTGGAAATGCTACTCTTACATTATTTGTTACTCTATTGTAGGTTTTAGTTTCATGAATGCTTGATGTTTTAGGACAATACTAGCATCTGAATTAAAATTACTCATTTCAAGCTCATGTCTCTCCATTGTATGAATATATCATTATCTTGAATAAAATGATCAAGGGTTATTTTGTTCATCTCACTATTGTGGTGTGTATGATTCTCATTGTAGCTTTAATTCAAGGAATTAATTAAAACGCTTAAGTGAGGTTATAGATGGATATGTTCATGTAAGGATTTGGTAAGTATTATTGGTATAGAATAGAGATTGATAATATTGTAAGGCAATATTATCTGAGATTTTATATGTTATGTGTCTGAATCTATCATGGATCCTTAAATGCTTATGAATTTGACTCCTTCAATGGTATATGGCACTGGTCTAAGTTGTAATTGTTTATGAGGTTATGTATTCGTTTGTCTTTGCTTAGAGCTTGCTAAAAATTGCAAATTGATAACTATCTTAAGTTGTGTAATATTTTTGTAGTATATCATGCTCCAAGTAGTTGATATTATTGATGAATAGCCAATTCATTTCAATATTATCCTATTGTGTTGAGCTATTTAGTGAGATGATTTGTTATCATTGATGTTGTTTATAAGTTTGGTGTAGAGATTATAAACACATTAAGGGGGTCAACCTCCTAGGTTTTGGAGAGCACAAAGTGTAGGAGGTCTATTAAAACCCTCATCATTTGGTCCAAGTCCTTTGAGCTGCCTCTGATTGGGATTGGAAATTCCATAGGTATATTAGGAGATAAACTTGGTTATAGTAAAAACAACCAACAAAATGGTGACTCTACTAGGGAATGTTAATTTGACTATTTCTTGTCAATGTTCTGTTGTCCATTTTGCATAGATTTATCATAGTATTTTTGTGATTTGAATGTTGAGCCCATGGTTTTTGTGTTTTTTTTGTCCATTTCTTCGGTCGTTCAAAAGGTTTATGTTATCCCATGAATTATTCTTTGTACATTGTCAGTACAAGAAGTTCTAAAGGTCTTTTAAAATTCCACCAAGTGTTTCTGAACAGTTGGTATTCCCAAGATAATTGGGTGGTGACTCTGAGGTCTCTGGACCAGTGTGAATTTTATTTGAAAGTTTAATACCAATTAAAAGATCTTTGGACAAGCACAAAGAATGAAGAACACCAGGTCATTCATGAAAAATCACCCGAAACAGAGACTACAGGGTGAACTTCCTAAGATGAAGAAGAAGGATTGGATACAGAAGAAACTAGAATCTAGTAGTGCTACTCCCACATCATAGAATCTTGTACACAAAGGTACATGTAATCCTTTACATCCTATCCCTGAGACTTTTGAGCAAGTGTCTATACATTCAGTGTTAGATAGCTATGGATTTTTTGATGCATTATTTAATACACCTGTTCAAGAGGATGTAGCATGTCATAATAAAGGGTTTGTTAGTGTCCAATATGCTGAAAAAAGAAGTAGGAGTAGAATTCAAATCCATCACAAAGAATGCACCAATGATGTGCCTCCTCCTCCTGCTGAAGATAATGGAACTCCTTTATTATCTAGGCATGAAGAAGTAAACCTGGTAGACCTAAGTGATACATCAAGTTCTGATATGACCTTGCCTGACCCTGATGATGTTTTTGGAGTTATTGATTCTTTAAGATGAGAGATCCAAAAGCAAGCTAAGCTTAGGATAAAAAAGGACAAGGAGAAGGAAACAAAACTGATGCATGTTGTAATTGAGAGGGATAGATTAATTAGACAATTGGCAACAATGAAACTCCTGAAGCAAAGTAGACCTAAGCCAGAAGAGGAAGGTCATGTTGTATAGGAAATTTTTGATAAGGGGGTAAAGCTAGTTTTTAAAGTGAGTCCTGTAAGTCAGATAGATTTCCAACCAAATCCTATAGACCCAAAACCCTTGAACCATGTTAAGCCCCAACCAGGTAATCTAGATCCTAAACTTGTTTTGGACAAGGGAAAACAGAAGGCTGAAGGGATTAAGATAAATGAGAGGTTGGCTTCTCACCATCCTAAACAAGATCCCCTTCCACATGTATCATCACAAGTAGAGACTTCCTTGGAAAAGGTTAGGAGGGAAGGGGAAGCTTTAACAAAAGAGCTAGAGAGGACAGAAATTGAGGCTGAAAATGCAGAAAAGAGAAGGAAAATAAGTTTCCTAAGAATGTCGAGTGTGGATGAGGTTACACAAGCTACAACTTCATCAGGTCACCAAGATGTTTTGAAAAATGATCCTAATACCAGTTTGGAAAATACCACAAATAATTTTGGCCCAAAGGTTCATGCAACCAAATTTGTAAATCTACATCAAGATGGTCCTCAGACTCAGAATACATGGTCTGGTGATGACTCTCAGAGGATTGATGGACTATTTCAAAGGAGACCTATACAATTGGAAAGGTATAGAAAATTATTCTTTGATGGTATTCCGGGTTACCCAAATCCCATCCCTGATGAGCTAGGAGAAAAGATGAATAAGTTTGCTGGAAACAATTCTTTTTCAATAGAGGAAGATTTGAAAGCCTTCATGGATATGTTAAATGACTATGAGGTAGAGCATGAAGATGTAATGAAATTATTTGTAAAATCTTTGATAGAAGATGCAAGGGATTGGTATAGGGGTCTACTGAATGCTAGTATTGGTTCATGGGAAGATTTTGAAAAATGCTTCAAAGAACAATATGGTGATGAGACTAATGCTAGTTTCATGCTAAATGAATTCAACAACATCAAGAAGTCAGTGAATGAGCCTGTGATAGAATTTAACCTTAGATTGCAAAAGGCAATGTATAAGTTGTTTCAGGTGATGAGACTTGATGAAAATGTTTGTTTAACCACTTATTTCAATGCTTTTGATGCCAAAATGGCATACCTCCTTAGAGATAAGGACCCACGGACCATGAGGGATTCTTTCAAAATGGCCATCAATATTGAAAGTAATAGGAAGGATTCTGGAAAATATGGTAGGAGGGAGGAACCTACTCTTTTAAAAAATCCTAGGGATAAGACTGAGAAGATCTCTACTACAAATGCTAAGGATGATGAGAAGTGGGATAAGGTCCTCGGTAGTTTGAAGAACATAAAGTATAATTTTGCTAAGCAAG
The DNA here is from genome assembly GCA_007115665.2 of Sequoiadendron giganteum. Lineage (NCBI taxonomy): Eukaryota > Viridiplantae > Streptophyta > Pinopsida > Cupressales > Cupressaceae > Sequoiadendron > Sequoiadendron giganteum. The sequence continues at coordinate 212,830,518 of CM021103.1, forward strand.
AGAAGGGTCTTGTAAATGATAAAAAATAGTATAATAAAAATGAAATACCTCCTAGACTGCAAAATTATCCTTACAATACAAATTGGAAGGATGGAAAACCAATACTATCGGCCCAGAAGCCTAAAAATTATCAACAAACACCAGATCCTTTGTAAAAGAATTATGTAAATTTGGTACAAGATAGACCATGGTGTGAGGTGTGTGAAAACCTACATGATCAAAAGTATTGTGGCATTGCCCAGTTGCTTGTGGTTGAAGGAAAAGAAGAGGTCACTCATGAGGAAACTCCTGATTATGAGTAGGGTGATGTAAACGTTTGTATGGCCCGGTCATATATTGATCGAGCTGAAGGTTCTTCTGATGAGGAAGTGCAAGAAGCTGATGTGAATAATCAATGACAGAGAAGTGAGACTTATTATCAATAGGTTTTTTCTGATGAGGAGGGTGATTTTGACCATCAAGCTTGCAATATGGAGCAAGCTGAAGATTCAGTGTCTCTAAGGAGACCATCAGAAGATGAGATTGCCCAGTTGACTGAGGAGATCACTGCTCAAATGAGAATTACACCTTAGCTAAGAAATATAACTGTGGGTGGCGAGTAGGGTAAACTTGCTGGCCTTTTTATTAAAGAACAGAAAGGTAAAAACAAGGGTGTTAAAGTGGTTAGAAAAAATGATGCTATCAAAATCAAGGAGGTCAAGAATGAAAAGATTTGGGTGAAAAATACTAGAACCCCAAAGCCCCATGAAGATGTTACTCCTTTATTGGTAGAGACCAAAGTGATTACCAAGTCTGTTGAATCTTCTCTAGAAGAGAAGAAAAAGAAACTTAAAGGAAATTAGCAACTGGAGAAGAAAGAAAAAAATGAAGGTATGATTCCTGACCTTCCTAAATAGACACCCTTAGACAGGTTTCAAGTACTATCCCAGGTTAAAGTTATTGTACCTTTGCTGGAAATGATGAGAACAACTGAGCATAAGAAAAAAAAAGAAGCCTTGATTATAGGAGTTGCTAGTAGTAAAATTGAACAAGGAAATTGTAAAGAAGCAAAGGAAAAAAAGAATTAAAAGAGAAATAAGTGAAGGGAATTGTGTCACAAATTCCCCCTTTGTATCTAGGAAATTCTATCAATATGTTCCTTGAGAATATAACCCCTTTCTTCTTGAGTGTTGATATAAATGGGAAGACTCTGAGAAATTGTATGATAGACTCAGAGGCATCAAATAATGTTATTGAGTCAATATTATGGAAGCAATGGGCTTAATAGTAGACACTAATCAAGGTAAATGTTATTAATTAGATTCAAGAGAAGTGCCAGTTATTGGGACTATTAAAGCATTGCCTTACAAATTGACCTAATACCCTGAGAAGGTTTTGGCCATGACTGTTTTAGTTCTAGACATCCCACCTCATTTTGGGATGCTCTAGTCAAGGAAGTGGAGTGCATCAATGGGAGGTAATATGCAATTTGATTTATGATTTTCTATCTTCTACATTGATGGGAAATATGTCAAGATTGAAAGAGAGTCTAAAGTGCCTCATATGATTGAGCATGATCCAACTGAAAATTTGACATGTTCTACTGATAGTGGCATAAATGAATTCAGGGTTGAGGAATCCCCTATTAATTTTGATAAACTTGTTGCACCAATTGATACATAAGTAAAAAAATCGTCAGAGTCTAATGACTTGTGGACTATGTATTTTGATTGTGCAAGTTCAAATGAAGGATTTGGTGCGTGTGTTGCTAAGGTCTCTAAGTGGAAAGACATTCAGGTTCTCTTTCACTCTGTTATTTGAATGCACCAATAATGTGGCCAAATATGAAGCCTTGTTATTGAGGCTGATATTGGCTCAAAAACATGGGATCAAGAAGCTCAAAGTGATTGGAGATTTCGAGCTTGTGATTTCCGAAGTTAGGTCTAGATATGTGTCAAAGAATAAAAGGCTGAAACAATATAGAAATGTTGTTTGGGATGAATTGGAGAACTTTGATGCTTTTGGTATAAATTGGATGGAGAGAGGCCACAATAAGGTGGAATATTTTCTAGCAAATATTTCATTGAAACCAAATGACATGACTTATGCTGGAATTTCAAAGGTTGAAGTGCAAACTAGACCATCTGTTCCTGATAATATCAAAAAATGGATTTTTTTTTACAATGATGATGATATATTGAGGTTCTCAAATTATGTGGATGAATATGAAAGTCAGGAAATTGACTTTGGAGCTTTTGTTGAAAAGATTGATGGTAAGGATATTGTGTTTGGGAATGAAGTCATTCAGTTAAAGACCAATACAATTCCTAAAGGTTTAGTTGTTCTTGAAAGAGTGTTTGACAACTAGGATTGGATGAAGGCTAATTGTGTTGCTTCCCATCCTGATGACTTGGAGGAAATAAACCTTGGAACAGAGGCATCACCGAAAATTGTGTATATTGGAAATAAATTATCACCAAAGGTGAGAAGGATGTTAATTGATTTGTTAAGGAAATTCAGACATGTATTTTTTTGGTCTTATGATGATCTCAAGGCTTATAGGGAGGATTTATTTCAACATGAAATTCCTTTGAGTGATGGTGCTAAGCCATTTAGGAAAAAGAAAAGGCCTATTAATCCTACCTTGGCTCATTAAATGCAATAAGAACTAATGAATTTGAGAGATGCAGGGATCATCAAGCCAATTAGACATTCATCTTGGGTATCAAATTTGGTGCTCGTTGATGGGACTTCAATTTCTGAGAAAATTGAAGCTGGGGTTTTAGGGTTTCAAATTTACTCATGGTAACCTTAATTATTGACCATTTGAAACCCTCTTGTTATGTTTTAATGGTGACCTACTGCCATGGAGAACCGGTCACTTAAGTGAGGTTTTATCCCTCCCGGGTTGTGCTTTACCAGCCCCGTTTCACTTGATTCGTCGGTCTTTTTGGTATAATGGCTTATATTCTACACCATCGAGAATTTCAATGCGGGCCCCACTTGGATGTTCTATCTGAGGTCTGATGAACCGTCCGATCTCAGTATTGGATCTTGGCTGCTTCTCGCCGACCTCACAGGTTTTCCTGCTGGTGTCACCAAAGTGGTGCGAGGCTCGCGAGATGTCACCACATGGTGTGAACGGATGAATGGGTTTTCTTCCCGAGGTGTTGGATATGACGTGGGGCTGTCTTTTCACTAGTGATGGGCATTAATAATGGGGTAATTATGGTTTCTCACACACCTCACATGAGCAGAGTAAATATCTGAGAGGGTGTTGCGAGGTCTGCGGGGGCGTGATATGTGGCTTTTCTTTTCTTGCCAAAGGAACTATGTGGGTCCCACTATGCAGTTCAGATCTACTAATTTTGAAGGTTTTGATTGGGTATGTTTTCTGAAGGAATTGAGGTGGATTGTCAACATCCATTGACTTGATCTCAACCCTCCATTTGTTAGAGTGTCTCCTGAATCGGTAGTTCAATTGCAAGGAAGGGGTGTGTGAATTGTCCACATGGCATGTACTGCTTGGCTGTTGCTCGTGTCATTAATGGCACAAGTTTTCCTTCTCCAGAGGATCTCCACCTGATTTCCTCCTGCATGTGAATAGTTCCATCCTACTGAGGGTATTCATGGTTATTTGGATCACTAATTGTGCGAGTGCTTGAATTGCCTTCAAGTAATTGTACCCTACATACTGGCCTACTTTATAAATGTTGACTGAGTTGTATGTGATCAACATTGCATCTTCTTGTGTCTGTATGCAGTAAGGTTTCCTCTTCTATTTGTTGTTGAGCTCTATTTCTATCATGAATAAATCAGTTAAGCGAAGGAGTGTGAGGGTGGCTTCACCAGTCATGAAGAAGTTTGATTCTCCCATGGCTCACAAGGCTACTATTGGGAACACGGGGAAGAGGCCAGTGCACTATTCATCCCCGATAATCATCTTAGATTCTGATGAATCTGAGACTGATTCTGATTATCAGTGCTACTTGGCCTCCTTGGTGGAGCTTATGGGAGTGGACGAGGAGGTTTTGGCAATTGAGATAGTGTCTACATTGGCTCTAGGTCCAGTTGTTTAGGGATGTGCTAGCAAGGTTGGTAAAGAGGAGCTGGTGCCATCGCTATCTCAGGCACGCACTCGAACCGGTCGCTTGTACCAGGGCCAGGTGTTCTCCTGATGGTGACTGGTTGGGTATTTGTTGGATGTGTTTGTTTCTACTTTTTTCTCCTATGGACGTGGACGTGTGCGTGCTTTGCATGAATTTTTGTTCACCGATTGGTTATTGTAACCATTTTTTATTCCTCCGGTCATACATGATGTAATCAAATCATGAGGAATGTGGATTTGAATTTGTTTTGTGTTGAAATTCAATTTTGTATCGACAATGAGGCCTAATGCTTGTTGCTCTCCTGTTGTATAAAGGAGATTTCATGGCTCATTATTAGGGGTCAGGAATTTTTGGGTCCAGGGCTTTAAAGTTTGTACAATCAGTCTTATGGTTAAAATGTCATGAATATTTTGTTCAGAAGATCATCCCGAGGGGAAATTTTGTATACAGATTAGTATGATATGCTTTTAAATTACTGATATCAAAAGAAATCTATAAAATTAAGATGGTTTACTCTCCTATGTGTGTGCCATGGATTGTGAATGGAGTTATCAAGGGTTCCTCTATTCAGTTTCAATAATTAATTGAAAGTGTAGTTAGTTTTCTTGCTTTAACTCAAGAAGTTAATCAAATGCTTGAAGAACCAATTACATGTTCATGGTTGTATATGCTCAGGATTCTTGAAGAAGTACTATTTTAGTGTACTGAAATATCTCATGATAGTAATTCTATATCAAGATAAGTTCATAGTATCGGGATTTTATTTTGTATGACTCTGTTGCCCAATGGATGAGGCACTGAAAAATATTTGTAGCATTATTTTTCGTTTAAGACTATAAGCTCTAAGCATGGTAATCCAAATACTAAACATAAACACTTGTCAAAACCTTGTCTTCCTCCGGGAGGTATTTTCTCATAGTAAGTGGGTCAATTTCGTTACTCTTCGGCACTGGTAATCACTCTCTGGTCTGCCAATACCATGAAATAATGACTATCTCTCTAAGTGTGTAGGAATTGTGATTTGTATACAGGAAGTGTTCTTACCAGTTATGAGGTATTCTTATGAACACATTTAGGTTTACCCACCTTGGTCCTACAGAGCCAAAAGTGTAGGGGAGTTCAGTCCATAACTGACTCTCGTTAGTTGGCCACTAGTTGTTGTAGTTATCCTTGATAGGGGTTGGCTACCTCTTAGAGATCTGCAATTTCTATGTGGGAAAAATAAAACACCAACACCCGTGAGAAAGAAAAATGGAGACATTAGGTTATGCGTGGATTTAAAAAATTTGAATGTGTCTTCATTAAAGCATAACTACCCATTACCAAATATGGAAGCCATGTTGTAGAGAGTGACTGGATGTGAGCTAATGTCTATGATGGATGGGTTTTCTGGCTATAACCAAGTCATGGTTAAGGAGTCTGAATAGTTTAAGACAACTTTCACTACACCTTGGGGAATTTATGTATATGTGAGAATGCCTTTTGGTCTAACAAATGTAGGGGCTACTTTCTAGAGAGCCATGGATGTGGCATTCTATGATTTCATTAACTTTTTTTTAGTGATTTATCAAGATGATCTAACAACATATTCCAAGAAAGAAGATGAACTTTGTGAACATCTAGAGAAAGTATTCATTAGGGAATTGGAATATGGTATTTCCTTGAATCCAAAGAAGTGTGATTTTGAAGTCAAGGAAGGAAAATTTTTGGGACATATTGTTTCTAAGGATGGGGTCAAAATTGACCTAGAAAGGGTAATTGCAATAGATAAGGTCCCACAACCCCGAAATGTCAAGGGAATACAATCTTTCTTTGGACAGATTAATTTCCTAAGGAGATTCATAAAAAAAAAATTGAGATAGTTTGCCCTATTTCTAAGATGCTTAAGAAAGGGGCCAAGGTTGAATGGGAAGAAGAGTTAGTACAGGATTTTAAGGCCATTAAGCAAGCTATAAAGGAAGCTCTTGTGTTAAGAACCCCTGATTTTTCCAAACCCTTACAAATTTTCTCATTTTCTTCATTCCACACAATTGCAGCTGTGTTGTTGCAAAAGAATGTTGAGGGTTTTGAACAACTTACAGCCTTTTTAAGAAAATCCTTGCAGGCTACAAAACTCAAGTATGACATAAATGAAAAATAAGCATATGCACTAGTAAAAGCAGTAAAATATTTCAAGACATATTTGATGGGAGGTATTGTAATTTCCTATGTACCTAGTGCTACTCTGAAGGAAATTTTCACATAGCAGGAAGTGTCAAAAAGAAGATGTAGATGGATCAATCGGATCCAAAAATTCAACATTGAAATCTAGATTACTAAGCTGGTGAGAGGATGAGGATTGGCCAAGCTTATGGCTCAGAGTAATCTAGAATAAAATCAGACAAATTTGCTTGAAGAAGAGCACATATCACACATATGTGACATAAAACATTCTGATTGGTACAAAGGTGTGATCTATTATTTACAAAAGATGAGATGTCTTGATGATTTGAGTGAAAATGAAAAGAGGACATTGAAGTTGCATGCTATCAAATATGTTATCATAGCAGGAAATCTCTAGTGGAGAAATGGAGAAGGTGTTATGTTGAAATGTGTGGACCAAGATCAAGCACAAGAAATCTTAAATGAAATGCATAGTGGAGTTTGTGGAGGGAATTATATGGCCAAAACAACTGCACACAAAGTGATGAGGGCTGGATTTTGGTGGCCTACTATTTTTAAGGAAGCACACCAGCTAGTGAATACATGTGATGCTTATCAACATTTCTCTTGTAATTTGAAATTCTCTAGTAACTTACCTCTAAAACAAGTTGTAGTGCAATCTCCACTCCAACAATGGGGTATTGATTTTATAGGAGAGGTAGCATGCAAATCTAGTGGAGGCCATTCATGGATATTGGTGGCCACTGATTACTTTACCAAGTTGGTGGAAGCAATTCCAATAAAGAAAGCAACTAGTAAGGTGGTAATTGATTTCTTAATGAGTAACATAGTGACTAGATTTGGATGTCTAGAGAGGATTGTGTCAAACAATGCAATGTGTTTCAGGTCTGAAGAATACATGGAGGTCTATGAGAAGCATGGCATCCAAGTATCTTAATCATCGCCTTACCACCCATAAGGAAATGGACAAGCAAAATCAAGAAATAAAAGATAGATGAAGATTATTAAGAGAATCCTATATCAAAATAAGAAGGCATGGGATTCTAAATTGAGATTAGCAGTCTGGGAAGATAGGGTGATTGTGAAGAAAGAAGTAGGTTGTGCCACATTTGACTTAGTTTATGGGATAAATGCAAGGTTGTCACAGAATAATTTGATGGAGATGTATAAGTCTATCTAGATGTATGATAATGAAATAGAAGATGGAATGTAGTTGAGGGTGGAATCTCTCATAGAGTTGGATGAGACCAAGAGGGAAGCTAAAATGAATAATGCGAAATTGCAGTTGCAAGTAAAAAATTTGTATGACAAAAGGACAACTGTAAGGATTTTCCAAGACGGAGATATGGTTTTGATGTGGAATGCCAGATTGGAGGACAAAGGAAAACATTGTAAATTTGATGCAATCTGGTTAGGTTCATTCTTGATAAGCAGTAAGTGGGGAGAGGATTCATACTTTCTTCAGGATTTGACAAGTGACATTCTAGAATTGTCAGTTCATGGAAAATTCTTGAAATTATACTTCAATTGAAGTATTGTTTTCCATGAGCAATAGCTTAGGTTTGTATATATGTTAGTTGTAGGTTTCCTTCTTGTCGGATTGTCTTGTCTGGACAATCCATTTTGGTTGTCTCTACAACTGGTCTGCTCTACCAGAGATTCTAAATTCTCACTTCATTCCAGTGGAATGAACATCCCCAACTCGAGCCACTGATGGAGCTTCAAATTTTGTTCTTTGAATTCCATTATTATCTTGCTTCTATACTAGTCTATCATATTATTCAGAAGAAACCTAGGGTTGGGGGTTTTATTTTTTCCTTCATACAAATCCTAATGTTTGTATCTATTACCTTAAGTAGGATATATTCATTCATTACCTTTTTGAAGGGGGTTTTAAAATGACTTATGTCCCATTGATTCATCTAGGTCGGGCCCATTTTAATAAATAGTGTTAAATATTTTTCCTAACTTTATTATCTCCTAAGTCTAGGTTGGCCTGTGCCACATTTTTAAGAACAACATTAAGCCATCATTTGCCATTGGCCTATGCGATGTCTCCTTGTCCCTTTAATAATTGTTTTATATTTCACAGGGAACATTTTTTGGTGATTGTCGATCATCAAATAGTTGATCCTTACCCTTCCTCATGATCCCATGGTGGCCTCACTGCTGAGTTTCAACCAATTACGATATCACAGGCGAGCGCCACATGTCTTAGCTACCAAAGCTGAAGAAGATTAACAAAGTGTTTTAAATTTTATGTCAGGTTTTAATACATTATATATTGGGTTACTAAAACAGCTACGAGATACACATGCTCAAGATCGATAGTGGTGTTATAATCATGATGAAAAGATTGCTCGATGGTTATGTTCAGTACTAGTGACTCTTGTGAATGAACACGATTGGTGATGGTGGCTATCAATGGTTGTCTGCCATCGCGTGATCCAAAGATGCAGGATGTTTAGTGATTATGATATCATGGGCGGGCACCACGTGTACTCCCTAAGTGCTGCATACTATGGTGGGCCCTCAATACTGAGATGGAGATTACAATAGCCCTTTTGAAGGTGGTCATTCTATGATCTAATGAAGGTAAAATATTGACAGTTAGAATTTAAATTCGGATCAAATTTGATAGGTGCCATTGGTGCAACATACAAGTGAGCTTTAATGGCAGATGAGACATTTACTGGCTCAATACGAGCGACATAAAGCATTTTTCCTTTTTCTTATTTCACCAAAAAGCATTCAAGCATTTCCAAAGTAGTTACAGAGCTAGCGACAAGTTTTCGAGCAATCACAGTGAGAGTTTGGTCTTCTGCAAAGAATAATCCTGTGAGTTGTTCTTTGTATTTTTTTAGTTACTATGGTTGTGGTTTTGTGAAAATTGTATTGTGTTGGGCAAAGGGTTTGTTGATTATTGTCATAGGGTTGCTAGTTTGATTGAATTATGGGGAATTGCAAGGTTTTATTGTAGCTTCATTATCTAAGTAGCCTTAGTCTGTTCAAGTTGTAAATTTTTAAAGAAGTCCTAGTTTATTTGAGATGGCACCACCAAAGCAACATTCTAGCCATGTGGATTATTTACAAATGAATTTGTATGATGATTTCCTTGACCAATTACCGCTCTCAATAAATGATAGGAGGAGGGGTTCAGTTATGATGAATTGAAGAAACCTAGGTGAAGGATTTGTGTGCAAAAAATATAACATTGCAGATGTTAGGATTCCTATGATAGGTTTAGAAATGTTTAGGATCTGGTATGGACAACGCAACATGTTTCCCGATGTGGACCTGCTCAGGGTTGTGGCAACACGATATGACCCTATCACTAGAGTGATTAGGGATAACGATGGAGGGGTTCTGTTGAGTATAAGCAAGGAGGAAATTCAATAAGTATTTGATTTGAGTGAACCCAGTTCAATACTAGTTCAAATTGATCTCGAGGAGATGATGCAAGAACATACAAGATCAAAGCCATTATTCAGGTTGAAGCTACTTCCTCCTCATCTAGCTAAGGCAGGAAGTTCTATAGTTTACATCAGTCCCAATGAACAGAAGCCTTTCAGGCTAAGCTTCTTTGCCAATCACTTTTTGGCCACTTTCTACTCACTCTCCCAGATTCTGGGTTTTAGCCCAAATACTATTATTCCAATTGCATACATGTTCATGGGGGCCCAAATACAACACCACAATTTCTCTATGGCATATGACTCTGCATCTTTTCTAGTAGAAAATATACATGATGGATTGCTGAAATTGCACGTTGGAGATAGTAGCAATCCTTTCTTCTGGTACTCATTGCTAATGCACATGTTTTTGTACAAGAATTTCGACTTCTTCTAAGAGAAAATGGAGTTAAGGCAGGACATAAATGGAGAAAGGTTACCTATGCAGGTCTGGAATGTAGACCTGTCATACAATAGAGGAAGTGTCAGTTATGTGTAATTTGATAATTGCTTTGCTTCCAGACTCAAGGCTTGGTTAATTGTTAATGTGCCCAGGATTCTTGAGGATCTTCATGATTTTCTTAGACCTAAGGGGAGGAAGCCTGATTTAAAGGTTTGTCACAACTGGGGTTACATCATTTTGTACCCAGTCAATACTATTCTTAGAGTGTATGGTTTCTAGGGAGCCCCACATATTCTCCCGTTTAATGTGCCATCCAGAATGGGGTTTGCTCAGGTCATGTGGCAAATAGGTTGTATTCATGAGGACAACTTGACAAGGAAAGGGAAAGGGACTCTCTTCCTTGATTATACTGTTGTGTCAGATTTTGTTTTCTCTAAGGGAGGATGGGTCCATTTCGGGAGATATTTTGATGACTTTCATTTGAGGAATGGTCCCCAGCAGAAACATGATCTAGAGGGTTTATTTGCCTTATTTAGGCAACGCATTAAGGGTGGAAAGTTTACCCATGAGTTTAATTTTCCTGAAGATTTAATCAAGAATGATTTTGATTCGAACAAACAAGAATTGGACAAAGAGAAGTGGATTGCATATGAAAAATTGCTGGTTGCAGTGCATAAAATGGATCCCAAGTATGATCCATTGATGGAATTCACTCCATTCCACAAGAAGATTGATTTATTGATGGATAATTTTAGAGAGATCATGCGCACTCTGATGACCAAGAAGGTCAATTTGGATTTGGATTGTGGTATACAGAGACTAGAGGTGAGGCCTGAAGAAACAAGGCCAACTTATCAACCCATAGTGAGCTGAACTCTTTCCAAGAGAAAGAGGAGTTATGGTAGAAATGAGGAAGAAGAGGATAAGAAGGGAAAGAAATAATGAAGACCTCAGCTCACCCAGGGCTGAAGATCAGAGCACCTGGAGGAATAAAAAAAATTGATTTGGATTGTCCACCACAAGATGATCTTGCATTTCCACCATCAGAGCCAATCCCTAAGAGGCAAAGAGTTGAGGAAACACAAGAAGCTCTCATGGATGAAATAATTGTTATTGATCAAGATATGTAGGTTGGTATTCCACCCCCTCCTAGATCAACTCAATTAGTACTATCTGATATGGATGTAAAAGGCCAATGTGTACAAGATTCCATAATGGAAGCATGCAAGGCATTCTTGGATGATGATGGATTTGTGAAGACTCCAATTTTCTACAAATTGGTATGGAGGATGAAGTTAGAAGAATACCAAGCCAAATGCAAGGAGAGAAGAGAATCAAGTCCTGATAGGTCTGATTAGGAGAATGATGATGAGGTGAAGGTTGAACTCATGAATGAATTCAAAATCATCACTCCTGGAGAGGGAAGGAAGTTGGTGACCCAGGACGGTGTTATGATTTTACCTGAGTGGGACATAGAAGATGCAGTGGCATTTAATGCTATTCTGAAGTCAAAACATCCTGTTGGTGTTTTTTCCCACATAAGATTTGCAATTCTCTAAGAGGTAGCCAACCTCCATTATAAATAACCACAAAGGCTAGTGGCCAACTGACAACATTCAATCAAAGACTGACATCTCCTACACTTCTGGCTCTATAGGACCAAGGTGGGTAAACCTAAACAATGCTCAAAATTTAATTCACTCATTCACTAACATTGCTTTACAAAGTAGATAATTCCCAATGAAACACACTAAGGGAGGCATTAACTGCAAACTTGGCTAAATTTTGAGTAACTCAACCCTCTCTCAGCTGTTGGAAAGCAGGACACACAATAACATAGTAAGATTAAGAATGATTTTGCTTTTAAATTTGTTCCTGAGATGCAAAAACTGAAAAATAGATCAATGTTAGTTCTGGGCCATGGAGTCAAACACATAAAATGAATTTCCTAGCAAACAGTCTTCAACCGGTGGATGTAAATTTCTAATGCTTTTCATCAACTATTAGTGTCTTGCACCAACAATCCCTCTCTTGTTATCAATCAGATTCTTCGTATTAAATCCCATCTATACACCTGAAATCATAATCATTTGCTCAAAGCATTTTAACCATTTCTTTGAAACAGAATAGTGAATAGACAAAACAACCTCATGAAATTTGAGATGATAAATTCAAAGAAACTTTGTATTATTCAATTTACATGACTAAAAGTGTACAAATATGGAGACAATCTGAAGACATTCATGAATATGCGAACACTTTCATGATGTTATTTGCATAAACTGGTTGAATTTACTCATGAATTCACAAAATTACAGCTTACAGACTCAAAAAATGACTTCGAAATTACAATTCTCTATCTACCCAACCCAATACGAAAACTCAGAATCGTGTATAATGAGAAGAGAAGAGAAGATATAGAAGAATGGAAGAAACAAAAGAAGCCCTAAAATTAATTCGAAATTGCCACTTGGAATATTCATTCACCTTTGATCAACAAATCTGCAAAGCCTCTCTCCTCTCTCTGTAACAAACTTATTCTACCTTCAAAATTGCCTTTGCTCATCAATGTCTTGCAGCTGAAAATCTGCCCATGTGGAGAATCTCCAAATTTTCGCAGCAGAAAAATATCCTCTTCCGAGTGAAAATTTTGTTTATGCCTTTTATTTCTATTTACAATGCTGGAGCAATATCTTTATATCTGGAGCTTCTTTTTTCTTTTTTGGTGCAATTTATTTTGCATATTCACTTGTCTCCCTAGCAATATAAAATATTCAACATAGTGAATATTTTACTCAATGTATAAATTTATCCCCATCTTTAAAATTTACTCACAAACCACACTTATATTTCCAATGTTTTATCTTTTAAAACAAAATCCCCACTAGGCATTTGCAATATTCATCTTCGGTAAAAACTTTCTACCTTTAAAATCCTCACTTAGGTAATAAAGTATTACCTGCATCCCTATTTTTGCTTTACTTCTCCCACTTATTAAAAATAATTTACCCTTAGTTTAGCATTTGGGGGGAATTTTAAATATTTCATAGGCCATATTGATTTCTAAATATATTGCCTTTTAAAACAAATAGAAGGCTTTATTTATGGGGCCCACCTCAATTTCCTCCCCATCCTATGCAAGCACCTCATTTAAAATATTTGGTTTTAAATGAATAAAGGAAACCTTCCAAATTCCAACCCTGAAATATTTAACCTTAAATTTTAAAATAGTCCTTTAAAATATCTCGGGCATAATTTTACCAGCACCAATTTTAAAATTCCCTCATTTTAAAACTTTTACTCATATAATGGGGCAAGTTAAAAAGTTTTCCTTTGGCCTCTATCTTTCACCCATTTCCACTTACATTTTATCGGGCCCACCAAACCTACCTTTCCCAATACCCCAAGTGAGCATTTTAAATATTCAACCTAATTCCTCCATGGGAAAGTGCCTTTGTTGGGACCACCACCCACGTGGCTCCCTCTTGCCAACCTCGCGAGTATTTTTGATGGCGTCACCTTTCCCCTGCGAGGTTCGGGAGCTGTGGTGGAGATTTCTCCACGTTGCCTTGTGCCTTTGGCCATTGATTACCTTTCAAGCCCTAAATTTCTTCTTTGTTTGCTCACTGCAAATCTCTTCATGGGGAAGCTCGATGGTGGCTTCCATTCTATCTATTCATAGTAAGATTATCTCACAAACCCTGCCCCCTGTGCATAACCTCCCATCTGCCAGGGAAACCAACCATTGTAACATGCGTGAGCCTCCAAACCTCACTGGCACAGGCTCTCCTTTACTCACCACTTATAAAAATCTCACACCTAGCCTATGCATCAAAAGCCACGCTGCCAGCCATGCCCTCTCTAGCATCTAGTTTGAGCCCTCTGTCCTCTAGTCGTGCCCACCTCATCACTTTTTCCTCTTCTCTAGCCACACCTACCTTGCTGCAATGTGCGCGCCTTGTGCTTTGATGGATCCTTGTTGTGTAGGCTTCATGCCTCTCTCTGGCTATTTGCATTTGCTTAGATTTCATCATGTATTGCAGCAATGGAGCCTTTCTGCAAAGTGTGCTGCCTCCATGTATGGGAGCTTTCCATTGCTTGGAGATTGTTGAGGAACTTTCAACGACTCCACTCTATGCAAACACCCTTAGTTGTCTAGTAGTGGCGCCAATTGCACTAAAGTTTCCTCACTAAGCTAAGTGAAAATTTCATAAAGCATTTTCATGCACTCTTCACATTGCACAAACATGTGCTACAACATTTCCAAGATAATATTTGAGATGAAAAACTAACTTTGAAATGCCCTATGTCCCTCAATTACAACATCAAAATAGAATTCCATCAAACAATTTTAATACACTTTCTGCTTTGGTTGTAAAAGGGAGATATGCATCTCAAAATATCAGGAAAATTTAGGCAGTATTATCTTATGCAAAAATAATTTGTTATTTCAATATCATGCAACTTGTTCAGACAACTCAAAAATATTTGAATAATGTTGTGGCTCCATCCTTTGGTAACTCAAGTGAAATACCACTACCTACTCAATGAATTTTCTCCAAGTCCTTTACTAGAGAATATTTATGAAGAGCTTGCATCTTCAAATATTTTGAAAAACCCTCTCATCTGTAAGACTCTATGTTTGGCTGGAAATCCTGATATTGCATTCATAAGCTATGAATCAATATTAGGATATGTGGCCTACTATTACACTCACATAATTGAGTGCTATCCTCAAGAGTTAATCTTGCTTGATGCATTGCAAACTGAAAATAATTTGAAACAACCATTGCTAAATTATCATACCCCAGCTAACTAGACTCAACATTTACAACCTCATAATAATGCCAAACATGTCGGGCCCCATGTGGCCTGGCTAAAAAAAAATTCATTTTCAAACAAGTTTTACACTCAAATGATCTATCACTTCCTTCTGAGTGCACGTGAAGTGAAAACATGAACTGGGTTGCCATTAAAATATGCTTTTTGGCACATTTGGAAAATGGGAAAAACTGACCCAGTGGGCTCTGGAATCATCTTGAAAAACCATTCAAATAACCTCGTGACACCATAAAAACTTGCAAGCATATAGTCATTTGACCCGAGAATACAGTGTAATAAATGGCTTAGAAAAAAATGTCACGAGTTGAAAAATATTAATCGGCAAAGTCACCCAGTCAGGCTTTTCTGAAACAACAGTTGTTCTAAACCAACACAAACTGATCCAATTGCCAATTTACAAAAATAGCAAATCAACTCCTAGCGAGCTTCCATTAGACATAGTAAATCATTTAGGTACCTTGAGCACGTGTGCAAATGGAATTTTCTTGAAACATCGTTGATCAAAAGATACTGACAGTTAAAGTTAGCCACTCAGAAAGGTTGTGAGGAATACAGATGTGAAACTGAACAAATTGTATTTGGTTTCGATCTGCTAAAAATAGAAAATCAGATCAGGAGGCTCTGAAAACTGACACCCGAGATCATTTAGGTGTGGAGAATATGGAATAGCATTCGTTCTGACATGACAGTGAACTGGTTGTGAAATCCAAGCTCAAACAGGATGCAACTTTGCAAAACAAATAGTCTGCAAATAGCAGAACAGTGTCAAAACCCTCCAAATCCACTTTTCAAAACCCTATCAAAACTTATCATGGGAAGCTAAAATTTGACATTCCTTCTCACATATGTCAATTGAGTATGTCTACAAATGGATTTTTCATGACAATCAACGGGCTTTAAATTACAAGCCTCCAAAGTTGATCCCTCAGACTGATTCATCAGGTGCATTTTTGAAAGTGCGAAAGCAAAATTTTGAAATAGGCATCTCAAATTCAAAAAATTTGAGAGTGCCATCAATGGCTCTGACTGGGGATGTATGCCCCCTATGGGCATAGCAAGATTGCAGATCTCTGGAGAGTAGACCAAAAGCTAAGTCTGTAATGTGCCCTTAAACTGCTCCCCTATTCAACTTTTATTTTTCCACTTCATTTGATGACCTCGGGTCACCAAATGAAAAAATGAGGATCAAAATTTACCTTTGTCGAACACAACTCTATAAAAATATTTGCTCACCCTCCATCTTTGCTTGCCTCTGTCATACAACAATAACATAGGTGACCTTTTTCTTACAAGCAAAAAAATGTGGTGACCACTGAAATTTGTCTGATTACAAACACTGCCACTGACATTCTTCACAACATTTCTAAGCATACCGCTAGCAATACAATCTCTGTCATTCTTCATTGTATACTCTGTCTTAAACTGCAAGCTTTCATCATCACATGACACATATGTGTTATATTCATTATATGTAATATGCTCAGATTGAAAATAACATTTCCTGTTATTCATTTCATTGTCATGTTCTATAAAAATACTTTCGAGCTGAACTAGAAACTGAAAATATTCTCAAACTCCTCCAAGTAGGTGGCAACATGAAGTTCAACCTTATTTGCAACACCTATTTCAAATGTAAAACAATCATAGAAGTACCCTCAAGGCATTCATCAAATGTTCATTTGCTTGCTCAAGACTACATTCCAACCATGTGTCAAATGCATCATTGGAACTCTCAACAAAGAGTGGATTATTTCTCCACCAATATGTTTCATCCTCATCTCCAATGAAGATGGAGGCTCATCAAAAAATGGATTTTCTATTATATTTATTTTTGACATAAGAGCCTTAGCCTCCTTAACCTGAAGGTCCAAATCCTTCAAGTCATCATTGCACTCAAACTCACTGCAATCACTAGAAAAGCAGATAGATACATCTTCAATATTATTTCCATTCTCAAATTTTTTAGTACACACATTTGACATTTCTACCATATCCACATAATCTAAAATATCATGGTTAGAAAGCTCTTCAAGCTCCATAGAAAAATTATCCAAAAATGGTGGCATCCTTTTACTCACATTTTCATCATAATGCATAATCTGATCACTTGAGAGTGAAATCATTTCCTCCACATCTTGCATACTAACATTATTCTCATTATCACTCTTATCTCCAAAAAAATTACCAAATTCATTAGAACCATAGGATTGCAGATAGACCCTCTATGTGATCTCATAACTAGAACAACTAGTATTTCTATTACATGGTGTGATATTCCATGCATCTGAAATAGTTTCCATCTCTTTATCAACTGTTTTATGTAGCATATTTAAAACTTCATGACTACAATCCATAGGTGCATACATCACATTATTTGGATTTTCACTAAACTATTTCCCATCAACATAAGGAGTAGTCATGGATTGGGACAAGTCTTCTTCACTCATATCATCATTTGAATCATATGGTTGCATTGCACATTGATCATCCTTCTTATGTAGAGCTGACACTTCCATCTCTGCATCATACAAGCAGTTATGAGAAACAAAATCATAAATAGGTTCATCACCTTCTTCACCATTCCCATCACTACTATGCTCATGATAAGAAAATTGAAAACATATATGTTCATCCTCAGATTCTTCATCATTGACAGAATCAATATACTCAATTAAAAACAAATCTTAATTACATTCCAAGTTTGCATCAAATGCAATTGGATCCTTTACTTGTGGACATGTGATTTTATGAACAATCATGTCCTTACATTCTTGAGGTGAATAAATTTCCTCCATATTATCATCATAAGGGAATTCATAATCAGCAGAAGAGAAATCAATTTGACCTTCATCAACATCCTCATCACAAGACGACTTATCACTGCATAAACCATGCTCAGATTCTTCAGAGTAGGTTCTTGAATTTTCATCTTCAATGTCTTGTTCACTAACTTGAAAAGGAATGTCATCAACAATTGTATTATCTTCACTAATCAAAACCTGACATGGAATAATGTCTTTCATCTCTTCTATTTCCTCATCATTCAAGGTATTACAAGAAAAAATTCATGCATATTTATTTGTTCATCATACCATGTACCTTCATCCTCATCACTTCTGCAAGGATCTGCACATGTGCTGATTGTGAGTTGATTACAATTAATGTCCTCATTCATACAACATGTATCTACATTTTCCGATACACTCTTTTCATTCTTGTGTATCATGTTCTGATTTTATTGAATAAGACAGCTACTATCTTCATTTTGAGACACCACATTTTGATGATGTTTAACATGAAGTTCATTAGGATCTATAGATTATGATGATGGATAAATTGGAGCAGTAACATCATTACCCTCTTGACAAGCACTTGTATTATCTGATCCATGAGTTATATTTGCCTGAGGTGTGTTAGGATGACCAACACTCAAAATCCTATGTCCTTTCATCATTGAGTATCTCAAATTGTTCTCAATGTCTATAGCCATTTGATATGCTTGAAGCAGGGTTGTAGGCTCTTTATCCCTCAATAGATAACTCATATTTTTTGTCAAATGCTCCTAAATATATGACCAAACATTCAGCATCATTTGGCCTTATGTTCTCCGGGATCTCTCTATTGATCATTGAAAATCTGAGATTAAAAGATGGGACTAACTCATCTTTTCCTTTCTCCATGTTCATGAACCTTTTCCTTATCAAAACATGGTTAATCCTTTCTCCAAACTGTTCCATGAACACTGCCTTAAGCTCTTCCCATGAATGAATGGAAGAGGGTTGTAAATAAGAGAACCACTCTCTTGCATCTCCTCTCAAGGACTGAACAAATAACCTCATGATCACATCTTCATGATCAATATCATAATCATCCATCAAATTTCTGAACTCTTGCAGATGTTTATTTGTTGATTCAAACTTATCACCCATGAGCCTTGGTAAATTATTTCTAACTTTAGCTGGAATGTCATTTGGGTAACCACTAAGGCTACTAAAATTGATAGCTATGTACCTTCCAGTGCTGAAACCTCTTTGACAATCTGGCTGGGACTGATCACAAACAATAGTTCCATCTGGAACCATACTAGGATGCATGTATTGGGGCATCTTGATATGCCATTTTCAAATTTTACATATCAACTCTATAGTTGATCATTCATTGCCCTATTTCTACCTTTCATAGCAATCTTAGAATACCATAATGCATGATTCAAATGCATTTACAAATAATATCTATTTAGTGTGCAAAGTTAGAACAAACATACTTCTCCAACAAGATACATAGGCTACAAATTACAGTTTAGAAGTATGCAAACAGAGTATTATTGTTCTTTCCCTCTATTAGTGATAATCAATCAATAGGGAACCAATTTTTTTCCTAAGATGTTCAAATATGGTTTCCATACAAAAATTTCTTGCAAACCAAGAATGAGGAATACTTGGAAACTTTTGTAGCTGCTGCAAATTATCTTCCTGACTGGTAATATTTGTAGATCTAGAACTTTCTTCAAATTTTAAAAGGTTCTATCAACAGATTCACCACCTCTTTTCACAGAGGACTGAACTTCAAGCAATATGAAGTTCCTTTACATATAAACTTCTTTCTGAGTTCCTTTCCACCAACAGAGCACCACAGATTACAAAACTATTCAAGATCACTGCAACAAATTATTTTCCAAAGTTAAAATCCTTCAAAACTTGAACAAATTCAGAATGACAAATCATTTGACTCTATAACCATCTGCAACTGGAGATTCAAAATCTTCCCCAGCAGAGTCGCCATTCTGTTGGTTTTTTTTTCTTTCCACATAGGATTTGCAGTTCTCTAAGAGGTAGCCAACCTCCATTATAAAGAACCACAAAGGCTAGTGGCCAACTGATAAGATTCAATCAAAGACTAACATCTCCTACACTTTTGGCTTTGCAGGACCAAGGTGGGTAAACCTAAACAATGCTCAAAATTTAATTCACTCATACATTGACATTTCTTTACAAAGCGAATAATTCCCAATGAAACACACTAAGGGAGGCATTAACAACTTCAAACTTGGCTAATTTTTTAGTAACTCAACCCTCTCTCAGCCATTGGAAAGAAGGACACACAATAACATAGTAAGATTAAGAATGATTTTGCATTTAAATTTTTTCCCGAGATGCACAAACTGAAAAATAGATCAATGTCAGTTTTGGGCCATGGAGTCAAACACATAAAATGAATTTCCTAGCAAATAGTCTTCAACTAGTGGATGTTAATTGGTGATGCTTTGCATCAATTGTTAGTGTCTTGCACCAAAAATCCCTCTCTTGTTATCAATTAGATTCTTCTTATTAAATCCCATCTGCACACCTGAAATCATAATCACTTGCTCAAAGCATTTAAACCATTTCTATGAAACAGAACAATGAACAGACAAAAAAACCTCATGAAATTTGAGATGATAAATTCAAAGACACTTTGTATTATTCAATTTACATGACTGAAAGTGTACAAATATGGAGACAATATGAAGACATTCATGAATGTGCAAACAATTTCATGGTTTTATTTGCATAAACTAGTTGAATTTACTCATGAATTCACAAAAATATAGCTTACGGACTCAAATAATGACTTAGAAATTAAATTTCTCTATCTACCCAGCCCAATACCAAAACTTAGAACCCTATACAATGAGAAGAGAAGAGAGGATATAGAAGAATGGAAGAAACAAAAGAAGCCCTAAAATTGATCCAGAATTGCCACTTGGAATCTTCATTCACCTTTGATCAACAAATCTACAAAGCCTCTCTCCTCTCTCTGTAACAAACTTATTATGCCTTCAAAACTGCCTTTGCTCATCATTGTCTTGCAACTGAAAATCTGCCCATGTGGAGAATCTCCAAATTCACCTAGCTGGAAAATATCCTCTTTCCCATGAAAATTTTGTTTCTGCCTTTTATTTTTGTTTACAATGCTGGAGCAATACCTTTATATCTGGACCTGCTTTTTTCTTTGTTGCTGCACTTATATTTTGCATATCCACTTGTCTCCCCAACAATACAAAATATTCAACATAGTGAATATTTTACTCAATGTATAAATTTATCCCCATCTTTAAAATTTACTCACAAACCACACTTATATTTCCAATGTTTTATCTTTTAAAACAGAATCCCCACAGGGCATTTGCAATATTCATCTTTGGTAAAAACTTACTACCTTTAAAATGCTCACTTAGGTAATAAAGTATTAACTGCATCCCTATTTTTTCTTTACTTCTCCCGCTTATTAAAAATAATTTACCCTTAGTTTAGCATTTGGGGGGCATTTTAAATATTTCATAGGCCATATTTATTTCTAAATATATTTCCTTTTCAAACAAATAGAAGGCTTTATTTATGGGGCCCACCTCAATTTCCTCCCCATCCTATGCAAGCACCTCATTTAAAATATTTTGTTTTAAATGAATAAAGAAAACCTTCCAAATTCCAATCCTGAAATATTTAACCTTAAATGTCAAAAAGTCCTTTAAAATATCTTGGGCATAAATTTACCAGCACCAATTTTAAAATTCCCTCATTTTAAAACTTTTACTCATATAATGGGGCAAGTTAAAAACTTTTCTCGTGGCCTCTATCTTTCCCCCATTTGCACTTACATTTTATCGGGCCCACCAAACCTGCCTTCCCCAATACCCCAAGCGAGCATTTTAAATATTGAAACTAATTCCTCCATGGGAAAGTGCCTTTGTTGGGACCACCACCCACATTGCTCCCTCTCGCCAACCTCGTGGGCATTTGTGATGGCATCACCTTTCCCTTGTGAGGTTCATGAGATGTAGTGGAGATTGCTCCATGTTGCCTCGTGCCTTTGGTCATTGATTACCTTTCAAGCCCTAAATTTCTTCTCTTCTTGCTCACTTCAAATCTCTTCATGGGGAAGCTTGATGGTGGTTGTCATTCTATCTATTCATAGTAAGATTCTCTCATAGAACATGCCCCCTATGCATAACCTCCCATCTACCAGGCGCGCCAACCATTTTTCCATGCGTGAGCCTCCAAACCTCACTGGAAATTTTCCTTGATGGCGCAGGCTCTCCTTTACTCACCACTTATAAAACTCCCACACCTAGCCTATGCATCCAAATCCACGCTGCCAGTCACACCCTCTCCAACATTTGGTTCAAGCCCTCTATCCTCTGGTCATGCCCACCTCATCACTTTGTCCTCTGCTCTAACCACACCTACCTTGCTACAATGTGTGCACCCTGTGCTTTGATGGATTCCTATGGTGTAGGCCGCATGCCTCTCTCTGGCTATTTGCATTTTCTTAGACTTCATCATTTATTGCACTGCAAAGTGTGTTGCCTCCATGTATGGGAGCTTTCCATTGCTTGGAGATTGTTGAGGACCTTTCAATGACTCCACTCTATGCAACACCCTTAGTTATGTTGTAGTGGCACCAATTGCACTGAAGTTTCCTCATTAAGCTAAGTGACAATTTCATAAATCATTTTCGTGCACTCTTCACATTGCACAAACACGTGCTACAACATTTCCAAAATAATATTTGAGATAAAAACTAACTTTGAAATGCCCTGTGTCCCTCAATTACAACATCAAAATAGAATTCCCTTGAACAATTTTAATACACTTTCTGCTTTGGCTGTAAAATGGAGATATATGCATCATAAATAATCAAGAAACTTTAGGCAATATTATCTCATGCAAAACTAATTTGTTCTTTCAATATCATGCAACTTGTTCAGACAACTCAACAAGATTTGAATAATGGCGTGGCTCCATCCTTTGGTAACTCAAGTGAAATACCACTACCTATTCAATGAATTTTCTCCAAGTCCTTTACTAGAGAAAATTTATGAAGAGCGTGCATCTTCAAATATTTTGAATAACCCTCTCATCTGTAAGACTCTATGTTTGGCTGGAAATCCTGATATTGCATTCATAAGCTATGAATCAATATTAGAATATGTGGCCTACTATTACACTCACATAATTGAGTGTTATCATTAAGAGTTAATCTTTCCTGATGCATTTCAAACTGAAAATCATTTGAAACAAACATTGCTAAATTATCATACCCCAGCTAACTAGACTCAACATTTACAACCTCATAATAATGCCAAACATGTCGGGCCCCATGTGGCCTGGCTAAAAAAAAATTGTTTTCAAACAATTTTTACACTCAAATGATCTATCACTGCCTTCTGAGTGCGCGTGAAGTGAAAACATGAACTGGGTTGCCATTAAAATATGCTTTCTAGCACATTTGGAAAATGGGCAAAACTAACCCAGTGGGCTCTAAAATCATCTTGGGAAACCAGTCAAATAACCTCGTGACACCATAAAAACTTGTAAGCATATACAACCCAAGAATATGGTGTAACAAATGGCTCGAAAAAACATGTCACGAGGTGAAAAATATTAATTGGCAAAGTCACCCAGTCAGGCTTTTCTGAAACAACAGCTATTCTGAACCAACAAAAACTAATCCAATTGCCAATTTGCGAAAATAGCAAATCAACTCCTGCCGAGCTGCCATTAGACATCGTAAATCATTTAGGTACCTTAAGCATGTGTACATAAGGAATTCTATTGAAACATCGTTGATCAAAAGATACTGACAGTCAAAGTTAGCCACTCAGAAATGTTGTCAAGAATGCAAATGTGATACTGAATAAATTGTATTTGGTTTTGATCTGATAAAAATAGCAAATCAGATCATGAGGCTTTGAAAACTGACACCCGAGATCATTTAGGTATGGAGAATGTGGAACAAAATTCGTTCTAACATGATAGTGAACTAGTTTCAAAATCCAAGCTCAAACATGATGCAACTTTGCAAAACAAACAGTCTGCAAATAGCAGAACAGTGTCAAAACCCTCTAGCTCCACTTTTCAAAACCCTATCAAAACTTATCATGGGAAGCTAAAATTTGACATGCCTTCTCACATATGTCAATTGAGTATGTCTTCAAATGGGTGTAACATGAAAATCAACAAGACTTAAATTACAAGCCTCCAAAGTGGGTCCCCCAGACTGATTCATCAAGTGCACTTCTGAAAGTGCCGAAGCAAAATTTTGAAATAAGCATCTCAAATTTGCAAAATTTGAGAGTGCCATCACATCCCATGCAGAACACCAAGGAGGAGGTCAAGTCAAGACTCCAAGATTCTTCCTTTAATGAAGAATATGAGACCCTAGCTATTTGGGCATTGGCACCCCAGGGCATAAATCTGAATGTTACTGATATTAGCCCAAACCTAAGGGGAGGGTTAATCATCAAGAGAGCTTCTGAGACCTCAACTTCAGAAGCTACAAACTTGACTGTAAATGTGGCCAAATTGGCCCAAAAGACAATTGAAAGAGAAGAAGCTTAGAAGAAAAGTTTGATGGAGAAGTATAACACCATTATTGGAGAGTATAGTAGAATGCAGTAAAGGAATGTTGAGCTGCAAACTAAGGTAGACAGGTTGAAGTGCAGACAAGTGGGGGAGTCTTTGTGTGCTCCTCATACCTTGACCTTACCTTCTACGTCAGGATCAATACCTCCAACTTCTCCAATTGTTTTAACTCTGGAACCCCCCATCTAGACTCCTACTCCCAGTCCTTCATTAGAGCCAGTTGAAGAGGAGGTTGAGTACTCTATAGATCCCACCAAAAATCATATGCTAAATAATATTACAGAGCTACATGAAACACTAAAAGCAAGTGAAGAGGGAGCAGTGGCCAAGCATAGTGAAGTTGTGGATAGTATTTTGAGGCATCTGAATGAGAGATTTGATGGTAGATTTCCATCAGTTTATTCTTTATATTCTTTATAATTGAATTCATTAAAAAACATTACTAGGGATCAGGAATTAGTTTTTCCTTTAGTTGAGAAATGGATCCCTAGGGAAAATGACCTAGATGTTATGTATAAGACTTCCAGATTTGATGCAGTTAGCATGCCTCAATCATTAAGGCCTACTCCAATTTTTTTAAAGTTGCTGCAAGGTTTCTAGGCCTTACCTGATGATTTGAGTAGGAGGATTAAGGAGTTGGTAAAGTATATTGATGACTGGAGTGACACATCTTTACCAGATATTGTAGATGCCCAAGGAAATTTTAGATCACTACAGTAGTGGAAGGATAGGGTAGATGAATTCATCAATGCACAAATCAAATTTATTTGC
Source organism: Sequoiadendron giganteum (assembly GCA_007115665.2). Lineage (NCBI taxonomy): Eukaryota > Viridiplantae > Streptophyta > Pinopsida > Cupressales > Cupressaceae > Sequoiadendron > Sequoiadendron giganteum. Next base: position 212,855,641 of record CM021103.1, read on the forward strand.
GATGACTCAGATTATGACATTCTACTGATTAGTATGGATAAAATCATTAGTATCAACAATTTTTGGAGCCTTTTAAGAAGGAAGTGAATCAGGTAGTAGTAAAGTATGCACCTTATAGTGCTAAGATGAATGAGGTGGTAAATTTTGACTGGCCAACAGATGAAGAATACCAAATATGGGTGGAAAAATATTTAACTGAAGACGAATAGGGTAGAGTCTACTACTGACAGTTAACAACTCATCGGTTATGGTTATAACTGTTTCTGGGTATGTCTCGATGGCAGTTTTCACACAGGTTTTGAGGTTTGGCCAATGAACCAGCTATTCTATAATGAGTGGGATTAAAAAGAAGATTCTCCAGGGACTCGGTGGTTGTAATCATTTTTGTGAAGTGTCATAGTGTGGTCCAATTGACCAATGACATGTGCATTTGTGGCCCGATGCTTGTTTGCTCCTTCATTCTCTATAAGAAGGATTTCAGGGCTAGAAATATGGGTTAGTGAGTTATATATCTTTAGGTCAAGTCTAAGTAAAGTTGCAAAGCGAATTGTAAAGAGCCTGATGTTATAGCGGAAATGCTACTCTCAGGTTTTGTGTTATTCTATTGTAGGTTTTAGTTTCATGAATCCTTCATGTTTTAGGACAATACTAGCATCTGAATGAAAATTATTCATTTCGAGCTCATGTCTCTCCATTGTATGAATATATCATTATATTGAATAGAGTGATCAAGGATTATTTTGTTCATCTCACTATTGTGGTGTGTATGATTCTCATTGTAGCTTTAATTCAAGGAATTAATTAAAATGTTTAAGTGATGTTATAGATGGATATGTTCATGTAAGGATTTGGTAAGTAGTATTGGGTGAGAATATAGATTGATAGTATTGTAAGGCAATATTATCTGAGATTTTATATGCTATGTGTCTGAATTTTTCATGGATCCTTAAATGCTTATGAATTTGACTCCTCCAATGGTATATGTCACTAGTCTAATTTGTAATTCTTTATGAGGTTCTGTATTCGTTTGTCTTTGCTTAGAGCTTGCTAAAAATTGAAAATTGATAACTATCTTAAGTTGTGTATATTGTTGTAGTATCTAATGCTCCAAGTAGTTGATATTATTGATGCATAGCCAATTTCTTTCAATCTTATCCTATTATGTTGAGCTATTAAGTGAGATGATCTGTTATCATTGATGTTTTTTATAAGTTTGGTGCAAATATTATAAACACATTAAGGGGATCACCCTCCTGGGTTTTGTAGAGCCCAAAGTGTAGGAGGTTTATTAAAACCCTCGTCAGTTGGTCCAAGTCCTTTGAGCTTCCCCTGATTGGGATTGGAAATTCCATTGGTAGATTAGTAGATAAAGTTGGTTAGAGTGAAAACAACCAACATAGTAGTTAGTAAGAATTTGGCATTGACTGTTCTTGTAGCCATTAGAAGTCCATTCTATGACTATTCCTGCAGCCAAAGTGGGTAGAGTAATTTCTTGTTTGCTGCTGAGATTTTTACTCTTGTTGTGCATGTTCAGTTTAAGTTTGACTAAGTGATGTTCAAAATTTACCTTGTCTCTTTTAATGCAATTTAATTTCAACATTAAGTCTCTCTTAGTTGTAGAATGAAGATGATTACTTTGAAGTCCCTAGTGCATATACTGTGCTGACCCATTTCAAGCTCACGTCCCTGGGTTGACAATTTAATTGTACCTTAATGATGGTTAAGATGAATATTCAGGTCGGATGTCCAGTCTCTGAATCACGGTTGTAAAGGATTAATTATTAAAATCATTATAGGAGGTTGAAATTTTTGGCGCCATTGCCAGGGATGGTGTCAAACTAGGGAGTCCTTTGGAGTCATTGTTAGTTTTTTTATTCTGTTGTAGTATTTATAGAGTTTTCTCTTAGTGTTAGAATTTATGATCCACTATGTTTTCCCACCCATTCTTTGTGTGATTTGGTTGATACTGAGTTGATATCGCATGCATAGAAGACGAAAATATGCTTTTTGGAGATTTCTTCCTAATAATCATATTTAGCCATTCCAGCCAGTAGAGCTTCCAAATCTACCTAGAAACGAAGAAGAAGAAGAGTCAAAACCCTTTGCTCTATATTCCTTGACTTGACCAGTTCTGAAGTCTCCCTTGAAGATCAAAATCTTATTGTAGAACACTTTATTCTGGAAATTCATCAAGAAATGGCTAATGCAAATGGAAATAGGCCTAACAGGAAGAACCAACCAGATTTTACTTTTCCCATTGTTGAACAAGATGAAATAGATAACCTCAAGAATATCCCTACCTCATTCCTTCTAAATTCTATGGAATTGTCATAGAGGATCCTGATACCTTCTTGTTTGAGTTTGACATACTCTGTAGAAGCTATGATTATACCACTGATGCCCATAGACATAAGTTGTTCCCTACTACTTTGAAAGAAGCTACATTGAGATGGTTAATGAGCCTTGGAAGAAATACGGTGAGAAATTGGGAAGAGATGAAGGCAAATTTTCTTGAAAAATACAAGGAATATTGTAGGGGTAGTGACATGAGAGGAGGAGACTTTTTCATAATGTAGTAAAAAGAAGATGAGAGCTTGAAATATTTCACTTCAAGGTTTTTGTTTTGTTTGCAGAAATATCCACATCATGCACTCAATGAAGACTCACAAAAGTTACTTTTCCTAAGAGGAATTAATGAAAGTTGCATTGATGCCTTGGACTTAATGGAAGGAGGAGATATCACTCAAGTCCCTTGGGATGATATCAAGAATATTTGTCAAAACTATTCTAGGGAAGCTTCAAAGAAAGGAAGGGCATATCAATCCTCTATGGGTAAATCATCTAGCAGTGGAGTCTCAAGGATGGAGATTACTAATTTTTTCACAGATTTAAAGCAAGATATAATTAACAATCTATCTACTTAGCTAGATACGCTTCAAGCTAAAAAGAAACATGAGGAGGCAGAGGCAATACTGACAGAATATTTCCCCCAGTTTAGACAAAAGAAGAGAGACTGCAAATGCAAGGTGATAGCCAACATTGACATTAAGCAGATCCCACCTGAGTTCAAGCCAATCCAGATCGAGGAAGACCAAGTTTACTTTGTTGCACAAAAGAGGTCGTGGGCTTCAAAACAAGGTACACCACTAGATCCATTATCTTTGTTGGACCATATTTTAACTCTTATTCATCTGGTAACTAGTGGAAGCCACCCTATCCATCCAATGGAGGATACCCACCCTAGTATTGGAATAACCCACCTAGTACTTGGTCCAATTATCAAAATAACCCACCTCAGTGGAGGCAACCTTAGGGGAATTGGTAGCAGTTTCAAGGACCTTGGCAACCACCTCCAAGAAACTGGCAGCAAACATCTCAATAGAGAGGTGGCCAACAATGGCCAAACCAACCCACTAGCTATATGCAACCATCTTCCCAAAATCAACAACTTGCTTTAATGCCCCCTCTTGTTAATCTAAATGAAAATTCACCTAAACCTACCCAGTTACCAGCCCAACCCACACCTAACCCAAATAATAAACCACAACAATAGCCTTTATATTCTACTAATCAAAACCAATTCCCTACATATTCTATGAATTTAAGTGACATATGCCTACATTTAGGAACAACCTTGCAAGCCCCTTCCACCCCCATTATAATTGAACTACCCATGGAAGAGCAAGAAGAATCTTTGACTGAACCCATTCAGCCTTGTGCAACTAAATCTCCTGAACTAGTTCAAGCAAAGCAATCAGTACAAGACCCATCATTTCCTCAGAGATTATTAGCTACCAAACAAAAAGTAAACAAGGAGGAAACTAGCTTTGATATCATAGATCAACTTAAGCACATATGTGTTGAGATACCACTGCTTCAGGCAATCAAAGATGTCCCTATCTATGGAAAGGTAATCAAGGAAGCATGCCTTAAGAAATAGGGAAGGAAAAAGAAAGACCCCACTATAGTCCATGTGGTAGGCTAGCTTGTTGATATCATGCTTGGAAAAGTCACAATTCCCAAGTACAATGATCCAGGTAGCCCTGTGGTTGAAGTTGTTATAAATGGAATAAAAATAAAGAATGCTCTGATTGAATTTGGTGTAGCAATCATTGTGATGACCAAAGACATCCTGCAGCAACTAAATATTACAAGCATGAGATCCACTCCTACAGTCCTACAACTTGCTGATAGTTCCACTGTTAAGCCAGATAGCATAGTAGAAGACCTTGTGGTGATTCTAGATTCTTGGGAGTATCCTGCCAACTTCATGGTTCTTTATCCCAAGGCTACACCTGGCAGGTATCCCATTATTCTTATCCAACCATGGATAGCAACTACGAACACTTATATTAGATTTTAGTTAGGTGACATGACCATTTCTGATGGTAGGAATACTAAAAATCTTGTTCTTTTCCCCCTGCTCAGCCATCCCATGATGAAGATAATTTTGTGTGGCCACAAGTTGGTGAAGAGGCAAAAGATGTTAACTTTGTGGTGCAGCTCATAATGCTCAGAAGAATCCCTTTCATGTAGCTTCAATATGAAGATGAAGTATTATCTAGTATCCTTCAAATCCAATGTCAGATAGAGGAAACATCATCTGGTTCCATAGACATCGACCAAACACTCATGTCAGTTCTGCCTGATCTTCCTGCAATTGCTGTCTCTACTAGAAAACTTCTTGTAGCCATTCTTGCTATAGCCACTAACTCTGTAGACAAGCTTCCTACAACCACTCTTTCAACAAGCAAAATTCTTGCAGCAATAGGTATGTTTCACACAATGCTTCTACTTGAACTTAAGATACCTTTTATTAATGAAGCAATAATGATAGAATTAGTTCCACAAGTATAGGTGTTTAAGGGAAAATACTTGAATATCAATAGTAAATTGAGTAAGGGACAATAGTTGACATTGGAAAATTTACTAAAAGCCCATCAAAAATAATTTTCTTGGGATTACCATGATATGAAAGGACTAGATCCAAAGCTCTGCACTCATAGAATATATATCAAAGATGACTGTACACCTGCAAGGTAGCCACAAAGGAGAATTAACCCTCCATTAAGAGAAATTGATAGAAAAAAGCTACAAAAGTTACTGGATGCAGGATTTATCTACACTATTTCAGATAGCCAATGGGTGTCTCCATTGGTAATTCTACCAAAGAAAGGAGGAAAATGGAGAGTTTGTGTTCACTATATGGAGCTCAATTCTACCACTATGAAGGATCACTTTCCCCTACCTTTTGTAGACCAAGTCCTAGACTCTCTTGTAGGAAAATAGTACTTCTCCTTTCTGGATGGATTCAGTGGATACAATCATATTCAAATTGCACCAAAAGATCAAGAGAAGACTGCATTTACATGTCCTTGGGGAACATATGCATATTTTGTGCTTCCATTTGGGCTATGTAATGCCCCTGCCACTTTCTAGAGAGCGTTCATCAATATATTCTCAAACATCTCCCTTGATTACATGGAGATCTATATGGATGATTTTACTTCCTATGGTACCACCTTTGATGAAGCATTGCAAAACCTGAAGAAAGTACTCTAGATATGTGAGGATCAGAATTTGTCCTTAAATAGTGAAAAGTGCTTCATTATGATGCAAGAAGGTGTTGTCCTTGGTCACTACATTTCACACCATGGTATTCAAGTTGATCCAACAAAAATTGAGGTAATAAATAATCTGCCTATACCTGCAAAACAAAAGGATGTTAGGATTTTTTTAGGACATGCAGGCTATTACAGATGTTTTATCAAGGATTTTAGTAAAATAGCTGCCCTAATATATACCCTTCTGACCAAAGATGTTGAGTTTCAATGGACAGAAGGTTGTGACAAAGCATTTTTTTATTTAAAGATAGCCCTAACTCATGCTCCTGTACTTAAAGGACCAAATTGGGAAATCCCTTTCCATATACATACTGATGCCTCAGACTATGCCATAGGAGTATTCTTAGGACAAAAAGTAGAAGCTGTTGAAAAATCCATCTATTTTGTCATTATAAACTTACAGAGAGAAAAATTCAATTACACAGTAACAGAGAAAGAAATGCTGGCAGTAATATATGCCTTGAATAAATTCAAGCACTATATCATAGGTTACCAATTTTTTGTACACACTAATCATGCAACCATTAAATATCTCATGAATAAACCTCTAATCTCAGGAAGATTAGCTAGATGATTTCTACTAATGTAAGAGTTTGACATAACTATTGTGGACAAACCGAGGAAAGCTAACATTGTTGCAGACTTTCTTTCAAGGCTGACCACATCAGAGGACAATCAAGCCATAGATGATTACTTCCCTAATGAGCATCTAATCTCCATTAATGTGCAAACACCCTGGTATGCTAACATAGCCAATTACCATGTGATAGGGAAGGTTCCTCCTCACTTCTCTCCAAAAGAGAGAAGAGTGATGATTGAAAAATATTTCCCTTTTTCATGGATAGTTGGATGTGTATTTTATACTGGACCAAATCATGTTATGAGAAGATGTGTGAGGGAAGATGAGACCTTTGATATTCTACATGCATGCCATGATGAACCATGTGGAGGAAACTTTGTATCCAAGAGGACAACAATGAAAATTTTAAACACAAGATACTACTGGCCTACACTCCACAGAGATGCAAGCATATATAGAAGGAAATGTGATGGATGCCAAAGGATGGGCCTGCCAATGAAGTCAGATGAGATGCCACTCTGTCGCCAAGTAGTAGTTACTCCCTTTGATAAGTGGGGATAGGATTTTGTGGGACCCATTGATCCTCCATCTAATGGTAAGTCTTATATTTTGGTATACATTGATTATGTGACTAAATGGGTAGATGTTAAAGCCATGAAAAATGCAAGAGACAAAAAAGTTCCAAAGTTCCTTTATGAAGAATTTTCACACGATATGGCATACCAAGAGAAATTATAACTCACCAAGGAGCTCAGTTTACCTCAACACTTGTTAAATCATTAGTTAATGAATATAATATAAGGCACAAATAGTCTACTCCATATCACCCTTAATAAAATGGACAAGTTGAGGTGACAAACAGAGAGATTGAAGCCATCCTAACAAAAATAGTGCACATTCACAAAAAGGATTGGGTAAATAGATTATTAGAAGCAGTTTGGGCTTACAAAACCACATGGAAGACAACCATAGGCTTCACACCATTTGAGCTATTGTATGGGAAGATAACCATGATGCCCATTGAGTTCAAGCACAAAACTCTTTGAATAGTAGTTGAATTAGGGATGGTAATTTCTAAGGCACAGAAAGAAAGGATCGTGAAGTTGAATGCATTACATGAGATGAGGAAATGAACCTTGCACCATATTGAAGTTGTGCAGAATCAAAGAGTCAAATGGCATGATAAATTCATCAAAGAAAATAAATTTTAGCCAAGCAATTGGGCATTGCTTTATGACTCACGGTATCAAGATAATGCAGGTTAATTATAGATAAGGTGGTGAGGGCCATATGAATTTGTTGAGGTATTTCCCAATGGAGCTATGTAGCTCACCACCATTAACCCTGTCAAATTCAGATGATTAGTCAATGGGAATTATCTCAGATTATATCAGAAGCCAGCTTCCAAAGAATAATTTTTGCAGTAGTTCATTCAACATGTAGCACACGAGAGCACAGTTCCTATAGCTGAGAAATTCTTGCAGTCAAAGGCAGTGGACCTAGTGTCCCTCCTTCTGCCTAATTTAGGTATGTACTTGTCATAATAAAGACTTCTACTTTTGTAGAATTCCATTTCTTGACCCATCCACCCATCCATCCATCTGTACCACCTTTCTCTCTCTTCTACATCACTTAATTCCACCTTGCTCCATTTCATCTCATCATTAATTTCTCAATTATTACTTACAAAGGAAAGCGATACTTTTTCTAAGATCATTGCAATGAATCCTCTACCCCATCATGTTGTACACACTCAGGTATGTGCACATTAATTACATATTTTATTATCTTTTGGACTATTTCATTTAGTTACTGTATGATAGTGTAGATGTTGACATACTCCCCCTATCATGTCGCTGCTTTCATTTAACATGTGTGGACACATGTCCAAATTTAGGCTTGGGGGAGGGGTTTGAAAGATGCGAATTTATTACCATATGTTAGTCCATGAACTTGATGAGCTAATTTGAAATTTCATATGTGATCTGATGTGACACTAAACTACCGCCACAATTTCCTTTCATCATAAATTCCTTTATTACCATTTCTTGCCTGGTCATAATATTCAAATGCAAATGGTAATTGCTAAAAAAAAAAGAGTAAAGGAAAAATTCAATCGACAATTCAGCTAGCTTGCAAGAAAGAATTTTCTTACAGATGAGGTTACAGAAGGAAATTTTGTAGAGAAACGGGTTGGTTTCAGACAATGAAGGTAGACTCATCTGAAATGAGCCCTCAATTCATGAAACTTTATTGCACGATGCACAGTGTCTCACAACATTTCAAAATTGTGGCTGGATGGATTAATTTTTTAAGTTGGATAGGTTCGATGAGAGGATTGTATTAGAGTTTTCCCGAACAATCTGAGATGGAAAATCCATAGTGAAAGGGCTCAAGGTCATCACAACAGAGTAACGAATTGAAAAAGTATTTGGGTTTCTAGTTGATGGTGAACCCTACCCTATTTCGAGAGACGACAGGTCAGCCAGGGCTATATTCACTTTGCATGGTGATCCTCCAATTACTATTGACAAACACGGTGCTAAGAGAATCTCTCTGCATGAGCCTTGGAAGCAGGCACCCATCTATATCATCAGATATATCAATTGTGAGGGTCGACAATCAAACCTGCATTCAGTGCATTTCAAGTTGCTGAGTCATATGAGACATGGAAGGAGGATGAACGTACCAAATATCTTGCACAACCTTCTCTCCATGATGGCAACAAAAACCCTTAAATGTAGGGAATACTTTGTTTCCCATCATTGCCTAATTAAATTTTTAGTTGTAAAATCTCTGCATGATGCTACACCTAGAATGTCCTCAAAGAATTTTGTAAACATTGATCAGTTTAGACCTAAGTAGATGCAACCTAGGGTTTCATCTTGAACACGTAGGTCTGGTAGAAAATTAAGCACAGTCGAAGCCACCCCTAGTTATTCGACCTCTGGTGCTGATATGACTCGTCCTATAGAAAAATAAACTATAGACATTAGTTCCTCTGAAATTGAGCACTCTAGAAGAAAAATTTCTTCCTCAAATTTTGATGATAATGTTCCACTCAAGACCTTATTAAGAACTTGGGCACAAAAAAGAAGGGCACGGGAAGAAAAAATAAAATGAAAAGTCAAAACCCAACCTATAAATAGGGAGATACCTAATGCTAGAAAGAGAAAGGATGGCACTATTCATCTTGAAACCAAAGAAAATCATGGGAGTGCTTCCAAGAAATCAACACCTATTGTTGATATGCCTTCAAGGAAAAGTCCTAGGCATAAGAAGACAACATATGAGAGTGCAGAGGCCCCAATGGGGCAGGATATTGTTAAAGGAAATGATTTATTTGAAGAATTAGCAAAAATGACCCTGGAAGATCTTGCTGCCGTTGTAGAAGAAGTGGAGACTCGAGGGCATGAAGAAAATATGGAGCTCCTCCAACAAGATCAAGTTTCCCTACAATAAGAACAAGAGTTCCTGCAACATCTGCAAGAACAGGAAGAAGAATCCATGCAATAGGAAGTGGAAGAAGAAAGTGTACCCTTGCGGTCAGAACCTTTTGGACTACTCGAATCAATGAAATTGCTACTATATGGAGCATCAACAAAGGTATTGGTAGGAATTCATAATCCCCCTGGTTTTACAGTTCATGCAACATTTTTAAATCTATGGAAAGAGATACAAAGATGGGAGGAAGAATGGAAAAAGGAGAAGAAAAGACTGAAAAAGGAAATTGAAGAGAAGGATGAGATCATTGAGGATAAGAATCAGGAGATTGTCTCTCTGAAAGAGAGGATGGATAATAATTGCAACCTTGGTGCAAAAAATTGTAGCATACAGAACACCACCATGATTTTATGCCCTATGCCTAAAAGAAAAGTATCTCTCCTTTAAACTGTCAAGATACATTTCAGGTTTGAATCCTTCAATTGAAACCCCTATGGAATTTTTCAATGCTTATAGAATTGCCTCCCTAGAAATGAATTTTTTTCTATGTGAGTTTTATTTGCACAATTTTGTTGTTAGTAAAGACCAAGATTGGAACCCACTGCTTTATGTGGGGGATGTTCAATTGAGAGAATTCATGTCCTGGGTTCATAATGAAATTAGTTGGGGTGAGAAATATAATGCTTAAAAGGGGAGGGAATCCAGTACTCCTTTGGCTATTAGAGTTGAATCCAGGGACCCCAAAGGCATTTATACAGACTGGAATAGAATAATCTTCAGACCAAGCTATGGAAACAAGATTATGCCTTGGATTGAAGTAGCATATTGTGAGTATGAGGTCAAAACAAGAGAAAAAGCGGATACTATGAGGAGATACTTATCTCAGAGATGGAACACATTAACTGATGTGCTAAAGAAAGCTAAGCCACATCCCATCCACAACTATTTTGTTGCACAGAAGAAAATTGAAAGTTATAGTTATATTGGGAGAACACAGGGGTGAGAATGGCTTCCCATGAATTTTCAGCCACCTATCCTCATGTGGCCTGTACCAAATTTCAGATTCTTTCGATATGACATTGTAGAGGAAAATGAGAGATGGAAGAGACTCAGTCGGTTGGGAGGATTCTACTGGAACCGTGATTCACCCACAATAGACATAGACATTGGGCAGCTATCAGTTGCATATTTTAGAGCCATGACTAAGCATAAGCATAACTCTTCCCCTACTAGAGGACCAACAAAATGTTAGGTTGGGGGGAGTGATGAGTCCAGTTTTTTGGGTTAATTATGGGTTAAATCCATGGTCTATTTTCTGAGATTATCATGAACTTTGACATTGCATGTTGATACCATTTATAGTTTCTTTTAGATCTTCTGACATTTGGGTTTAATTCCCCCAATGCCAATTTTAATGATATTTGACTTAATATGTGAACTATGTATATTATCTTGCATGTGATTGATGGATGTTATTTTAGATAATTTTTTCTATGTATTTATTATGTGTACTAACATTTCCATGTAGACATGATTGGAAATTCCAAGTTAAGGAATGCAACCGCTAGGTGCTCATGCAAAGGATGCACGCAATGGTCAATTGGAGGACACCAATAGAAGATTCATTTTCAGCCACATGTAACCACTTTGTGCTAAGCTTTAATGTCATTGAGAATCAAGGGTGTTAATACACTGGTTGAGTCTTGTTTGGGCTTGCATGTCCAACAGATTCCCCTGCATGTGTAACTGCCGCTTCCACTTTCTTTCGCTTTCCCTAAATGGCATCCTCTCAGTTAGTGGGAGTTGATGGACCTATTTTAGTTGATAAATATGGCTCGAATCCTCCTTCCTCGAGCTAGTAGAGTAGAGAATAAAGAAAGCTAGTGAGTTAGTGAGTTGATCACCAAGTTATTGTACAAGCTCTTTTTGTAATTGCATTTTTCCAATGAATGAAATGGGATTCTGAATCAAGTATCTAAGTTCAATCTAAGTTTGCATTAATTTTAGAGGATACTCATCCAAGGGGTCCCACTTGGTGAGTAATCCGTTAGCCTAGATAGATTAGTATTAGCTTTTTTTTAGTACTTAGTAAGAATCTGGCATTGACTATTCCTATAGCCACTAGAAGTCTATTCTCTAACTCTTACTGCAGCCAAAGCAGGTAGAGTAGTTTGTTGTTTTCTCCTCAGATTTTCATTCATGTTGTGCATTTTTAGTTTAATTTTGATTGAGCGATGTTCTGCATTTACCTTGTTTCCTTTCATGCAATTTACTTTCAGTATTAAGTCTCTCTTAGTTGTAGAATGAAGATGACTACTTTGAAGTCCCTAGTGCATATAATGTGTTGAACCATTTCAAGTTCACATCCCTAGGTTGACAATTTAAGTGTACCTTCATGATGGTTAAGATGTCTATTCAGGTCAAATGTTCAATCTTTGAATCATGGTTGTAAAGGCTCACTTATTAAAATCATTGTAGGAGGCTGACACATCCTTCCTTTTTCAAAGCCCATAGATATGCTAAAAACTTTAGTGGTATCTGTTGTGGTTTTATCCTCCTCTTCCTTTGTGTCTTTTTCCTTGTCTATAGGGAGTTCACACCCCTCAATGGAGAAGAAGGTAGAGGTTTTTCCTTCTAGAAATGGAGGACGTAAGAGGTGCCCACCTTCTCCAAAGGGTGGTCATGTGCTAACTTGTTTCGTCCTAGTAGCGAAACCAATCCCAGCTTCCCCTGAGTTTTTCACAACTCTCGAATCATTTAGTGAGCCCAATGGTGAATCTTAGGTGTAGTCTTCCCTGTCTATTGAAGTAAAACATGGCACTTGGGTAAAGTTATTTTTTAACTCTCTATATGAAGTTTCAACCGTATTAGTGATCTTCACAAAATCGTTGACCATAGATTCACAAGGGCTTAGTGGACGAGACCTTGTGGGGCTCTTTTCCTTAGCCCTTGTTGTTGGAGGGTTAGAAGCTCCTCCCCTTAACATTCCACAACTACAAGCTTATCCTTCTTCCCCCTATGATGATATAAAGTGGGATGTGAATGACCTTTTGATTGATCAGTGTTAGGGGGAGGTCCCCTTTCTTTATCTTTCGATTATAAGTGTGTGTGTGTGTTGTGATGTATTCCCCCTTAATCATTGTATCTGCTCCTGGATGACCTTTGTTACCCTTGTTTGTGCTTGGATAAAGGAGTGATTTTTGTGCTGTAAACCTTCTTCTATTTGTATCATCATTCCTCCATGTTTGTGACTTGACTTTCGAAAAATTGGGGATGATGCAAAGTGTTGGGGGAATTTAGGCTTCCCTTCCATGTTGACCCAATTTATATATTTTTACTTCTTTTTATGTGCATTCTTCCTGATTTGGTTGGGGATTGATGATCTTTCACCTTGCACCATGATTACCTATTATTTATAAAAAACATGACAAGATCTGACCCTATTAAACTAGATCTCCCTATGCCCTTTATTTATGTTTGTCTCTCTTTCTCACTCTTTTTCCTTCTCTTTCTCTCTTCTTTACTTGATTTTTCCCTTTCATGCATGTCAATGCCATCTCTATAATGCTTCAATTTTTCAAAAAGTACATTCATTGCTAATGAATCTTTTTCTGAAAGTCCTCATGAGCATTCCTCTTTCAAAATAGTATTCACAACATGGACCTATTATGGAACATGTTTCCTTCATCATGGGTTCATAGAGAAATAACTTGAGAACCTTCCTCTGAGGTGGAAACTGCTTTGACCTTCCCCTCGTGAGGGAGCATTTTTCTTCCTTTTGAATTCCTTGATGAAGTGAACATATTTCAAAAGGATCCATTGATGACGAATTAATTTGAGAAAGAATTTCCTTCCTATAATTTCAAACATCATGTCCCTTGAGTGGACCACCTCTTTATGCTAGGCTCCCAAGGGACCCTTTGAAATTTTTCTAACTTGTCAACAGTCATTGTCATTCCTCACTTACTTTCCTATGTGGCTTCTTTTTGACATGTTCTATCTGTGGGTAAACATGTTACTTTGTAGGTGCAAATGTGAAGTTGATTCTTGACTCTATAGAGTCCCCTTCCTTTGGTTTCCTCCATGTGAGAGATCTTAAGGGATACCTCCCTATAGGTTTGTGGGTCTTTAGGGCACTTCCTTTGAGCTTCCTCCATGCAAGAGATCTTTTGCATCACTTCCTTGTAGGTCGATGGCTCTGTAAGGTGCTTTTCTCAGTTTACTCCATGTGAGAAATCTTGGAGAATACCTTCCTTGCAGGTTTGTGGATCTGTAAGGTGCTTTTCTCAGTTTCCTTCATGTGAGAGATCTTGGAGGATACCTTCCTTGTAGGTCTATAGATCTATAAGGAATTTTTATTGGTTTCCTTCATGTGAGAGATCTTAGAGGATACTTTCCTTGTAGGTCTATGGATCTGTAAGATGATTTTTTTAGTTTCCCTCATGTGAGAGATCCTGGAGGATACCTTCCTTGCATTTTTCATGTCTATAAGGCACTTTTCTTAATTTCATTCATGTGAGAGATCTTGGAGGACACATTCCTTGTAGGTCTATGGGCCTATGAGGCACTTAATTCTCAAAGCTTCCTTCATGTGAGAGATCTTGGGGGTCACCTCCTTGTAGGTCTATGGGCTTGTAAGATGATTTCATTCTATAGATTCATGGTTCTATGGGACTGTGAAGAATTTTGTTCCAGCCTTTGCTTGAGTTTTCAAGACCATAGTCTACTTCCTCGATGATTTAGGTATATGTTTCTAACCCTACTACCTTTCCGATCTACTTTACCAAATCACTCATCAGTATTCGTGCTTGGTAAAGTGGGAGAAAAATGTATAGGAGTGAATTTTCACCCCTTATGCAAATTCCCCTTTTATACTTCTTCACCTTAGAAAACCAAATCTGAAGGAAAAATTCCACATTAGCAAGCTGCCTTCATTCCACTTGGTGTTCATCTTTTTCATCGGTAGAAGAATAATTGTTGAGGATGCACATGTGGCATGCAGACTTCTATGCAGCACACTTACATCCTTGACAGATTCCTACATCTAAAGTTGGCAAAGGCATTACACTTCCTATTGGGAATGGTTTGTAACATCCCTCTTCGACCAACTGACTCAAAAATTCCTTATTCTCCTCACCTCACCTTTAAAAATATTAATTCTTCATGCAACTCAACTCTTGGGAATCCTTCTGGTATAACTTCTCACATTCTCTTCACTTCAAGCACTTCATTTCCCTCCCAAGAAGTACTTCAACACTCCATAGCAGCATCAACAACATTCCATCAACTTCGTAGAGAAAGTTTGGAACACACCATTATAGTAGGGGCTTGATTCCTCTCTTTTCTCCTCCATTAGCTAGTGATCTCTTGGTGGAGGTGGTAAGAATTTTCACTCCTCTCCTCCATGATTTGGTTGAGTATCACATTACTATTTTGTAGTGTTATTGTTTTCTTTACTTCCTTTCCTCTTTTATCATATGTTTCTCTATCATTGCTATCTTGGATATCCATGGAGGTGGAAACACCAAAATGGGGGTTTGATGAGGAAAAACCCTATACAACCCCCAAAAAGTTTCCCTATTTCTTGTGTGCAGGTGGAAGAATGCTTGGAGCTAGCTGGAAAATGGGCTCTTTTGTGAGATCATCTTTGTCACCCTAGCTTTAATATATTTACTATATCATATCTATTTGTACCTTTCTTATTTTGTCATTCTATTTTGTCATTCATTTAGAAGTTAGTAGCTAGGCCGTTAACTTGCTTTTTGGTATTTATTACTATCTTTTTGGTCCTCTGGTCATACAAATTCTAGTGCACTTGAGATATGCTAGTGCGCCACACTGTCATCTCGAAACCACACTTCCATCCTTGGGAAAAGAGCTACTTGAGGTACAATATTGAACCTGAAATTTAGTTCACCTAACCCCATTTTGAATATTGGGTCTGAAGAGTGGCTGCAGGACCCTACAATCCTCGTCATTCTCATCCCTCATTCAAAACATCCCCTTAGACTGAGGTAAGTTAGGGAAATATTTCAATCCTGGCTCGCTGTGACCTGGGGCCTTGAACATGGTTGGTTCCCCTCTCTTACACTTTAATTCATCAACATTAAAGTATGATTTCCTACTCCTTTTTCATGCTGAAACTAGGGAAGCGACTAATCCACCCTCATTAGATTCCTCATGTGGCTCCAGAGTGAGCAAGTATTGGCCATACTTTGGGTCAAAATCTCTTTCATCACTTGAAGGGTTGTTTGAAACTTCTATGGGAGATTTGCGTCATCCCATGTAATCCTTGTGATACTTATTCTTCTTCTTTTCTTCCTTCATAGGATTGATTGATTCCTTCTTTATAACTTTGATCAATTATTTTGAAATAACTCAGCTCCTCAGGTGATAGGTGCTCCTGACACCACCCTTCTTAGTTTTACCATGGCACTCCTCCCACCCTTTGGTGTTGTAGGAGCTCTAGGTATGCCAAGTTCGGTTTCAAGAACATCTTCCTAAGATTCATGCAGACTAAGTCTCTTAGACCTTCTAACTAGCTTAACAGACTCACTTGGCTCACCCATCTCATATATTATAGGCAGAATTTTACCAGTTTGTTCTTAAAATGATTTTTTATAGAATAAAAAACTCAAAACCTCATAATTCTTATCAACCTAAAAGGAGATTACAAACTATAAAATCTGGACCGCCCAGGATTTTAGAGCTGAAAAACTTACTTATATGTAATTGAAAACAAATAAGTATAAGTACTTACTCACTTGGGAAAAGGCTACCTCAATATCTCTGTAACTTCCTACACCATCTTCTTTATGAAATTTTCACCTCAGGTTAGTCCTCAAGGGCACCCCACCATCCAAGGCATCTACCACCACCTAATTCTTCACCACCATCCAAGCTTCACTACCGACCATAAGGCCCCTCTCTATAGCCTCCCACCCCTCGGTGAGAAAAGCTTGGGCGATTAGAAGCCAAGGTTGCGGCGAAGCAACTCTATATCCTCCCACATGCCCTTTGGGACTGACATGAGGTGATGAATAGGTCTAAAACTAATTCCTCAATTTTTTGATTGCAAACAATGAAGAAAAACATATATATCGATCCTCATTATACTAACCAACCTGAGCATACTTACCATTAATTCTTGAGGAATACTTGTGTGAACAAGCTGACAATCAATCGCTTGATTTTGAATCTAAGTTGTCAACCATCTGACAAGATGGATCAAAAAATAATTACAATTAAATTAATTTATTATAAAAATTTGACTGCATGCACCTTTCACCTTTGTCTAATCAGAAAATCTCATGTGGATAGACATCCACTCTGCCAGCACACTTAATTACCAACTTTAGTAATTAAGAAAACCTTTCATGTCATGGTTTACTGCTTGATCATGGGAAATAACCTAGTTGTGACTTTGAGCAATCAGGACAACAAAGAACAACCAAGATTCAATCTCAAACAATCAGCCTGTACCTTTCCTTGGTGTAGAATCACCTTCCCGCGTGTACAAAACCTTGAAAAAAATGACATTCGAGATCAAAAAATACCTATCATATCCCAAAAATGTGGAGGAGAAATCAATTCAAATATGGAATAATTTTAATCCTAATGTATACTCAACTAATTTTATTAGCATTCCATCTTTGCCTCTATTAATGTCCCTTTAGCCCATCAAATGATTTCAAGTAGTTATCGCCCGCCTCCCTGCTGAGAAACAGAGTTTACGAGCAAGGCTCACATAAGATGAAAGAGAACTATCAAGATTGGCCCATGTCACCCACCATCAACTATCGATCCCTACTCCATACAATTTTTTTTATCTCCAAAGCCTCGTGATCCCTCCAAAAGGTAACAAGTGTCAATCGGCCCACTAGCTCATGACATTTCTTTAATATAAAATAAAATTAGAGGGGGTGGTGGGGAATGGTTAAGATGAAACAACGTCACCTAACAACCATCATTGATTTCATTCTAATACCATTCATAAATCACTCAAAGGAACTTGGGCCTACAAGTGAAGAAGACATGTGGCTTGCGCCTGCTAGCCTATTGGAATAAAATAATGAAGAATGAAATGGAGTGAGGGCACATGGAGTGGTTGTGATTTGTGTGTGATGATCTAATGGTCATCACATAACCTAATATCTGCACATGCTAAAAATGTTAGTTTTAAACAAGGGGCCCAACTATGTGCACAATGGATAAACACATGAATCCATGGGTTAAGTCCCTAGGCCCATGACTGGAAATATTAATCCAAAGTTAGGAGAAAAATTAAACCTTGACATATTTCTCATGGGAATATTAAAAAATTTCAAAATTTTGTTTTGTTTTGGGTATGTCTGTTCATCTTTGGTAAATGGGGGGTCTAATGTTCAAGGTTTAGAGTTTTTTTACCCATATTAAAATTGATTTTACTATTTTAAACCCTTATGTTATATTTTTGAACTAACTTGTTATTGGGGGTTACTAG